>JARWIR010000001.1:26840152-27157652 GCA_029959085.1 Nemophila menziesii | reverse complement strand
TTGTATATCATTTTCCATCTTTCAAGGAGATAGCTTATATGCTATATTCACAGATTGACACAAAGGATATTCTCTTTATATGTGGAGGAGCTTTTATTGACTTAGAAAAAACAATCTCAGAAAGGTAAATAAAGATATTACATTTTGGGTTTCTTAATGTTTGATGTGATTCTAATATTGAACATGTATTTTCAGACGCCAAGATTCTTCTATAGGGTTTGGTGCACCTGTGCGTGCAAATATGAGAACTGGGAGTATAATAGATGCTGCAGTGACCTCATCATTATTAGATACAGTAAGTTTTATTACATATAGCTCACATAGTGAATGTGAATAGTTGTGTGATGTTATATTATACTTTGCAGGTTGAAAGTAGTGATCTAATAACATATGGTTTGATCCCGGAATTTGTTGGTCGATTTCCAATCCTTGTTAGTTTGTCAGCTTTAACCGAAAATCAACTTGTTCAGGTTAGTGTTTTAAAAGGCGCTAGGCGGTTTTGATTTTTTATTTATGAATATCATATATTATTAGTGTATTTTTTTTTAAAATACACACAATATACTAGAAAAAATAAAGAAAAACATTTGAAAAAAGTTCACAAAATTATATAATATTTCCTATATACATAAATTATACAATTATATTTGAATTTTTTTTTCGGATTTTATATAATTTTTAAAATAGTTTTATATAATTATTTGTGTCAAAATATAGATTTTCTCAATTTTTTAAATCGATAAATGGATTTTTATTTTTTATTTTTAGCGTCCAGACCGCCTAGGCGGCCGCCTGGGCCAATTCTGGAAGGTAACTACCTTTTAGTGCCTAGGCCGATTTTTAGAATAAATTTAAATCTGGACCTTCTATATATATATATAAATTCAAGTTTGACCTGTGGAGTTTGTAGAAACCTGAAGATCCAACTGTTAATAAACGGAGTATTAAAAGATATTAAAACATTATGTCTTAATTCTTGTATCTTGAAATTCCGTAGTTGCTCATAGTAATAATATTTTGTAGGTTCTGACAGAGCCAAAGAACTCTTTAGGAAAGCAATACAAGAAGCTGTTCCAGATGAATGGAGTGAGTTTCTTATGCCCTTTTTAGGATCATTCATCTTGGTTTGGGCGTTGATAAGGGATTTTTAAATACAATAATGTGTAGTTAGTTGTGTGTTTTAATATTGTGAATCTCAGGTAAAGCTGCATTTCACAGAAGATGCGTTGAGATTGATAGCTAGAAAAGCAATATCTAAAAATACGGGTGCTCGTGGCTTGCGAGCTATATTAGAGAACATCTTGATGGATGCTATGTATGAGGTATATTATCTTTTTCTTCTCTTTTTTTATTTTTGAGGACACAACTGAAGTGTAGTTGATCTGTGTATGTGTACAGATACCTGATATTAGAACAGGGGGTGATATAATAGATGCTGTTATAGTAGATGAAAAATCTATTGGATCTGAGAGTGGAGGAGATGGAGCTAAAATCCTTTATGGAAAGGGTGCTTTGGATCGTTATCTAGCTAAAGATAATAAGCAAGAGGATAATTCTAAGGTATATTTAGTACTTGGTTAACTCACACTTGTATACACTAATGATTATCTGTTTGTTTCTTGTATTAAAGATAACATCAGAAAGGTTGGATGCAGAAGCTGAGGTAGAACAAGATCTTCCTTCCATTGTTGCTATGTAAACTATTTATAAAGCCCATCGATGTACAGTATATATTTCCAAGCCAGAACATTCTTCAATAAATTATAATCTTGTCCTTTCTTTCTTGAATCATATCTCTATATGAGCCATCTTAAAATCATTCACTCCTCAGACCTATAGCGAATGAATGGCTGATTAAGGAGCCAAGAACTCAAGCTAAGGTCCATATAAATGTTGAGGGAAAGTGAACAAATGTTTATAGCTTAGATTTTTTGGGCCAGCCAAAAGAATAGCTCTTCTTTTACATTGCACGCCCTTTTTTTTTTCTTCTTTATTGGTCAGAAAAAACCGTTACATGTATAGAAATTATGTACACGTGCTGAGAGAAAGAAAAATTCTTACAAGTGGTGCACAAACCTTAACTTATGCCTAGGCGAGAAAAACTCACCAACAATGCAGTCCATACATTCCACAGAATTTAGTCCGAAATTTACAACTGTCTAATTATATAGTAAAGTTTTGTTCGCCAAAAAGATTTTGAACCGAATACATATTATTGCTAATATAAATGTCCATATTGAACAAAAAGCGGTGGCCATGGATAGAATTTTAGCTAATTAATCAGTAGATGGAACGATCAGATATAATATAAATTCTTATTCTTAAAGAATTCATCAAGGAGATCGATAGTTGGCCTAGTGGTTAGATTACTTCGCAGAGACCAAAAAGTTCTGGGATCGAATCTCATTGGAGTCATTTACTCTGAGTCCAAAGTGGTTCTCTCGTGTATTAAAACAAAAAGAATTTATCAAGCATTTCATTGACAAGTGCCATTTTAATATTTTTGTTAATAAAAAAGAAAAGAGTACAACGTAGAATTGTGAATAAGCAACAAAGCAAGAACAATTGCTAAGTTGTAAAAAAAAGGGAAAAACAACAATTAAAAAACAATACGAAATGATTAAATCGGAGAACATCCAACGTACGGGGTGAGGCAACCATGAACTAAACAAAACTACCAGCCGAGGTAATCACTGTAGCAATGCCAATAGAGAATAATCACCAAAAACTCGAACAAAATCATTTAAGAGAAGCATATGTAAGAAGTTCGAGGTCAGACTTTTTTTTATTTTTTTCTTCAAATCGAGGTCAGACTGAAACACCAACATCTCTTGTTCCGTTAAACTAAAAAATGCTTCTATTCCGCCATCCAAATTGCGCTTATCGATCAAACTGAATTTTCTTTTACCTTGGGATTACCTAAACCAACCCTTATAGGGCTTCCCCATCCAAAATCTATACCATATGTTGGAAATCTGCACAAGCTACTACAACTATAGTAGTCAATAGTTACCCTATGAATTAAAAGGTAAAGGTTTTAAATAAACCTCTTACGCAGCAGATTGATAATGAAGATGTAAGAATTACTTTCTGATTGAAATGGAATGAAGAAATCTTTTTGCTATCTGGTCGTAAGTTTAATTACTAGAACTAAACTCTTTGTTTTCACCACCTACGTGTCTGAGAATATCTTGTTCTGTATTATGAAATAAGAGAGTAGGAATTTTATGCTGGAGGAATTTTGTGTGTGTTTGATACTGTGTTGAAGATGGAGTAGGAGACTCCTATATATAAAGTTCAGGAAGCGTTGGTTTATTAACTGATAATAAACCACCTTCCCATGATCTCCACCCTAAGCACTATCTTGGTGGGTAAGTTCTTTTAGTTAAATTCCAGTTAACTATCTCAGCACGTCCATGTCAACCCATCATGGGTGACATGGAAATAAAACTAATATTTTTATTTCTTTCATTCTCCCACTCGCACATGACGGGGTTACCATCATACCGTTGGATACGTGCATTACACTTTCCCATACGTCTAATTTCCCAAAAAAATTCTTATATACACAATACTACAATAATTCATCATACTTGACAAATAGGTCGTGCGATCGACAAGCATACGAGCATATGTTACTATTAACTTGTTAGGGTACATAGTTTTTCAAATGAAATCTCATTCCTTACGTATCTTGTAGTACCCCAGACTAACAATAAGTTGTATCATATTATAGTAACTCTGACCCCTTCAAATTTATATCACAACTTCTATGTGAAAAAGAGTTCACTGTCATTTCGTTTATGTGTCTCACTATCATGTTATAGTCCGTATTGACTTACATGATCGGTTAACCTGCAAGCACACATTTTGATACACAATTTTAGTCTTCCCTTTACACTTATATCCTTTTATATTGATTAGGTTGCTTTCCCAAACATACCCCATTAGACCGAATCATTCATGATCATTGGTAATGTGTTCAAAGTAGAATACACCTAATCAAAATATCAAGATATAGTCAAAAGTAATAAGGGCACAAATCAAAGGCATCACACAGTGAAGAAACAGGGATCAATTCTTCACTTCCTTTTGGTCGAAAGCACGCATGGTATGACGCACGTGTTATGGTATTATTTATATATCTCAAATTGTATGTCACAATTTTATAAATATCATACAGATATATAATTAGGCAAGCCTCATTGCCTCAGATGAATTCTTCGATCGATCAACCCTCATATGAAATCAATCAAGCAACTCATATCTGGCTATTATAGACTAAGTAGTCAGTGGGATTCTACTTCGATCATAATATAATCTTAACATGTTTTATCCATGTTTATGATCTCATCTTAACACTTAGTTAAGGCGACTATCTTAACTCAAGTTATCTTAAGGGTTCTTCACTACTATGAGTTAGTCTCATCTTTGCGCACTTCTTATGCCAAAGGCGATTGCCCGTGTGACAGGGCCAGTCTTAGTCTATAGGACATACATACTTACAAAATCACACGCAATATATAGTACGTATCAAACATGATATTATTAAAATAAACAGTTAAATAAACATACTAATGGAAATATATACATGAATGCACATAAAATAGCAATAGTTCATACATTATATCTTACTTAATCATATAGATCTAACATGATCCATGAATACATCTCTTGGGATGTCTTTTGTGAATGGATCGGCAATCATATAGTGTGTGGGTATATATTTCAAAGTAACATCCTTTTGTGCAATTATATCTCTAACAAAGTTATACTTTATATCAATTTTATTGTGATATTTAGGATCTTTCACATAAGCCATTGCAGCTTGACTATCACAGTATATTGTAATTGGACTCCCACTATCACTAGAGAATCCTAAATGTTCAAAGAACCTTTTTAACCAAACAGCTTCTTGAACCGCAGATGAGCATACTACAAACTCAGCTTCCATCGTTGACAAAGGTACATAGGTTTGTTTCTTGCTACTCCAAGAAATTGCGCTATTATTCAACAAGAATACATAATCTGAAGTGGATTTACGCCCATCTATATCACCAGCCCAATCAGCGTCTGTATATCCCTCTAGGCGTAATCCTATCTCCTCGAAAGAAAAAGGCATGATCTTTGGTGCCTTTTAGAATACTCAATATCCTTTTCACAGCTTTCCAATGCTCTTGTCCAGGGTTCGATTGAAAACGACTAACTAAAACTACTGCATAACATATGTCTAGTCTTGTACACATCATAACATACATAAGACTACCAATAACACTAGAATATGGTACTGTTGACATTTTTTGTTTCTCTTCTGTAGTACTAGGACATGTGTCGAGAGTTAAATTTATTCCCTTTGCTACAGGAGTGTCAATGGCATTGCACGTAGTCATACCAAAGCGCTCAAGTACATTCATGATGTAAGGTTCTTGAGATAGCAATAATAGTCTTCTAGACCTATCTCTATGAATCTTAACACCAAGAATATAATTTGCTTCTCCCATACCTTTCATATCGAATTGAGAAGTTAGCCACTCCTTATTAGCTTGAATAAACTCTTTATCATTCCCAGCTAATAGGATGTCATCCACATATAGAGATAAAATTATGAAATTTTTCTTGGAACGTTTAATATAAACACATTGGTCTTCACTTATCATCTCAAATCCATTTGACGAGATGACCTCATGGAATCTCAAATTCCACTGTCTCGAGGCTTGCTTAAGACGATAGATTGATTTCAAAAATCTACATACTTTATTCTCTTGATCTTTTGCAACGAAACCCGAGGGTTGTTCCATGAAAATTACCTCTTCTAAATCTCCACTTAGAAATGCAGTTTTAACATCCATTTGGCGAAACTCCAGATTGAGATGCGCCACAATAGCTAAATTAAGACGTATTGAGGTAAATCTAACAATAGGAGAAAAAGTTTCCTCAAAATCTATTCTTTCTCGTTGAGTATAGCCTTTCGCTACCAAGCGAGCTTTATACCTGTCAAGGGAATTGTCAGGTTACCTCTTTATTTTGAGAACCCATTTGTTCCCAATCGCTTTACGTCCTTTTGGGAGATCAACCAGTTCCCAAACCTGGTTTTTTTTTTCATCGAATCCATTTCTTCTTCCATTGCCTTTTTCCATTTATTCTTAGCAGGACAGGAAAGTGCATCATTAACTGTTCGAGGTTCTTCTTCGTCTTGTGGAGTTATCATAAAGACTTCTCCTTCGATTTCAAATTGACGATGAGGAACTAAACCTCTAGCACTTCTCTTAAGTTGAGAATCTTGAGAAATAGGATTACTAGGTGATTCAATAATTTCTTCTGTCTCAAGATGTAGAGGAGTGTCCGTCTCTACTTCTTGAGTATGTGTTACCTCATTAGGTGCCACATTTGTTTGCATATCATTTCCCGAATCTCATTTAATTCACATAAAATAGAATTTATGTACCTCACCTCTGCTTGGAAAATCATTCTCTAAGAATGTAACATCTCGTGACTCAATTTCAGTAAGATCCCCATCCTTATGTTCACCAATAAACACATATTCTTTAGAGTGATCTGGGTATCTAATAAAGATACACTTCTTTCCCCTTGGACCTAACTTCCCATACTTATGAGATATATCATGAACATAACCCGCTGACCCCCAAGGTCACAAGCATGACAGATTAGGTTTCCTACCTGTCCATAGTTCATAAGGAGTTGATGGAATAGTCTTTGTGGGTACTTGATTAAGTATATAACAGGCGGTAAGCAAGGCATCTCCCCAATAAGATATTGGAAGATTTGATTGTGCCATCATAGACCTAACCATTTCTAGGAGTTTTTTATTCCTCCTTTCAGCCACACCATTCTGTTGTGGTGTTCTAGGAATTGTAAGTTGTCTTATTATCCCTTTTTCATCACACAATTCTTTAAACTGGTCAGATAGATATTCACGTCCTCGACCGGTTCTTAGGGTTTTCACCTTCCTTTCTAACCGATTTTCCACTTCATTGATAAATTTCATAATATTTTTTCAATGCTTTGGATTTGTGAGAAATCAGGTAGACATAACCAAACCTAGTGAAATCCTCTATAAAAGTGATGAAATAACGTTCCCCACGTCTAGTTTGAACACTCATTGTGCCACCGATGTCTGAATGAATTACTTGTAATGGGTACCCGACTCGTTTAGCCTTTCCAAATGGTTTCCATTTTGCTTTACCTGCTAGACAATTTTCACAAGTTGGCAAGTTGGCAAGTTGACTTTAGTTAACGAACCCAAAAGGTTCGCCTTAGCCAACAAATTCATACGGTCTTGACCAATATGATATAATATAGCATGTCATACATTTTCTTCTACATTAAAATTACTAGAAGAAGAAGTATTAGTAGAAAAACAACTACTTACATAATAACTATTAAACGAGTTATCATCATCTAGTACAATTAAACCATGCGAAATAAAACTGTTACATAATACCTAGCATCATAATAGATATCTACTTGTTTGTTATGAAAATGTAAATTAAAACCTAATCCTATAAGAACAGTGACCGAGACTAAGTTCTATCGAATGTCAGGTGTGTAAAGTACATCATGCAGGTACAAGGTTTGACCACCTCGCAAGTTCAACTTGCAAGTGCCAACTCCTTTGAATTCAACTTTATTGTTGTCTCCTACATATATCCATATTGATCCCTTTGGAATCCGGCGGTACTTTACATATATGGCGGGTCCTTCTGTGTAATAAAATAATGAGATAAAGATTAAGGACTCACAAACCGCAAGTGTACGGTTGTCCAAGTAGAAAATCGATAAATCGGATTCGTTCTCAGGGACGGATTAGGTACAAATCAAGTGTGAATCGAGTAGTAGAATAATTGCAAGTACGGAAAAGTAAATGATATAAAGTTTGTTTGGTTTTTGTTTTATAACTAAAGTGCAAGAAAATAATTACTGAAATGAATTACTGAAATAAAAGAATGCAAAGAAAAAGATGTAGATGCAAGATGAGAATGGTACTTGAGTCTCGCAAGGGATCTACCTATATTTATATAATTAATGCTTCCGTTTAAGGGCTGAATTGGTATTTATGTACTAGTCGGGACTCTATAATCTCCTATCCCCCATCAGGGTGGACTTAGGAGCTATCATACGGTATTATAAACCCCGTCAGGGCGATTATAACTACTTTTGAATGGTTTTAGTCTCTTACCCAATTGGCTATTGGTTAGTCAAGCTTGTCAAGGTCATTGGAGAATACCAACGGCTATTACCTAGGTCCGTAACTAAACCCCCGTCAAGGTGATCACTTCCCCACCAAAGTGAATAGCCTAATTACTCAATCCTATTTCTAATTGGCCAGAATAAAATAGTAATTAACATGCGATAATATTCAATACAAAATACCCAATTTAATTTAAATCAAATAATCCCAAATTCAGAAAAACATCAATTAAAATAAATAAGGGTTTAACCCATAATTGCAGTTCTCAAGTACTTAATTGTTTAGCTCATATTCAAAGGAAAAACTAAAATTAAATTAAAGAAATTCATTGTCTCAAATTACATAATAAGATTAAAAAAACCTAATTGGGGTGTTGGAATTGACTTCCAGTGGAAGAATGAAGATTCTTCACCTTTAGCTCTTTCTTTAGCCTTCTGGTCTTGACTTTAGCTCTCAAATTTAAGCGTAGAATGAATTGTATCTAAAATAAGAGTCCAAAGGTCTATTTATAAGGTGAAAATTGGACTTGGGCTTGTACTTAAGTGAATTAGTGAAATATTAAAAAGCCAAAGTCCAATCTTTTAACTAAAATCTCGTAACTGGTGTACACCATTCACTAAAACGGATGTAACTTTCTCAAATCAACTCCAAATTGACTAATTCTATTTGATAAATCTTCGTAACTCAATAAGGAATCAAACTTTGTTTTACGACTCAAGGCTAATTCCATGTTTAAGTCGCTCTTAATCAGTAATAAATATCAGCCTTCCAGATTTGAAGCTTCCTTGTCAATTCTTCGGGAAATCTTTTCTCGCCTTTGACTTTTTCCACACGATCTGAGACTTTGATTCTCGATTTCTCTCCTTGTATTGGTGCTCCCTAGCATCCATTAACCTACAAACTTTGCACTAAAAACAACCCATTTAACGTGCAAAAGCTTTATAAATGGAAAATAATAAATTTCACGAAGAGAAAATGAAATATAACAAAATAACACTAAAAGTCTATCATATTAGTCAATTATTCACCTAAAATGATGTCTCCTAAGGGCATAAAATTAGAACAAAAAGGGAGACATCAAGACCCCAAACTCAAACATTTGTCATCCCGACAAAGTAAAATTCAAAACAATGGTCAAAGGTGAATGCAGAAATGCAGAAACTAGTAAATACACCCAAAACAACACTTAAAATAAATCTCATATAGCAAACATTAGGGATTAATATACACATACACTTATCATGCAAAAATCAAACACAAATAATATCAATCTTAAAATTAACTTCACAATGCTAGAAGGTTACACTTGTACTTATCTCAATATGATGGCTATAAAGTGTTCATTGATCCTTACTTGCTTTGAACGCTCCACTTAGTATAGTCTCTATTAGTTGAATTATAAACTCACTGTGCACCTAGGAATCACGAGGACTTTACGGTTTTAGCGTAGGCTTAGGGACGGTGTGGTATGTATATTTGGTAAGTTTGAAGTGAGCTTTTGGCTCTCTCCTCACTTACCATCAACAACTGTCCACGAGCTTGAGTTTACACTCGAATATTGTTCTCACTCAACCCATTTGACGCATTAATTTAGCGTCCCCAAGTTAACCCAATACATCTAAAATGATTTCACGAAGATTCCACTTTGCCGGGTATTTTTTCTTTCTTTATTTTTCTTTTTCATTTCTTTTCTCTCTTTTTTTTGTACAGGCAATAACCGGGTTCCAGGTTAGTGATGGCCGGGTTCTCGGTTGTCTACTGTTTTTGACAACTTTTTCACTTTTTTTTTCAATCTCGGCAAAGGGTTACAAATTGTATCGTCAGAATTTGTGCCTCAATACAAGCACATAAATTCCCTCCTAATGTAATTTCCCATAGATGAACCCACCACCCCAAACTCAAGCTCAAGACAGGTCTCAGGATCGTGATTCAAGTGCGGGTCATATGGAAATGCCTAATAAACTAAGGGGATATGGGCTTATATCATGGCGATAAAAGAAAGGCTGTAAGACTCAAAATTGGGATAAGAAGGATAAAATTAATTCATGGGATAGAAGGCTAATAAGGTCTCAAATGGCTAACAAAGAACAACCCCTATCATTTTCCTAGTTACATAGCTTGCCTCTAGTTCATATCTAAGTGGGTTCTCTACTAATTTGGATCTCACGTTCTACAAACCAAACATTTTCCTTAAGTACAAGTTTACTTCTTTTGTATTGTTCATTAATTTTTCCTATCAATTACCTATGTTTGCATGCAATTAAAGTGCATTATATACTAACCCCTAAAGTACACTATTTACTATCATAGATTTATCAAAAGTATGCTTAATGGGATACTAACGCCTAAAGTCCACTATTACTATGATAGATTCATCAAAAGTATGCTTAATGGGGACATTTAAAATATTCTACAGTCAAACTTAACCCTCAATTAATTTTATTAAAAGCAATTAAAATAAATAACACACAAAAAATTGGGATAAGGCAACGAACCCCACCCAAAACTCAATAATGAGTCGTGTCCCCACGACTCGAAAAGACTCAATAATGCAAATAATGCAAATAAACTAATATACACTACTAAATGAGAAAAGGATAGAAAAACATATCTGGATCGGCACTAGGCCGATTATGTGTAGTCTTAGGTTGAGGTTCTTAATACTTTTTTATCAAGATCTAAAGATCATTACTTGTTGTGTTCATCTTGAATAAATTGTTCTTCATTACCTCGAACTCTTTTGTCATATTTCCCAAGTTTTTATCTTTTCCTAGCTCTCTAAATCATCATCGCCTCTATGAAAATCTTCCCTCAATACCCAATTTTCTTTCTTCATCATGTTCTTCATACCTTTTCCACCCTTCATGGTCATCTTTTTTGACCCCAAACTCAAAGATTCAAGAACTCTAAAAAGTTTTGGATGATATTTGTGATTTTGGTGTTCTTGAAGGTGTATGGATATGAATTATGGTGTATTCTGAGCTGGGTCATAAATATTTTGAGGTTTGGGAAAGGTTTAATGGATAAACTTTAAGCTTTGGTGAAGGAAAAAATTGGATTAAAGTGTGAATTCTTTGGTGTTTTGGGAGATTTATGATATGATTGTGTGTTTGGATGATGTTTAGAGAGATGGATTGGTGATATTTTGGTGTTTTGATGATGGAATTTGAGTTTTATTGGAGTTTTGGTTCGTCATCAAAGGTGTTTCATGTGTAGGATGCCAAAGGAAAGGGAAAAATAAGGTTTCCTCAAGGTTTGGGTCATTTTTCACCGACGGAAACCGGGCGCCCGTTTTTGGAAACCGGGTACCTGGTTTTGATTTTTTTGTTTTTTTTTTGGACGCAACAAATGCGTTGCATTTCCACCGCAGAGGTCAAAAAGTTTGGGGGCTACAGCTCCATAACCGGGTTCCCGGTTGTCTTCCTGATTTGACAACCAAATTTTTCATTCTTTTTCGCGCTACCTACCCCAAACTCAAGACCTTTACTCCTGTAATCATCAAAAACACAAACCTTTCTCATTTCTTAAAAATTAAACACTAAATAATTGACAATTACTCTATTTCACACTAAGAATTAAAAAGACATGAAAGCAATAAACTAATATACAATTGAAATGGATTTTGTTTAAGGTCGTTAAGCTCGACAGGTTACCTCATGCATCATTCCTTAACATAACCTCCCCAACAGTGAGTGAGGTTATCAACATTTTTTATTCGAAATATGCATCCCTTGGCTTTGATTCCAACTAGTTTTTCAGAGATAATCTGTGTGACCGTGAATAGTCCAATGCCACAGACCCTTGGACTTATGCGTTTTTTGAGGAGGTTCAGGCCTTTTCAATGATACTTCATCTCCCACTCTGATCTTCTCCTTCTTTCTTTCTTTCTTTCTTAGGTTCTTTTGGAACCTTCATGGCACGTTCCTTACCTTTCTTCTTTGCACGATAAAGGTGTGGGTTTTCTTTAGGATCTGGAGGAGATTTATTAGGTGGTTTCTTTCTTAGTTTTTTCTCCTCCACTCCTAAGATTTCCACTACCGTGGTTGGTTATTTCTTTCCTTGTTCAATGGTCTCTAATCGAAAGCATTCCTCCTTGGAATCTGGAAACTTTATTGTCCTAAACACATTGAACTTTACCTCCCCGTCTTGGATATGTGGTGTCGCCTAGGGTGTGATAAAAATATGATAAAATAAAGTCTAGAAAACTACGCACTCTCACCCTAGACAGGCACAGTACTGCAAGTATTACAGGACGTATGCAAGTTTTAGTTAGTAAGATGAGATCGTTCTCAGGGACTTAAGTGTGTTATACGAGTAGGTAATAATAACGAGTAAGCAATAATTAATTAAAAGACATAAAATAAAAGAAATAGAATTCGAAATTACTAATTAAAACTAAGAAAATAAAATACGAAGAATACGAGATGAGAAATATAGCTTAGGGTTCGCTAGTATGCACTAATCCTTCTAATTCTTTCTATTAGATCTAGTTAATAAGGGAGGACATTAGCTCTTGTATACTTAGTCAGGATTCTAAATTCCCATTCCTTAGACCTTGAGAGCGACTAAGGGGGCTACGGACACACCACGAGGCTGGTTCAAATAGGGTTATCAAACGCTACTAAGGCCCTAAGCAATCAATTACCATACATGGTGATAGTGATTAAATTATACCCTAATGACTATCTAGTTAGAATCAGTTTTGTCAGGACTAATATCGACACTAGACGTTATGTGGTGTTTCAATAATTAGACACCCAGTTAAGGTGACCATCTAATTACTATTAATAAAGCCTAAAGTGATCAGTTCTAGGACAGGCAATAAATCAAAACACATAAACAAATATAAAGGTAAGAAGCTAATATCAGATTAAAACATATAATTCCCAAAGAAACTTAGATAGAAGAATTAGAATTCATAGATTATACATGATGCAAAACCCAATGGTGTCGCCTAGGGTGTGATAAAAATAAGATAAAATAATGTCTAGAAAACTACGCACTCTCACCCTAGACAGGCACAGTACTGCAAGTATTACAGGACGTATGCAAGTTTTAGTTGATAAGTTGAGTTCGTTCTCAGGGACTTAAGTGTGTTAATCACGTGGGTAGGAATAACGAGTAAGAAGTAAATAATTAAAGACAGAAAGTAAAAGCAATAGATTTTCGAAATTACTAATTAAAACTAAGAAAATAAAGACAATAAAATAAAATACTAAGAATATGAGATGAGAGATATAGCTTAGGTTTTGCTAGTATGCACTAATCCTTCTAATTCTTTCTATTAGATCTAGTTTATAAGGGAGAATATTAGCTCTTGTATACTTAGTCAGGATTCTAAATTCCCATACCTTAGACCTTGAGAGCGACTAAGGGGGCTACGGCACAACCAAGACGCTGTTTTAAATAGGGTTATCAAACGCTACTAAGACCCTAAGCAAACAATTCAATCAATTGGTGATATGGTGATTAAAACAAACCCTAATGACTATCTAGTTAGAATCAGTTTTGTCAGGACTAATATCGGACACTAGACGTTATGTGGTGTTTCAATAATTAGACACCCAGCTAAGGCGATCATCTAACTACTATTAAGGTAATCCTAAATGTTGCGCACCGCAAGGAAAACAATCGTTAAATCAAAACACATAAACAAATATAAAGGTAAGCAGCTAATATCAGATTAAAACATGTAATTCCGAAAGAAACTTAGATAGAAAGAAATTAGAATTCATAGATTATACATGATGCAAAACCCAAGCTATGGGGAGTTTAGTTTATACCTGAAGGAAATAAACTAAAAGAATTTACAAAAGACATCATCTTGCTCTCTACAATAAACTGGAAGAATAAAACCTTAAGAACTAATTACTATGAGGCAAGGATGATTTTACAAGTGATATAAGGGTGTATTTATAGGTGTTTAGAAGACCTAATTCGTTTTCTTGAGGGAGAGGTAAAGTAATGGACTCCAAGCCCAACTCAAATTCGTATGGAAATAAAGATAAATTCTGTTGATTTGTTTTGAGCATATCTTCTTTGTTGGAGTTATCACCGCTTCTTTAGGCGTTGTTGCAGAAATTCAGATTTAGGCAGCAATTTCCTTTTCCATATTTTTAGCCTTTGTTTCCTTATCTCCAATTACCATGCTAATCTCTTTCCATATGTTGTAGTCTTTGACTTGGACTCTAATTAATCTCCATAATTATCTTTAAATCTACACACTAAATAAACAATTAAACCCAATATGCTCTAAAAATATTATTTCACTAAATCAAGACTCAAAATAGGAAAGTGCACTATTTCTCAAGAAAATCGACATTTATGACTTCTAAATCACTAAAAATGATGTCTCATCCTATTATAAATCTATCACAAATGAAGAGACATCAAGACCCCCAACTCAAAGTTGTATCGTCCCGATACAATAAAGATAAAAACAAAGGGAAGTCTATAAATACACACTTATGAAATTTTCAACACAATGGGAAAAGCATAGCAGAATATATAGAATAATCCTAAAGAAACAATTCAAAAAATTTCATGCAATAATATTCATAAACTACATACCTGTACACTTCTCATATCCACAGTCAACACGGCTTGAATTCAAGATCAGATTAGTTTCGCAATGTAAGAAGGATTGGGACTTTACTCAGTTCTTCAAGAAAGCTATAGATTGTTCATCGAACTTCACTAGTCTTCAAAGATCCACTTAATTACTCTCTAATGGCTCAATCACTTCTCAATTACATTGCAAAGAATCAAAAGGTTTTTAAGGTTGTAATTTAGGCTTAGGGACGGTATGATAGTATATTTGGATAATTTGGAGTGAGCTTTTGGCTCTCTCCTCACTAGCCATCAACGAATCGCCCTAGAGCTTGAGTTACTCTCATAAAACGTTTCTCACTCAACCCAATGAATTCCTTGATGCACAATTTAGCATCCCTAATAACCCAATTAAAGCATAAGATGTTCACATAAAAATTCCACTTTGCCGGTCCGAATATATATATTTTCTTTTCTTTTCAAATCAATTTATTTAGCAATGACTCTCTTTTAATGTTGAGATATCACGCTATTTTCTCATATATATTTTTTCTTTTAATGCCCTTGTTGGCAAATTTAGCTCGTAGCTTCTTTTTCATTCACTATTACCCCGGCAAAGGGTTATAATAAAAATTTGTGAATCATCATCAACATAGAGCACAAAGCACAATTAATAAGCTCAAAAATCCCATCACAATAACAATTCCCATAATGGTGGACCCACCACCTCAAACTCAAGCTCTAAAACAACTGTCTATGCATCGCGATTCGAGTGCGGGTTATATGGAAAAGTCCTATAATATAAAGGGGTATGGCTTATAATGTGTTTCAATAAAAAGCTTTAGAAAGGCTAGAAGGGGCTGAGAAGGATATAGCATATAAAATCAAAATAACAAGGTGAGAAGGTATAAAAAGGCTTCAAAGGCTTCAAATATGAAATAACCGCCTTAATCACTTTCTGCACTATGTAATTTCGTTATTTTCTTACCTTTAGCACTTTCATCAAATGGATTTGTCAACTAGCTTGGATCTCACGGCCTACACACTTCTCAAGGTTCCCTGAGATCGAACATACTTTCTATCGCATTGCTCACTAATCTTTTCTTTACTATCAACGTGTGTTTTCCTGCAAATACTCAAAGCATACAAATAACATAGCTCATAAACATATTACTTACTATCATTAATTCACTGAGCTTATGCTTTGAAGTTATTAAACACACTCTACATCTAATTCCCATGTATCAAAATTTTTAATTTCTACCTAAAAACAGAAAAATGGAGATGAGAGACAACGAATCCCCACACCCCCAACTCAAAAATGAGTCGTGTCCTCACGACTCGAAAAAGACTCGAAACAGAAATTAAAATTAGCAGATAAAAGCATTTACAGAAATGGTAAGGAAGAAAGAGAACATACTCTCGAGGCTTATTGCCTCGCATTATTGACATCCAAGGTTGGATTTGCTCGATCTTTCGTTAATTGCTCAAGGAGTTTTATGATGTGCACTTGATTAGCGTTGATTTGTGCCACATCATTGACTAAAGAATTTTGAGCTGCTTCGAATTTTGTTAAATGCTCCTCTATCTTCTCTTGCCAATTTTGCTCCTTTTCTTCTTTCGAGACTTGTGTAACACCCGCTTTTCGAAAGACATCTTTGATCCAAGCATTATCAATATAACTCGTCTTAAACTCGAGTTTCTCTTCTTCACCCAATGTAACATTCGCTTTTCACACAAGACACGTGATCATAGTAGGGAATTTAACATTATAAACTGATTTAGGAGAGACCGAAAATCGCATCACCTCCTCATAGATCAACTGTGCCACATCTACTTCTTCTCCTCTTAAAATACAGTCCAACAGTAGAGCGTTCTTCATAGTCACATCCAAAGTTCGTGTGTTTCCAAAAACATTAGGAATAAGGAAATTGTGCCAAATTCTCGCATTCGGATGAAGATATTTGTAAGGCCAAGGTGCCTTCGATTCTCCTTTATGTGATTGCACTTTCTCCTTGTCTAAAACATGCTCAAAAAGTAATTCTTCATCAAAGATTTTTTGTTTAGCAACCGCTTCATCATACTTGAAATAACCTTTCAATTTCTTAAACTTGAAGTGGTTTCTAATCTCCTCAACTGTGAAAGGAACTAGCTTTCCTCTAATCGGAACACAACCTTTACTATCTCGGCTTAAGAGGCCTAAATAGAATTCCAAAACTAACTCATGACATAATTCAGAAACGTCTTACCATGAACGTAGACCAACCCAATTTCGCACCAAGCTCTAAGAATCTCTTGTATTCTCCTGTACCAACTTCTTCCTTGAATACTTTCTCATAAGCAAAAGGTAGTTCTTTTAATTGTTTTTCTGCAGAAGTTTTCAAGGCCTTGAAAGCTTCCTATTTTTCCTTGGGTGTAGGACCTTTGAAGGGTGGAAGTTGTGTCTTCTCCTTCGCATAAAAGTAGAGCTTTTTACCATGATGATCAAACAAAGCCATCGTACCTTCATCTTCAACATCGTTTTTACCCTTTGATTTTGAACTAGAACCTTTGTTATTTGATTTCTTCTTAATTGAATCCAATACCTTGCTTTTCTTCACCTCCCTCTTGTTAGCTAATATTGTTGTTTTATTAGTCATCCTCAATTAACCCCCAACTCAAAGCTTTAACAACTCTTGAAATTTGAACTTGTGAATTTTTGGTTGAACAAGCTTGATTTGGCTTAGGAAAGATGAATGGATGATGAATCTCTATGTGGGTAAGGTGGATTTTTGATGGATTGGACTGGATTTAAGAAATTGTAGGATGAATTTTGAAAATTTGAGCTCTTGATTCTTCAATCGAATGTGTTTGGTGAGGATTGGGTGCTTGAATCTCCTTTGTAATGAGGTGGAGAGAAGATCTGATGTGTTTTTCTTGATGATTGGGGTAGTGTTTTGATGATTGGTGAAGGTTTTTATGAGCTTTAATGGAGTTGGGAGTGGTTTGGAGAAGAAAGAGAGGCTTGAGGTTTATGAAATTCGGAATTATAAGCTTTATACCTCTTTAATAAGCTCCAATCCGAAACTTTCTCTCTCTATCGGCGCGGCGCGGTATACCGGGCATATCTACCGGTATACCGGAACATCTGATGCTCCAAAATTTTTCGTCTCGTCAATAAAAACGCGGCACCTATCTGTGGCACGGGTTTTTGCTCCAGCGGTATACCGGGGATATCGTCCGGTATACCAGACCCATCGATTTAATTTTTTTCTTCTCGGTATAAAACCCGAGTTACATACCCGTGGAACGGGTTTTTGTCCTCTGCGGTATACCGGGGCTGGGGTCTGGTATACCGGTCCGATGGTTCAAATTTTCCTAAAAATTTTGTTTTCTCCTCCCGAACTCGATTTCTCCAATACCTAAGCATCAAAAACACTAATACCTTTCTCAAATATGCAATATCAACTAAAAAAAACTAAACTAAACATAAACTAAAAACGTAAAAGACATAAAAACTTAAAAAAATTGTGGGTTGTCTCCCGTACAACACTTTTATTTAACGTCTTTCAAAGTTAGACGCGTTACCTCTATCAAGATTTGCGAATATAGCCTCCCCAACAACGAGTTAGGCTATGAAAGTCAACTAATCTGCGCTTTATCCCCTTCTTGGGTTGAATTTTTATCACCTTGGCTGAAACAACCTTAGTGACAATGAATGGTCCCATCCACGAGTCTTTGAAACTACGTGGCCTATTCTCGCGTTTGTGAGCTTTCCATAGAACTTCATGGCCAACCCCAAACTCAATGTTTGGCTCAGTATCCACAAGCTTTAAGTGGATCTTCTTAGGAGGGACTTTGTGATGTGAAAGGCTGTGGATGACAGGAACGGTGGGATCTAACTTCCTTGGTTTCTTACCCAAGACATAGAAGATCTCGGATACATTCTTTGAATGAAGGATGATGGTCCCTTCTTGGAAGTTGATGACACTTTGACTTGTGGCCATGAAAGGCCGTCCAAGTATGATTGGAACCTGCTTATCTGCATCAAACTCAAGTATAACAAAGTCAGTAGGGATGGCGATACTACCTGCACGGACTAAGACGTCCTCCACTGTTCCCCATGTCCTGGTAACTGAGTTGTCAGCGAACTGCAACTTCACTGGAGTTTTCTCTGATTTCTGAAGTCCAAGTCTCTCGAACACGGACTTAGGCATAAGATTCACACCATAACCCACATCGTACATAGCTTTCACCTTGAGCATACCATTAATTTGAATAGGAAGGTTGAAACTTCCCGGATCTTTAAGCTTTGTTGGTAGCTCTCGTTCACTTCTTCTTGAAACTCTCAGGTTCTCTCTTGGGATCTCTACACTCGCTTCTTTCTCAGGAATAACTTGCGTAAAAACTTGTTGTGGTGTAAGTCCTTTCTTCGCAATCTCAAGCATTTGGGCGTTGATATTTTCAGGTGTATACGCCTCTACAAATGTCTTGAGTTCAGTGTCATCCTTAGAATTTGTATCAGGAATAGTTGGTGACACTGTTTGAACAACAAGTGGCGGTTCCACCATCTCTTCGTCTTTCTCTTCTTGCACAGCAGGTGCAACTTCATCTTCAACTTTTGATTCCTCCTTGGAGACTTCCTTCTCTTTCTGTTTAGCCAGCTCAGCTTGATAATCCATAACCGATCGAATCTCTTCTTGCATATCCTTCAGAAGCTGTATAAATTCGGCTCTTTCTGAATCGTCCTCCACATAAACCTCAGAACAGTCAGATTCCACGGGGCTAGACTTGGTTGGTTCTTCTTCGGTACTCGGAACTTCCACGGCACTAACGGCATATTGCGGTACTTCCTTCTTTTCTTCTTCAATTTCAAGGCAAATAGCCTTACAAGCTTCGAACCCAACTGGTGTGGCCTAAGGTGTGATAAAAAGATGATATAATTTAGATGCAAATAAACACCCTAAGCTAACACGGTACTGCAAGTATTACAGGACGTATGCAAGTTTTAATGAATAAGTAAGATTCGTTCCTCAGGGACTACGAAGGTTAAGAAGAACTTATACAAATTATTCAAGTGCAGATATTAAAGATAGAAAAGATAATATGCAAAGAAAGAAAAGGATAATCATTTTTATTTGGTTTTTTTTATAAAGAAAACTAGACTACTAAATAAAAGACAGAAAATAAAAGATTTGAGTTTCGAAATAACTAATTAAAACTAAGAAAATAAAAGACAATAAATATGAAGAATATGAGATGAGAGATATAGCTTAGGTTTTACTAGTATGCACTAATCCTTCTAATTCTATCTATTAGATCTAATTTATAAGGGAGAATATTAGCTCTTGGTATACTTAGTCAGGATTCTAAATTCCCATACCTTAGACCTTGAGAGCGACTAAGGGGGCTACGGCACAACCAAGACGTGGTTACACTCTTAGAGTTATCAAGCGCTACCAAGGCTCTAAGCAAACACAACAATCAATTGGTGATATGGTGATTAAAACAAACCCTAATGACTATCTAGTTAGAATCATGTTTTGTCAGAACTAATATCGACACTAGACGTTATGTGGTGGTTCAATAGTTAAACACCCAGCTAAGGTGATCATCTAACTACTATTAAGGTAATCCTATACTCGTGCACTAGCAAGGAAAACAATCATTAAATCAAAACACATAATCAAATATAAAGGTAAGTAGCTAATATCAGATTAAAACATGTAATTCCCAAAGAAACTTAGATAGAAGAAATAGAATTCATAGTTTATACATGATGCAAAACCCAAGCTAATAGAATTAATTCATACAAAGAAAAGAAGAGAAAAGAATTACAAAATAAGAGGTTGAAGGAGACATGATTGATGCACAGCTCCTTCCAGACTTCTTCTCTTGTGTTGCAGCTCCCTCTTGACCTTAAGGTCTGGCCAAGGATGATTTTAGAGTGTTAAGAGGCTGTATTTATAGGGTATAGGTTGACCTAATTAGTTTCTTGGAGGAAAGACCAAGTAATAGACTCCAAGCCCAACTCAAATTCGTAAGGAAATAAAGATAAACACTGCTGGACCGTTTTGGGCATATCTTCTTTATTATAGGTCAGTTTGAGCTCCATAATATACCAAAAGAATCGTCACAAAATTATCTATGTCCCTATTAAAGGAATCTTCCAAAATCGGCTTCCTTGTAGGAGTAATTACCACTTCTTTAGGCGTGTGCTGCAGAATCTCAGATTTAGGCAGCTTTTCCTTTTCCTAATTGAACTCTGTTTCTTTCTATCTCCAATTACCATGCATATCTCTTTCCATATCTTGTAGTCTTTGACTTGGACTCTAATTAATCTCCATAATTATCTTTAAAGCTTCACACTAAATAAACAATTAAACCCAATATGCTCTAAAAATATTATGTTACTAAATCAAGACCCAAAATAGGAAAGTGCACTAAACTAAACTCAATTCAACCTATAAACTAATAAATAAGCCTAAATTGATGTCTCATAATTATATTATATTATCACAAATGAGGAGAATCATGACCCCCAACTCAAAGTTGTATCGTCCCGATACAATAAAAGTAAAGAACAATAGGGTAGTCATATAAACAAGAAGAAGAAGTATGAGGAGAATAAGAACAGAACACAATGAATGATCCTAGAGCAAAATATCTAAAAAGTCTCATGTAGTAATGCTCAATAAATAATGCACAAGTATGCTTAATATACATGTAATCAACAATCCATAAATTCAAGTCCAGATTAATTTCGCAATGCCAGAAGGAGAGGATGATAACTTAGTTCATGTTAATGGATATAGGTTGTTCATAGGTCCTAAATAGCATCCAATGGTCCACTTACCTACTACCTAATAGCTCAATTGTTTCTCCACCAAGCAGTTAGAAATCCTAAGGTCTTGGGTTATAACTTGGCTTAGGGACGGTATGATGTATTTGGATAATGAAAAGTGAGCTTTTGGCTCTCTCCTCACTAGCCATCAACGAATCGCCCTAGAGCTTGAGTTTCCACTCAAAGATGTTCTCACTCAACCCAATTTTTGATGCTTTTGATGTGCATCCCCAATCCCAATTTAAAACCTTTGATGACGTAAAATCCACTTTGCCGGTCCGAATATATATTCCTTTCATATCAGTTTCTCTTTTGTATAGCTATGATTCTCTTCTTGATGTTCGATATATCACGCTATTTTTCATATATATATTCTTTCTTTTTATGCCCTTGTTGGCAAATTTAGCTCGTAGCTTCTTTTCCATTCACTATTACCCCGACAAAGGGTTACAATAATAACAATTTCATCATCAATAATATCACAATTATAATTCCCAAAACCCAATGTTCCCTAATGATGAAACCCACCACCCCAAACTCAAGCTCTAAAACGAGTTGCCTCAGGTTTTACGATTCGAGTGCGGGTCATATAGATAAGTCCTAAAAACTAAGGGTATGGATTATAATGTGGTTAAATAAAAGGCTTTAGAAAGGCTCAGAAGGGTTAAGACGGATAAATAATAACAATAATCAAATAAAAGGGTGAGAAGGTATAAAAGGCTTCAAGTGTTTTAATCATGAAAGAACTGCCTTATTCATTTTTCTAACTACCGGATTTTGTTACTTTTTCACTAATAGTTCATAGACAAGTGGGTTTTCAACTAATTTCAAACCTCACGTTCTACACACCAAATAACTATCCCTAAGTTTCAACGTGACTTCTTAGCATTGCTCATTAACTTTTCTGTCTTTTATTTCCTGTTTTCATACATGCATCTAAACAAATTTGCAACATCTTTCAAAAACATACTACTTACTTCTTTACTTACTATCATTGACCTAATTAAATCATGCTCACATAGGTACATTCAAAGATATTCTATGCCTAATTCAACCCAAAAAAATTTAAATTTTATGAAAAACAAAAAAGGAAGATGAGGACAACGAATCCCCACCCCCAACTCAAAAGTGAGCCGTGTCCCCACGACTCGAAAAAAGACTCAAGAAAAATAAAATTTAAAATTAGAATACATATTGCACATAAAGAAATGGTAGGGAAGAAAGAAAACATACTCTTCGAGGCTATCACCTCGCCTTATCGATACTCGGATTAAATCTAATGTATCTTCTTCACCCAACTTCTTATTCGCTTTTCGTTCAGGACACGTGATCATAATAGGATATTGCATTATATAACGTCATGGGAGAGATTGAAAATTCGTATCACCTCCTCATAGATCAAATGTGCCAAATCTTCTTCTTCTCCTCACAAAATACAATTCACAAACAACCCAAGCATTCCAAATCTCCATGAACCTTCATGTATTCTCCTTCAACTTCTTCTTCAAATACTATCTTATAAGAAAAAGGTAGTTCCTTTAATTGTTACTTCGGAGAAGCTATCATGGCCATTGAAGCTTTCTCTTTTTCTTCGGGTTTAGGGTCGTTGATTTGTAGAGGTTGTGTTGTCTTCTTCACTAAAGTTGAAATCTTTTTGCTCATTGGATCAACACAGCATGCTAACCTCTCTTCTCTTGACTTGTATTACCCTTTGAATTGGAACTAGGACTTTTCTCACTTGATTTCTTCTCAATTAAATCCAATAACTTGCTTTTCTTCACCTCCCTCTTGTTAGCTAATATTTTTGTTCTATTAGTCATCCTCAATTAACCCCCAACTCAAAGCTTAAGCAACCCTTGAAATTTGAACTTGTGAATTTTTGGTTAAACAGGTTTGATTTGGCTTAGGAAATATGAATGGATGATGAATCTCTATGTGGGTAAGGTGGATTTTTGATGGATTGTCTTGGATTTAAGAAATTGTAGGATGAATTTTGAAATTTTAAGCTTTTGATTCTTGGATTCAAGGTGTTTTGGTATGATATGGGTGGTTGAATCTTCTTTCTAATGATGTGGAGAATAGATTTTATGTGTTTTCATGGTGATTGGGTAGTGTTTTGATGTTTAGGGAAGGTTTTATGAAGCTCCAATGGAGTTGGGAGAGGTTTGGGGAAGAAGGAGAAGCTTAAGGATTAAAAAATTCGTAATAGAGCAACCTCCTCACCCTTATAACCTAAAAAACGCGAAAATTTCCTCTCTCCAGCAGTGTTGGGCGGTATACCGGCCGTAGGGCCCGGTATACCGGACCTA
Organism: Nemophila menziesii; assembly: GCA_029959085.1. Classification (NCBI taxonomy): domain Eukaryota; kingdom Viridiplantae; phylum Streptophyta; class Magnoliopsida; order Boraginales; family Hydrophyllaceae; genus Nemophila; species Nemophila menziesii. Next base: position 27,133,762 of record JARWIR010000001.1, on the reverse strand, counting down.
AGGGTCTGATTTTTTTCCTACTCGGCATAAAACCCGTGACGCGAACCCGGGGCACGTGTTTTTTTTCGTAGCCGCGCCGGTATACCGGTGAAATAAGCGGTATACCGTTGAGAGGGTCAGATTTTCTCCGAATTTTTTTCTTTTTCTCCCTAACTCGATTTTCTTAGTACCTGAACATCGAAAACACTAATGCCTTCCTCAAGAATGCAATATCAACTAAAAATAACTAAACTAAACATAAATTAAAAACATAAAAACATGAAAACATAAAAGAAACTACGGGTTGTCTCCCGTATAGCACTTTTGTTTAACGTCTTTTAAAGTTAGACGTGTTACCTCGATTAAGAATGACGAAATTTCCACCCCTTTCCTCTAATTCCCACGAACTTTTCAGCTCGATTCTTCATAATCATGGATGGTGTCATCCAAGATTTCGTGGGAAGGGGTGTTTCTGGTGGTAACTCTAATTCATTTGTAGCACTACACTCCTCTGGCAATCCATTCATCTTTTCGGTTTCTAAACTTCGTTTGCTAGAAAGAATGTCCTTCATGAATTTTAGATATTTCGGCATTCTCTTGAGAGCTTATACAAACGGTATTTTAATCTCTAACTTGTTCACCATGTCAACGAACTTCTTGAATTCCAGGTCATTGTCCTTTCTGACACGTGAAGGGAATGGTGGAGGAGGACATGTGTTGGTTACCACTGGGCTCTCTTTCTTTTCTGGTGTCTTCTCTTGGACACTTTTTTGTTCAACTACCTCTTCGACCTTATCTTCTGTTGTTTCTTCTCCCCCCTTTTCTGTAATAGGGACTGGTTCTGGTTCTGGTCTTGGTGGAGGTAGTTGCTTTCCACTTGTCAATTCAACTGCATGACAAACATTGTCTTTTGGAGCACTAGTATCACTTCGGAGTTGCCCTTCTGCAAAGATTTGCAGTTTATTCACCAATTGTGACACTGTATGCTCAACCTTCTTAAACGCATTGGCTGAGTTTTGGATTCTTTGCTGGCTCATCTCCATATTTTCAATTAGGTTCATTATCTTAGCCATGCTTGAATTCGAACTCGAAGGTTGTTCTTGTACGGTTTGCTGCATTAAATAAGGAGGTGGTTCTTGATAAGCTTCATTATAAATCGGCGTTTCTTGATAGATAGGTTGTGGAGGATAATAAGATTGTGGTCGTGGTTGATCATAATAATGGTTATTATGATAATAGGTCTGTTGATCTCCGACCCAATTGTAATTCTGTAGGGGCTGATAATCAGCGTAATTTCCTTGGGATTGATAATAACCATCATAATAATGGTCTCTTTGATAAGGCATGAAGGAAATTGAGGCTGGATTATTCATGCAATATTCCCACGAGTGATCTCTTGCTCCACAACTAGGACATGAAGGTAAGGTATGTACTAGATTCCTCTGAGCTAGTTTTCGCGATTGTTCTCGTAATTCCTCAAGTTGCTGGTTTAACTCGTTGAGCTTTAGAGATTCTAAAGTCTCTGTTTGTTTTTCTGATTCGAACGACCAACTTCTCTTGGTTTCAAGAAAATTCTCCATAATAGTATTAGCTTCTTCAGGATCTAATAACACGAAACCTTTATTTCCTAATAAATAGCTTTCGCCTAAAAAATCTGTAAAACAAAAACTAAAAAGAAAAGCGTAAAAGAGAACTAACTAAAATATAAGCACAAGATAATTGCACAAGGACTAACGATGTAGTCCCCGGCAGCGGTGCCAAAAACTTGGTGTTGCCTAAGGTGTGATAAAAAGATGATATAATTTAGATGCAAATAAACACCCTAAGCTAACACGGTACTGCAAGTATTACAGGACGTATGCAAGTTTTAATGAATAAGTAAGATTCGTTCCTCAGGGACTACGAAGGTTAAGAAGAACTTATGCAAATTATTCAAGTACAGATATTAAAGATAAAAAAGATAATACGCAAAGAAAAAAAAGGAAAACAGATTTTTATTTGGTTTTTTTTATAAAGAAAACTAGACTACTAAATAAAAGACAGAAAATAAAAGATATGAGTTTCGAAATAACTAATTAAAACTAAGAAAATAAAAGACAATAAATATGAAGAATATGAGATGAGAGATATAGCTTAGGTTTTACTAGTATGCACTAATCCTTCTAATTCTATCTATTAGATCTAATTTATAAGGGAGAATATTAGCTCTTGGTATACTTAGTCAGGATTCTAAATTCCCATACCTTAGACCTTGAGAGCGACTAAGGGGGCTACGGCACAACCAAGACGTGGTTACACTCTTAGAGTTATCAAGCGCTACCAAGGCTCTAAGCAAACGCAACAATCAATTGGTGATATGGTGATTAAAACAAACCTTAATGGCTATCTAGTTAGAATCATGTTTTGTCAGAACTAATATCGACACTAGACGTTATGTGGTGGTTCAATAGTTAAACACCCAGCTAAGGTGATCATCTAACTACTATTAAGGTAATCCTATACTCGTGCACTAGCAAGGAAAACAATCATTAAATCAAAACACATAATCAAATATAAAGGTAAGTAGCTAATATCAGATTAAAACATGTAATTCCCAAAGAAACTTAGATAGAAGAATTAGAATTCATAGTTTATACATGATGCAAAACCCAAGCTAATAGAATTAATTCATACAAAGAAAAGAAGAGAAAAGAATTACAAAATAAGAGGTTGAAGGAGACATGATTGATGCACAGCTCCTTCCAGACTTCTTCTCTTGTGTTGCAGCTTCCTCTTGACCTTAAGGTCTGGCCAAGGATGATTTTAGAGTGTTAAGAGGCTGTATTTATAGGGTATAGGTTGATCTAATTCGTTTCTTGGAGGAAAGGCCAAGTAATAGACTCCAAGCCCAACTCAAATTCGTAAGGAAATAAAGATAAACACTGCTGGACCGTTTTGGGCATATCTTCTTCGTTATTGGTCGGTTTGAGCTCCATAATATACCAAACGAATCGTCACAAAATTATCTATGTCTATATGAAAGGAATCTTCCAAAATAGGCTTCCTTGTAGGAGTAATTACCACTTCTTTAGGCGTGTGCTGCAGAATCTCAGATTTAGGCAGCTTTTCCTTTTCCTAATTGAACTCTGTTTCCTTCTATCTCCAATTACCATGCATATCTCTTTCCATATCTTGTAGTCTTTGACTTGGACTCTAATTAATCTCCATAATTATCTTTAAAGCTTCACACTAAATAAACAATTAAACCCAATATGCTCTAAAAATATTATGTTACTAAATCAAGACCCAAAATAGGAAAGGGCACTAAACTAAACTCAATTCAATCTATAAACTAATAAATAAGCCTAAAATGATGTCTCAGAATTATATTATATTATCACAAATGAGGATACATCACCAACATTGTCATCACCTCCTTCGATTGCCTTCAATTCCTTCTGTTCCATTAAATTTGTTAGAACTTTGTTTAGTTGTTCTACTTGAGTACCTAAAATCTGAATTGCGGCATCTTGTCCTCGTAACTTCTCTTCATGAGTGTTCATATTTGTGGTCAAACGGTCCAAGATTTTTATTACTTGTTGATTATCCATAGATCCCTCTTGAGGATACTATGGTAAATATTTCTGATCTAGTGCATCGGTATAGGCATCTTGAACAAGTTGTTAAGGGGGAGCAGGTCTATTTTGATGTTGATTTTGATACTGACCTCTCGGTTGGAAAGAGTTGTTCTGGGGGCGCGGTTGATAATGACCAGGATTAGCGGCCCCTTGAGGATTTGAATACTGCATACCCGGATGGTTTCAGTTACCCATTGATAACCTCCTCGGTTGGATATGAAGTAAACAGATTGTGGTATTGTTTCGCACTTCCCATGTATGATTACTAACCCCACACTTTTGACAACCTTGTGCTTCTTGTACTACGTTTGCTGCGGCTAAATTCTTTTGCATCTCTAACTTTAGCTCTTTGATTTGATTTTCTAATGCGGATATTTGAGCTGAGTTTGCAATTTCTGCATCTAAATGGAGCGTTCCTCGGGTCTTTGCTACAGGAGCTCGCGTAGAAGGCCAACTCCTTTCTTGTTCAATAATATTTTCCAAGACCTCGGAAGCTTCATTATGATTCATGGACACAAAATTTCCCTTTCCAATTTTATCCACTATCTCTCTACCTTTATCATTAAGACCTTCATAGAATATAGCAAGTTGTAGAGCGGGGGTATAACCATGGAGCGGACATCTAGCTAATTTATGTTGAAACCTTGTCCATGATTCTCCTACTGTTTCTTCATCTTCTTGACAAAATATTGCAAGCTCGCTCTGATTTTTAAGTCTCATGCTCTTCGGATAAAAACGGTTAAAGAAAGCGGCTTGAAGTTCTAACCATGTATTAATTGTTCCAGGTGGTTATCTGTCTAGCCATTCGCTAGCTCTACCGGTTAAGAAGAACGAAAACATATGACAATACAGTTGCTCGCGTGTAATGCCTAGAGTAACATAAGCATCACAAATCTGCATGAACTTCTGAATCGATCTTACCGGATCTTGAATTGTTGTACCACTGTAGAGTCCATGACTTTGAAATTGACTAAGCATACCCGGATCGGGTCTAAATTTAATATTCTGGATCTCTGGAGGACGGTAACCTATTGGTTGAACATGAAACGGCATATGGAGGCCAGGAAGGTCTTGTTCAACTCGGTTTTGATTATTATTCTGCCCATTACCTCCTCCTATTGGATGTTGTCCTTGTTGTTGTCCACCAGGTGGGACAAGTGGTGGTGGTCCTCCTGGTTGATTTCCTCCAGGTGGGACTCCAAGTCGTGGATTTAACGGATCTTGTACGGCTGCCATTGCTCTTCTAAAGGCTCTTTCCTCACGAACACGTTTGTTATAAGGTCTGAATCTCCTCTCAGGCTCCGTTAACGGAGGCCAAGAATTAAACACTGTGAAACCTGAAAAAGACTAAAGCAAACCACAAGCGTAAATCCGGAAAAACAAAAACTAAATACTGAAAAATAAAAACTAATTAAAAACTACTACTCGAAATAGATAACACACACGCTAACGAGACACAAGTCCCCGGCAGCGGCGCCTAAAACTTGGTGTCGCCTAGGGTGTGATGAAAATATGATAAAATAAAGTCTAGAAAACTACGCACTCTCACCCTAGACAGACACAGTACTGCAAGTATTACAGGACGTATGCAAGTTTTAGTTAGTAAGTTGAGTTCATTCTCAGGGACTTAAGTGTGTTATACGAGTAGGTAATAATAACGAGTAAGCAATAATTAATTAAAAGACAGAAAATAAAAGAAATAGAATTCGAAATTACTAATTAAAACTAAGAAAATAAAGACAATAAAATAAAATACGAAGAATACGAGATGAGAAATATAGCTTAGGATTCGCTAGTATGCACTGATCCTTCTGATTCTTTCTATTAGATCTAGTTAATAAGGGAGAACATTAGCTCTTGTATACTTAGTCAGGATTCTAAATTCCCATTCCTTAGACCTTGAGAGCGACTAAGGGGGCTACGGACACACCACGAGGCTGGTTCAAATAGGGTTATCAAATGCTACTAAGGCCCTAAGCAATCAATTTCCATACATGGTGATAGTGATTAAATTATACCCTAATGACTATCTAGTTAGAATCAGTTTTGTCAGGACTAATATCGACACTAGACGTTATGTGGTGTTTCAATAATTAGACACCCAGTTAAGGTGACCATCTAATTACTATTAATAAAGCCTAAAGTGATCAGTTCTAGAACATGCAATAAATCAAAATACATAAACAAATATAAAGGTAAGAAGCTAATATCAGATTAAAACATATAATTCCCAAAGAAAATTAGATAGAAGAATTAGAATTCATAGATTATACATGATGCAAAACCCAAGCTATGGGAAGTTTAGTTCATACCTGATGGAAATAAACTAAAAGAAATTACAAAAGGCATCATCTTGCTCTCTACAATAAACTGAAAGAATAAACCCTTAAGAACTAATTACTATGAGGCAAGGATGATTTACAAGTGATATAAGGGTGTATTTATAGGTGTTTAGAAGACCTAATTCGTTTTCTTGAAGGAGAGGTTAAGTAATGGACTCCAAGCCCAACTCAAATTCGTATAGAAATAAAGATAATTACTGCTGACTTGTTTTGATCATATCTTTTTCGTTATTGGTCGGTTTTTAGCCTAAAAGATACCAAAAGAATCCTCACATAATTATCTACGTCCCTGTGAAAAAGGAATCTTCCAAAATCGGCTTGGTTTTGGAGTTATCACCACTTCTTTAGGCGTAGCTTCAGAAATTCAGATTTAAGGCAGCTTTTCCTTTTCCATGATTTTAGCTTTTGTTTCCTTATCTCCAATTACCATGCTTATCTATTTCCATATCTTGTAGTCTTTGACTTAGACTCTAATTAATCTCCATAATTATATTTAAAGTTTCACACTAAATAAATAATTAAACCCAATATGTTCTAAAAATATTATTTTACTAAATCAAGACTCAAAATAGGAAAGTGCACTATTTCTCAAGAAAATCGACTATTATGACTTCTAAATCACTAAAAATGATGTCTCATCCTAATATAAATCTATCACAAATGAGGAGACATCAATATGCATGATTAATTCTCCATTCTCTACATCAATAAGAGTATGCCCTGTGGCTAGTAAATGGTCTTCCCAAGATAATGGGAACATTCCTATCCGCGTCGTAATCAAGTATAAAAAAATCAACAAGAAAAATTAAAGTACCTGCCTTGACGAGGACATCTTCTATTCTTCCCTCTGGATGTGCGAGGGATCTACCAGCCATCTGCAAGACCATAGAGGTCGGTTTCCCATTTCCTATCTTCAACTTCTCAAAAATTGATCTAGGCATGAGATTAATACTCTCACCCAAATCACATGAAGCTTTCCCTTTCCATTCATCACCAATAGAAATAGGAATAGTTAAACTCCCAGGATCAAGTAGAAGGTGGCAACTTACTTTGGCATATGACACTATATTCTTATGGCAGACCTATCATTTCATTCTCAAGATATTGGCGTTTGTTGGTTGAGGGAAAAGGTGGAGGAGGACGACTCACTTCCACCACAACCTCTTTCTTCTTTGACTTTTCTGGAATTTTCTCAACTTCCACCTCAATTGTTTCTGATTCACTTTCTTTCTCCACCACATCTTCCACCGTTTTTGTTTTTACAGTTGGCTTGGTGTCGGTCATGTGAGTGTGATAAGTAATCACCTAAAAAATAGAGGACTTTAACTTGCAAGTGTGTGGGGTTCGTTGACAACTAATGAAATGGGTAAGTAAAAGGGTTATTGGTCTTGCATAAATATGAAAATGCATGTGTACGTTTTCTTTAAAATTTAATCTCAAAAATTCGTGCAGACAAGCCAATTTTAAAATCTTGAGAATGTCTTTCAGTTCCGACAGTTTATCCTTTCGATATATACATAAAACGTTACATGGTAGACAATATTGAAAAGGTAGGAATAGTCGACATTTTACGGAGGAAATTGCTAATATATTGGACAAAACATACAAGTACGCATGTACTCTTCTAAGAGTGGAATGTTTTAACTAATACAGTTATGTTGCAAATCATTTTCCCAAAATAAACACTGGCTCCAGGGAGAAGAGATATTTAAGGATGCTTCCACCTACGCTATAGAATTTTGGTTGTTAATGAAGAATGGGTATGGTATCTCTTCATGTACTTAACCAAATTAAAAATAAAAAATTATCTTGATTTATTTTTTATCTGATTATCTAATTGTTAATGCAATGTAGATCCATTGACTAAATTTTCAGAACAAGAGTTTTATGAATATTTGAAGGCTACGGATGATGTGTTGGAATTATATCAGGCAACGGAGATGGGAGAATCAGGCTTGGAGAAGCAACACTCATGGTCTAGAAAAGATCAGTCATAAAACATCTGATCTAAATCGATTTAACAAACGTATATATCAACATGTATAGAATTGTCAAACCAAAATTACATTTAATCCAACTTACAATACGTCTATTTTCAGGTCAATGATATTCTTGAATATCCTTTCCATGCATACTTGGAGCTGCTCAGGAGCAGGAGAAATATAAAATATTTTAGTGTAGACAGCACACGAGTTTTAAAATCCTCATATTGATACTCGTATTTTCTCTATTAATAAATTTTTAGTTTAGTATATGTGTCTTAAATGTTACTCCCCCCGTTCCACTAAATTTGTCCACTTAGCTTTTCACATATTAAGAAACATAATAAATGTATTCACCATTACAAAAATACCCCTAATAAAGTATCTTGATATCTTCAATGTGTATTGGAAATATAAATTTTAATATTTTAATAAGGGTAATAGTGGAAAAAGTAGGAAAAAAGTGTCTTGAACTCCTAAGTGGATAATATATTTGAAACATTATTTTTAGTAAGTGGACAATTTCAGTGGAACAGAGAAAGTATTAAATTTAATTAATTAAAAGTCAAAATAATTTAATAATACACGCTTCCTTTATGTAGTGCAATTAACTTTTGTTATAAGCGTTTAGAACAAAAAAAAAACTTTTGTTCAAGTCCCCTCAGCCTTGTTATTTCTTGAGCCCTTAAAGAGGGTAAAGCAAGAGGTGCAATGTTCGAATCCTCTCCATGAGCATGGGTAACCTAGTTCTGATTAAGTGGGAATATGCATGAGGAGGCGTGTATATTTCCTATGTGAATAGTCGTGATGCGCATAAGCTGGCTCAGATACCCATATATGAAAAAAAAGAAAAAAAACATTTGTTCAAGTGACTTTATACACACACATACCCCAAGTCTATATAATATATAATCAAAGTCATGGTTATATGGGATAAATATTGAGTAAATGCCACTTAGGGTCTTGAACACACCCCCCTCTTCAAGATAGGGACCCTGCCTAAAGCCTCTTCTTACTAAAGACCTCAGAAAGTTTTTAACACATGAACCCCAAAACCCCTATTACGTTACTACCCTCGTTTTATTTTTTGTCTTCTATATATACTAATTTAGAAACCCTACCATTATAATTTCAGATCTAATTTCTCTCACCACTCTCTCCTCCCCACTCCCCTCTTCCGTGAGCTACCTCAGCTCCCAAACCGCCGCCACCACCACCATAACACAACCACCACCACTGAAATGGCTACACAACCGACACCATTCTTCGAACCACCAGAGCTCCCTTCTCGTCTCGCCAGAGAAGAAGAGGACCACCACCACCATAACACTTCCACCTAGCTCCGATCTGCTCCCCCTTCGCTGTAGACTTCGGCGAATAAGGAGTTCAAGAAAGCAGCGGTCACGAACTGCTGGAGCACGCTGGATCTCGATCACGAACGGAGATGAAGACAGTTGGAGCACGGTGGATCTCGATCTGCGAACAGTTGGAGTTGCAGCGCCGAGATGCGAACGGAGATGAAGAAAACAGCGGTCACGAACAGTTGGAGCGCCGAGATGGTCACGGATAGGTGTTCTCATGCTGGTGGTGGCTGCTCGCGAGGTCTGATTCGCCGGTGGGTTTCTCCGATGAACAGTGAGCTGTAATGGAGAACAAGCCATGTAATGCAGCGCCTGAGCAATAATGAAGCTGTAATGGAGAATGTCGCGCGAGGTAGAAGAAGACACCACAGAGAAGATTGTTGATGGTGTTTCGCCGGAGAAGATTGTTGATGTACGATTGAGTTTTTTTTTTTTCAGATCTGGTCAAGGTAGTTAGGTTATTTTTTATTTTTTTAATTGTATATTATTTTGTAATTTATTCAAAATTGTGTAATAAAGATAAATAGAGATTTTTTTGACTATGTATGCTTTGTTTTTTAATAATACTCATCAAATTACTAAAATACTCACCAATTCTTAGAGTACTCCGAGATTTTCTTAGAGTAGTCCGAGATTTTTCTTAGAGTACTCTGAGTTTTTCTTAGAGTACTCCGAGATTTTATTAGTGCACTCGAAAAAATTTAGAGAGTTCCCCGCAAATTTATAGAGTACTCAGCAAATATATAGAGTACTCTATGTTTTTCCGATACTCTATGTTTTTTCCGGTGACCGGTGACTGGTGGTCGGAGGTCGGTGGTCGGAGGTCGGTGGTCGGAGGTCGGTGGTCGGATGTCGGTGGTAGGTGGTGGGAGGTAGGTGGGTAGTGGTAGGTAGTGGAGAGAGAAACAGTGACATCACACTTTTTGTCTTTTAGTGTTAGTAAGGGTAGGAAAGACTATTGTAAAAAATGAGGTCCCTAAGAAGAATAGCATTTTTGAAACTACTCTATAGGGAAGAAAGATACTCTCCAAGACCCTATATATAATTCACCTATAAATATTTAAGTTTTTCTATTTTATTTTGGTCGATAAATAAATACTTGAGTAAGGCGACAGTTTTTCCAAAAAGAAAAGAAAAAAGAGTAAGGCGACAAAATTATGTCGACGTATTTTCAACTAAAAAAATGTCGTATAATAGATTTTTTTTTTTTTCAATGTTAAGATAACTATGCATTTATACACGTGGACTTGTCCGAGTTTCGGGTACACCAAGTTGACAGGCTCGTGATCATAAGTTAACGCCTTTTACTTTATGGCCGTTAGGTCCGTTATAAAATCATTTATCTTTCTTTTTTCCAAAACGCTTATCACTTATCTGACCTTGCATATAGAGTTTTTCTTTTTGGGAACGGATAATAATTTTTGAAACCGAGACAAAACAAAAAAAATCAGTCAAATGATTATTTTTTCTGTCTTAAAAATAAATTTTACTTAACTTTACACATTAATTAAAAAACTTAATGATCGTATATATATTACAAAATTAATATCTTGATATTTTAAATATATATTGAAAATATAAACTTTATTTAATAATAAAAATAATAGTAAAAAAAATTGAAAAAAAGTATATAATATTTTAAATGGACTAAAATTTTGAAACACTATTTATTAATATGGATATTAACTTAAGACGAAGAGAGTACATACTACATACATACATTGAAGACTCCTATAAAAGAAAAGGATTATTGCCCAAGAAACACCTCAAATTAGAATTAATTCCCCCTCACCTCCGCCGCTTTCTTCTTGCCCATAAAAGGCACTCCTTTTATTTTCTTTCCTATTTTACCCCCTCACCCCAGCCGCCGTCCGTTTATTAGTTGTTAGTTCGTATACATTGAGTTAGTTATATATATATATCTCTTATAGTCTCTCTCTCTCACCCTTGGCAGCAGCAGACAGTACAAAAGTGTACGTGCACGAGTGTTGAGAAACATTCCCACTACTCAACGTTAGCCCACAAGTACAAAAGTGTACTTGCACGAGTGCTGGGAAACATTCTCATTACTCAACATTAGCCCACAAGTACAAAAGTGTACTTGCACGAGTGCTGGGAAACATTCCCATTACTCAACATTAGCACACAAGTACAAAAGTGTACTTGCACGAGTGCTGGGAAACATTCCCATTACTCAACCTTTACAAAAGTGTACTTGCACGAGTGTTGGGAAACATTCCCATTACTCACCCTTGGCAGCAGCAGCCGACGGCAGTAGACAACATTAAGGGCATTAAGGTATATTTACCTTAAGTGCCTTTTATGGGCAAGTGGCTAAGGTGGCAGGTGCTTCTTGGGCATTCACCCAAAAAAAAAATAGATACATAATTTTTATTTTTTCTTCATTCTTGTATATTTTTTATATGAAAATGTTAAATATTAATATCTTTTATTTTCTAATTATTAATTTTTTTCATTTTTTTTATATATATATATATATATATATATATGTTTCATTATCTAATTCTTTGTTGTTTGAAGTCTAATAAGTAGATGATAGTTTCATACTTCCAGTATAGAAGCTATTATGAAAAAAATCAAAATATTTAATTTCACAACGGATATACTTTTCATGGTCGGCTCGAGCGTTTCGGGTACGTAAGGCGAGTAAGGATTGAGACTTTTATCGTCTAATTAAAAAAACATGTTCTGACAAAACATATTATATATAAACAATTTCATACTAAAGTTTACGAAGTCACCATTTATTAAAAAATATTGAGATGAACTATGGTATCAGATTACACATCAACATTCATATGCTCAGTATTTTCTACCAATATAAACATTATCAATATATCATTAATATTTTTCATATTTTGATACTTCGATTTTTCGGGTTACAATTTTTTTTAGCATATGCCTAGAATCTTACTTGCGAATCATGAATTAATAATATAGTAGTAGAATAATTTGACATGTGCATTAGAAAAATCCCCAATAATTTTTTGTTTCCTGTGTTTTCTTTGTTATGTGGCTAGTCCGAATTACCTTGCGTGCACCACGACTAATCCTTTTCGTTTTGTATTTTGCTTACAAAATTCGTCGGTAATTTGAAATAGGTCTGTGATAAATTGTCTAAAAAAATAATTTAATTTAAAAAAATCTTGTATAAAAATATTGAATATAATGATACTTTGATGGATGGAGTTTTAGTTTTTATTTTTAATGCTTCATGGGCTTAAAAAAATGAAACAGAAGAGAGTTTCGAGCCCACGACCTTTCAAGTAAATAACAACAAGGTTTCCACTGGACTGACTATAATACTTGTATATATTTTTACATCTATATATATATATATTAAACAATTAAATTTTTTAGGCCCTCAAAATTGTGGGGTCTAAAGCGACCGCCTTGCCTGCTTTGGGCCCGGGCCAGCTCTGGTTGTCAATAAGTTCATGACAAACAGTGTAGATATTTGGTGTATGTTTGGTATCCGCGTTTGCGATAAGACATGCTTCCTGCAGATCCCTTACTTTACTATCTAAAGTCGTTTTTGCCCAAATTGTTGTTGTCGTATGTTTAACAATTTTATCTTGTGAATCAATAGAAACCGCAACAATACCTACTTCTTCTCATTCTACTGAGAAAAATAAATCGCTGAAGATACGTCTCTCAACATCTTAATAATGTGGATCTTGATTAATACGCCCTCCAAAATTACTCGTCTGCTTTAAAACTTGTTTCCAATCTTCTCTAAAAAATATCTTTATACGATTATAGGTATTATAACCACAATCTTATTATTCCATTTTATTCCTTCATAAATATTGTTCATACGAAGTTTCCATATTTGTCAGAGTGAAATCAAACGAGAAGCCGTAATATTATTCACGCTCGAGGCACCTTTGGAAAACCCATCTACATTTTTAAGAAACCATTCATCTATGTAAATTTGTTCAGGCTGCGAAAAGGGAGGAAAGTGAGTAACTCATTCTGATCAATTCTAATTTGTAAGATCGAATTTTCCCAATAAAAGTAGCTAAAAAGACATTTAAAAAGTAAATATTCCACATGTTCAACCTTCGATCCACACTTATCACATTTTAAAGGAGATGCATACTACTTACGAAATAAAGTATTTGTAGTAAGAATTGTAACAAAAACATTTTCGTAAAAAAATAAGGGTCTTTGTGGGGACATTAGACGTCCAAATAACTTCTGGATCACTATATCCACTTGTAAGGCTTGACGCAATACCTGAGATTTATTAGTAACCTCATTGTTACAAATGAGTTGACCACCAGACTTAGTAGAATAATTACATAACTAGCATAAGGTCATATAAATACATCTTGTTGATACTGTGGAAAAATTGTGATACAATAAACAAAATCCGCAACAAGGACCAATAGCAAGTTGTGATTAAAAGTTGGATATCAAGTCTAATTTCTCTTTATTAAGGAGTTGGCTAACTTTGTTGATGTTATATTCAACAATTTATCAATAGGGATATATTTTGGTAACTATGATGATTCCCAAACATTGATATTGTCTCCATTAACAATAATATAAATACAATACTTACTAGTATATTCACTTCCCTTTAAAAGACTTGACAATGCCCACGAGCTACCTTGTTTAGGCTTAATTTTCCAAAAAGTTGAATTTAGATGACAAATGCATTTAATGACTTTTTCCACCAGTGAATCTGGCTTATTCTCCAAGCAACGTTAGCTAACAGTGCCAAATTAATTTTATACATGTCATGTAAACCTAAACCTCCTACCATTTTAGAATCCGTAAGTTTTTCCCACGCAACCTAATGAATACGGTTTCTCTTTTACGATCCCCACCAAAATTTTGCAATCGGTACAGACAATTTCTTAGGGAAAAGAAAAATGGACATAGAATAATTTTGTATAGCTTATAACATTGCTTTAATAAGAACTTCCTTACCTCATTCCGACAACAGAAGTTGTTTCCAACTAAGATTCATATTGAGGAATTTATCTTTAATTTACTAGAGTTCTTAAATTTTAGATCTCTAAAATTTTAAGGGTATACCTAAGTATTTACCTGATTATTTGTCTAGTGATCATGAAGGTAATTAACCTTATTATAAAATAGTATTAGATTGAGTCATTTCGAGAAACAAACTGTTGATTTATGAAAATTAATAGTCTGACCCGAACACTGACAGTAAATTTTCATACCTTTATGAATTTCCTCCAGTTCTTTCTTCTCAGTATAAATAAAGAACATTGAGTTGTACGAGAATAAGAGATAATAAGTGTCAAACGTTGACGAATGATATTAAACCCATTAATGACACACTTTTTACATTCCTCATTGATAAGAGCAATAATAACTTTTGTCATAAGAGAGATGAGAAACGGGGATGAATGGTGATTGTTGAGATACATGTTCTAATGTAGATGATCTATTTGTTTTGAAAATATAATTTTTTTAGGACTAGAAGCAGAATGTCGCATCTAACTTGGTCATAAGACTTTTCCATGTCTAATTTAACAACATCATAACTTATTAGACTTTTTTATTTTATTTAAGAAGTGAAAACTTTATGACCAATAACGCTATTATCTTGAATATATATCCCTTCAATAAATGTCGCTTGATTTAGAGCAGTGATTTCACCATGAATCGTTGTAACCTTAATTTCAAAACCTTGGAGATAATCTTATAGGAAAAGTTTGCAGAAGGGATCAGCCAAAAATTCACCACAGTTTCTTGGGTGACCCCTTTAGGGATAAGATATATGGTGTATGGTTTAATCATCCAAAAAGATATTAAAATACTAAAATAAGTTATGTGAATTTACAAATTCAACACTTAATATCAGTACTTTTAGTATCTGATTCCGTGATTTTGACAATCAATATAATTTATGTATATATGAGCCTTACAAATTTATATAGCATGTTGAGGGTATGTCTTTGAGACTCCTTGAATTGTAGATATCTTCTTTTTACATAATGATAAATATGCCGCAGTCGAGCCTTCTTTCAGTTTGTTTGGGGTAATCCACGTGCACTAGAAGTGGCTTGTTTCGGCTTTTACTCAATCTTTTTGAGGTAGTTTCATTGAGTGCCATGTTTCTGTTTACATGCATATACACATAATCCAAAAACCCATCAATAAATGCTACATAAAAGTATAAACATTAACTACATGTTCATTGTTCGAAACATGATTTTTCATGTTATGAAACTATACCAAATATGGAATTTCATCTTGGCCCAGTTTCATAACTTGAATTTCATCAAGTAAGTATTTGTCTCACGAAATTCATGTTATAAAACTCTTCAAAACATATTTAAAATTTCATAATCTTAATCTTTTCAAGAGGAAATGTGTGTCTTCTAAAGCTTACAAGGTATGCGACTTCCAAAGCAAATTTGTTAGTCACCTTCTCATTTCTTGTCTTCTCAGTCGTTCTGTTTGAGGCAAATTCACCACCTCAAATCCTTATTGACCCAATGAAGGATTTTTCAATCAATAGTTGGATCTCCAAAATTATTTCCTTTTTCAAGAGGGGCATAAATAAAAAAAATGGTCACGTCATATATCCTTATCATGCTCGGGAACATCTTGACATACAAATTCTATGTTGAATATTAGGGTTGGGATTTTAACAGGAGGGAGGAAAAAGAGAAAAGATAGTGCAATAGATAGAAGAGTAGGTTAGTTTTTGATATTGTGAGGGTTATTTTTGCAATCCAATATATTTATTACATCCTCAAACCTCCCACCATCATATACATGTGTCGGGTTGTAAACTAACCAAGCCGCTCACGAGCGGCTCGAGCTCGGCTCGAAAAAAGTCTCGTTCGAACTCGTTGGTTTATATAAAACAATTTTTTTTCGAACTCGTTCATTAACTTCTTGTTTATATTTATGATATGTAAATTAATAAAGTATTTTAATTATCAATAAATATATTATTGGTCCTAATATACAATCTTGATTCTTTAATTTATTTAGACTTTAATTATTTTCATCAATAACACAATTTTTACTTTATACCACACGCTCTATCTAATACCCATCGTTTATGAAAGTTCCGCTTCAACCATAAAAAATAACAAATTGTTCATTAATAACCCGAAACTCGAAAAAACCTCGCTCGATAACTTAACAAAAAAGATTTAAAAACCCTGTCTCGACTCATTAAAATTTGAGCTCGGTTCGACTTGACAATCTTAACAAACAAGATTGCACATATAATACTCGGTTCGACTCGGTTCGTTTACAGTCATACATGTGCGTAAACCATATATGACGAAAAACTCACAAAGAATTAATGACGATAAACTACAAGATCTTTAAGTGTCAATATAATTACCATATTTTCCCTGCAAAATACAGACGGGTAAACTTTTCCTACCACTATCCCTGCATAATACAGAGGAGTAAACTTTTCCTACCACTTGTTAAAAAAATAGTAAATAGACTAGATGCCCCCTGTACTTCAACTGAATCGACAGCTTACCCCCTCGATCTTATGAAGTGTAAATTTATCCCTTAACTTTTGTTTTTGCGACTCGTTACCCCTAAAGACGAAATACGTCAAATTCCCCTGTTAAGTAAGTATGTGCGAGGTTTTAATCATTTTTATTAATAAAAAAAATTTAAATTATTTAAAAGAAC
Organism: Nemophila menziesii; assembly: GCA_029959085.1. Taxonomy (NCBI): domain Eukaryota; kingdom Viridiplantae; phylum Streptophyta; class Magnoliopsida; order Boraginales; family Hydrophyllaceae; genus Nemophila; species Nemophila menziesii. The sequence continues at coordinate 27,116,810 of JARWIR010000001.1, read as the reverse complement.
AGGAAAACACTATCATGTTGAGCAGTACAACTGCAAGACATATTCATGAGTTAATACACAATTTCCTATGAACAAAACCTTCCAGCGATTGATACATCAACCAAGAAGAAGAACAAAAAATAAAAAATCATATATATATAAATATATGATCGTCTTTTTCTTTGAAACAAAGCAAATATTACAAAAGAAGAAAAAACTTTAAACATTACCGCCGCCGATCTCTACAATCCACGCCGACAGCAACCCGACTCAACACGAGCCCAAATTCAAAGGCTCATCACACCGTTTGAAGCCCACTATATCACTCCAATATTGAAATCTGATTCAATACGAATCCAACTCCTTCTCAGAACTACACATCAAAAATCTGATTCTAATCCCACTGCCACCGTTCTCAAATCAATTGAAGCCATCAAAGTGTTCTCAACTTCAAATCCCATAACCCAATTTTTGATTTTGTCCTTCGTCTTCAATCAACAGGCTGCACTACAAGATACAACAACAAAAGATGATAAGATTGTTTCGAAGTTGACATTTGATGACAAGAAGGTTGAAGATGCGACTGAAGGTTCAATTAGTGAAATCACCTTCAAAGCAACCTTTGTCGATGTCGTTGTACTCAAACATCATAAGCACCCTCCAACTTTCCTTCTCCTACCAGCACCATTGAAATTCTTTCTCAAAATCTTTGTCTTCTTTGTCGTTAAAATCAAACCAAGAACTTTTGAGACATTTGGTTAGACATTTGGAGTAGAATCTTTTGATATTTTGGGCCAAAATGTGAGTTGATTTGGGAAGAATGAGATTTGGACCTACAATTTATATTTTATTTTTTATAAAAAAAATCACATGTGCATTTATGAGTATTTTAAATGATTTAAAACATTTTTTATTAATAAAAAATTATTAAAACCTTGCACATGCTTACATAATGGAGGAATTGAACGGATTCTGTCATCAGGGGGTAACGAGTCGCAAAAATAGAAATTATGGGGTAAATTTTCACTTTGTAGGATCGAAGGGGTAAACTGCCGATTTCGTGATAATACATGGGGCAAAATGGGCATTTACTAAAAACTTTTCCTACCCAATCATTTGGAATATAAACTTGTAAACAAATTAGTAATGTTTGTGCAAATGCCCATTCAGTTGTCAAGTTTGGGCAGCTTCGAAATTCCAAAACAAGATGGAAAAGGATTTTGATAGAAGACTCGAGGAATTAATCAATATGGTTGTCAAAAGCCTTGCTTCTAATGAGGTTAACAAGAGGTATACTATTTCTTTCGTGCTTTGTACCTTGTGGTTTATTTGGAAGGCAAAGATGGAAGGTCATTCTGAGAGGAAAATATTGGTATATATGGATATTAATGGAAATGTTAATTCTTATTTGGCTAAAGGCTTCGAGGAGGGCAAAAAGTGTGCAAGTCGTGGAAATACAATAACTCAAGAGTTAAATGGGGTTGACGAATGTGAAGTCTATAAAGATTATAGCGAAATTGTTTAGCTTAATGATGCTTCTTTTACTAAAGAATAAGAATCGACAGACATCACGTCCTTATGGGCTTAGGGGGGGGGGGGGGGGGGGGGGGGAATTAAGTCGTGCTTACATGGGGAAGTTTGGACAATTCTTTTTGCCTAGAGTTCAACAATCTCTCTTTAAAGAGTACTTATTTCTACTCAAACAACCTTGAAATTATTCAAGAAATTTTTGCCGAATTCACATTAGAAATCGATAATTTTAGGAAGAGAAACAATTGAAGAATACGCCCAATCATTGAAGAAATAGGGAAATGGTTGGATAAATTCTCAGATTGAAATATTAATCATATTAAAAGCGAAAGGAATAGTTTGGCTGATTATGTGACAAAAATTATATGGCTTGATTATGACGTGGATATATAAAGTGCTCGTAATGTTATTGAATATACGTCTAAAGTTATTTGAAGTTAGGAGGTTGAGTTAGACTTTTAGGTTCTTTCTATTGAAAATAAAAAAGAAAAATGAGTAAAGTTAACGGCGTTAAGATATGAACCGCAACTTGCGCTCCAAATTCATCAGAATCTAAACGTTATAAAGAAGCCTCAGGTGGGTCCCATTTCCACCCACTCACCCCCCTCTATCCTAAACTTGCTATATAGAGTGTCACGATTAACTGAAATATCTCAATATCTAATTTTAAAAATACTTGGGAGCTAAGTTAGTGTGTGTTAAATGACGAAGTATCATAACGAACATGGAAATTTGGGTAGCTTTAATTTACCCATTTTCCCCTTCATTTCTTAACAGATTTTACACTCTCTGGTAAGATTATTTTGAAAGTTTTGATCTTTTTCTACACCCACTAAATTTCAGATTTTAATCCTTATTTGTAGAAAACAAAATTTGAGTGATCATATATATTGTTTATTTGGGTATGAATTATGTGAAAGATTTTAGCTTTATTTGATGGATCGACTAAAACCCTAATCTTTGAGTACTGTTTGGGTTTTTGTTGAATTAGGTATTTTTTTTAGCTGGAGCATTCTCTGTAGCTTCTTTAATATGGATGATAGTATGATTTTTTTGGTGTAGCTAGGGTATTAAATGCTAATTGACGATTGAGGCTTGAAATATAGGTTAGTTGTTCTTAGTTTACGATGTCGATTGCTAGTGTTGCTCTTAGTCCTGTTAATGAAGAGTGTTGGAAGTTTCCGGGTCATTTATTGGGTAATAATGGCCCATGGTCAGATGATTCAATCATGATATTCCTTAGTATTGGTGGTTCTGTGATTCCAATGCGTGTTCTTGAGTCTGATTCAATCGCTTCTGTGAAGCTAAGAATCCAGAACCATAAAGGTTTTTTTGTCAAGAAGCAAAAGCTTGTTTTTGATGGGAAAGAATTAGCTCGTAATAATTCTCGTGTAAATGAATATGGTGTTGGAGATGGGAATGTATTGCATTTAGTCCTTCGACTATCTGATCTTCAAGCTATTACAGTTAAGACTGTATGTGGAAGAGAATTTAAACTCCAAGTTGAGCGAAAGAGAAACGTGGGATATGTAAAAGATCAGATAGCTAAAAGAGGAAAAGGCTTTGTTGATCTTTACAATCAAGAATTGACTTGTGATGGTGAAGAGCTTGAAGACCAAAGAGTTGTAGATGATCTCTGTAAGAATAATGACGCAACAATTCACTTATTTGTTCGCAAATCCGCAAAAGTAAGGGCAAAACCTATTGAAAAGGATTTTGAAGTGTCAATTGATGCAATAGACGATGAAAAGTTGTGTAAAGAAGTAAAAGTTTTAGCTATTTCACCTCTGCGTAGGAAAAAATCACTGGAACCTGTTTTAGTCAATCCTAAAGTAAAGCTAACACCATTAGTTCAGAAGCTAATTGAAACCACCTCTGATGGGTTAGAGAAGGGTAATAGACCAATAAGATCGTCTGAAGGTTCAGGTGGTGCTTATTTCATGCAAGATCCATCAGGGAATAGCTACGTATCTGTTTTTAAACCAGTTGATGAAGAGCCCATGGCTGTTAATAATCCGCGGGGCCTACCTTTATCACTAGATGGTGAAGGGTTAAAGAAGGGTACACGTGTTGGTGAAGGAGCATTTCGTGAAGTTGCGGCATATATATTAGACCATCCAAAAAATGGAAAACCACGCTCAATTTACAGTGACGAGAAAGGCTTTTCCGGGGTTCCGTTAACTATAATGGTTAAATGTGAACACACGGGATTTCATTATTTAAACGGGTACGAAAATGCATCCGAGAATATCAAATTCGGGTCATTACAGAAGTTCATGAAGAATTCTGGAAGTTGCGAAGATATGGGCCCACGTGCTTTCCCTATCGAGGAGGTTCATAAGATAACTGTTTTGGACATACGATTGGCAAATGCGGATAGACATAGTGGTAACATTCTGGTTCATAAGGAAAATGAAGGTGGTCAGATTGAGCTTATTCCGATCGATCATGGTTATTGCTTACCCGAGAATGTAAGTAGAAACTAGAATTTTCTTCATTTTTGTTTCGGTTTGTTTAAGGTTTATGTTTTTTGTCTGAATTTTGCAGTTTATTGACTGTACATTTGATTGGTTGTACTGGCCTCAAGCACGGGAGCCTTATTCTCGAGATACAATAGCGTATATAAACTCACTTAATGCAGAGGAAGATATTAAGCTTTTAAAGATTAATGGATGGGATCTTTCACTTGAGTGTGCAAGAGTTCTTCGTATATCTACTATGTTGTTGAAGAAAGGTGTAGCTAAAGGGCTTACTCCTTTTGCTATAGGAAGCATTATGTGTAGGGAGACATTAAAAAAGGAATCAGTTATCGAGCGTATTGTTCAAGAAGCAGAGGAAGCTGTTCTTCCTGGTACAAGTGAAGAAGCATTTCTAGAATGTGTATCTGTGATTATGGATCGTTACCTTCACGCAAGTTGATGAGTAGATTTATAGATAAGTAAAATATGTTATATGTTTTGGGTATGTTTTTATGGTAGGTATGTGGTTGATGCCTGGTGAATAGAAAGGTTATGTTTGACTTATGTGTAATTTACATTCTGAACATAACTCTTATCTTGGGTTGTTTTGTTTATATATATATATTCAGCCTTGTTCTGGCTTTTCTTCATTGGGTCAGAGCCGGCCCGGACCCAAAGCAGCCAAGGCGGTCGCTTTGGGCCCCAAATTTTCGAGGGCCCCACAAAAAGGAATCTCTGTATATATATAATACCCATATGTATTATATAAATCTGATATGTAACAGAGAATAAAGGTTAACCTAGCGGAAAGTAAGATGGTATTCATATGGTAAGTCATACGTGCGAAACTGCTTCACTTCCTTTCATTTTTTGATGAAGGTCACCCATGCAACCACCGATACAATATCATTAATTTTTTTACATCATAAAAGTAAAATTTTAAAACCAGCAGCGTCATACAAAAGGAAACAAAAGCATCATCATAAAAAATACTACAAATATCATCATCACAAAAGCATCATACATTTTTTTTTAAAAACAAAGAAAAGGTCCATGATTAACTCTATAATTAATTAATATTTAATATTTAATATTTTATACATGATTTTATTTAAATTGTAAAAGGCCTCATTTTTTCTTCTCGCCTTAGGTACCCGAAATGCTTGGGCCGGCCCTGCATTGGGTCATTAGGGTTCTGGGTGATATTCAAAATCTCTGAATTTTTTTACTTTGCTCGTTCTTATAATACTATACTCTTAGGTTTCGTTTATTCAAGGCAAATACATAGATGGCTGACCAAATGATACCATTATGACCACAACAGGCACACTACATTGGATTGCATCATGCACCATGCACCATGCACCACCACCAGAGATCAGTCAACAAGAGGGTTATACCACGTGAGAAACAATATTTGCAAGAAGTCGATGAAGGATGGAAAAGAAAGATGAACATGAGAACGATGGTTAAATGACTAAAGAATGAAGGAATACATTGTGAATAATTTAATTTATTTCTATTGATCCTCTACTTTTCTTACCTTGAAAAATGAAGCGCATTTGAGTTCAAAGGCAAGGTACGCGGGTGTTGATTGGCCGTTTATTTTCGCGGCGGCCTTGTGGGTAATATGGACAAAGCGCAACCAATTGCTATTCAATGAGATTACAACTTTACCCCATAAGCTCGAACTTAAAAGAGAAATTCTTTCTCTTGCTAGTAACTTTATCCTAGCTTGGGGGAAGAGTGTAGACGGGGGTTTAATTAAATTAGCAAGGAACATTATGGTTAAATGGGTTAAACCACTTGAAGGCCTGAAGCTTAACGTTGATGGAAGCCTTGTTTCCGATAAAAGAATGGGTGTAATAGGTGGTATTGTCTGTGATAAGTATGGTTCATGCATCGCTGGTTTTTACGGTCAGTGCATAAGTGATTCACCTTTTGTGTCTGAGATGTTTGCATTACATTTTGGGCTAAGATGGGCTATTAATAAGGGTTATGAAGACTTATGCATTGAAACAGACTCGAAGGAGCTCCATGCGCTAGTGAAGGGCGGTGGGAGTTCAGGGACTCACATTGAGGGGGACTTGGGGAAGCTCCATGCGCTAGTGAAGGGCGGTGGGAGTTTAGGAAGTTTCTTTGTTTCAATCATAAGGGAGTGTCGCTCTATATAAGAAAGTCATCCGAGGTTCGATTTGAGCCACATATTTAGAGAAGCGAACCTCTGCGCGGATATGCTAGCAAAGGAGGCAGCGAAGCTACATTCTCAACCCTTAGACTTTACGGATCCTCCTAGTTTCATTTGGAATTTAATAACTAGAGATAGGAATGAACGCGCAACTGCTAGAGTTGTGCTAGAATCCCATTAAGAACGTTTGTTTTCGTTTGTAATCTCTTTTTCTTAACGGCTTTCTAAGCCTCTCATGTATGCAAAAAAAATCATTCCAATTTGGATAAAATTGCAAGAAATTTGTACGTTAATAATATGTAGCAACTATCGACTACCTCATTATACACCATATTAGGGGTGTACACAGGGTCCAAAAGACGCAAGTTTTAGGAATGTCCAATCAGGTCTATCTAATGGCGGACCTATCTTTTTAGAGATTATTACCCAAGAGGTCTTGGAGACACCACCCCGTGACCCAACAAGACCGGCTAGATTAAGTCTTCTTACTAAAGGCCACTACAAAAAAATAACACTATAGACAAAATTCCCAATTACTTTTCTACCCCTTTTTGTTTTTTATTTCCTATATATACTAGTTTTTATCAGAATTTATTAAAATCCTAATCACTCTCTCTCTCTCCTCTCTCCTCTCTCCTCTCTCCTCTCTCCTCTCCTCTCCTCTCTCTCTCTCTCCCTCTCAATTAAAAATCTCGTCGAAACATCACAAATCCATGGCAAACCATATATCCAGTCTTGAAGCCGAAGAAGAAGGCGCCCGATTTCACTGATCTGGTGGTGCGATTAAGGCAGCCGATCCTGACCTTTAAGCCGCCGCACCTCCGTGAAGAAGCCGCCGCTAGCGCCGTGAGATTTGCTCCACCAATGGTGCTGTGTTTTGAGATCTCCGAGAAAAAGCGCTACTGCTTTGAGTATCAATAGCGAGTATGATATCTCTACTACTCTTCTATTCTTGAACGAGGGTAAAAAGTGGGCCCATCAATCGATGAAACAATTTTTGAAATTTTCTGAGCTCTCTCGGGTTGGGAATAATACTGGCTTTAGTAATGGTGATATTGATGTTATATGGGCTGATGGAATGATATGAACGACAGTTATATATGGGCCGTTTGCTATATATGAATCTGATAATATTTTGTTTATACCAGAGGAAAATCTATGGGTTTCAATTATATAAAGTTTGAGCATCGAACTACTTGAATAAGGAAGATGGTTTATTGTATTGTATTGGGTGCATATGTGAAAAGTGGAAAGCTAGGCCAAGAACTGTCAGATAAGATTGTTTATTCCTCTAAAGAATAAATAGATAAATCAAGTATATTTTTAGCCAAAGAATTATTAGATGGTGCCAAGGAAAGAATTATTGGAGAAGTAAATAGTAGCTCATTTATTAATCGCTCGACATAGTAAAGAAGCAAGTAGCAGCTCAATTAATGAGTACCTTGCTACTGTTAGAAATAAAGCTAAATTTGAACATTTGTGAAATGAACGAAACATGGAAAAGTAAACTTTGGTTCGAGTACCTGCAGAAGGAAATTTTAATTAATAAATTGCTTTTGGTTTAATATTTAGAATTTTTGTTTCTATGACAAAAAAAAAAAGTTTAGAATTTTTGTACACTGTTAGTTTTAATTTTCTTGAATGGAAGTTTTTTGGAATTCATTGTTAATGATTGCTGCATATTTTGCATTGAATTTTTTCGAATATTTAGTAAAATTATTGAGCATGCTCAGTAAAGTTACTGAGTAAACGAGAGTAAACGAGCATGCTCAGTAAAGCGACTCAACAAAAAAATTCGAATAATCAACAAATTTTTCCGATACTCAGCACTTTTTCCGATACTCAGTAACTTTTTTCATGCTCAGTACTCCATGCTCAGTACTTTTTCCATGTCCAATACCCCATGCTCAGAACTATTTTTTCAGACTCAGAACTTTTTTCCATGCTCAGAACTATTTTTTCAGACTCAGAACTTTTTTCCAGACTCAGAACTATTTTCCAGACTCAGAACTTTTTTCCACGCTCAGAACTTTTTCCGGCGGTGGCCGGAGGCGGCCGGCGGTGATCGGTGGTTGTGGTCGGAGCTGGAAAATATTTGATAATTAATGAAAGAGGAGAGAGAAAAAATGATAAAGGAGGAGAGAGATTAATGGTAATGGAGGAGAGAGTAATGATAGTTGAGGAGAGAGAAATAATCTATTTTTTTGTCTTATATGCACTAGAAGGGTAGTTATGACATTGGACATTTTATTGGCCTCTAAGAAGGAGAGAGGAATTGACTAGCTCCTAAGTGGCACATTGATTTTTCTCAAGTCTCCTTGGGTAATTGACCCATCTTTTTAAGACTCGATTTATTAGGTTTTTGGCGGGTTTCAACTGACGAGGTTTTGGCGGGTTCAGATTCTTGACGGGTCTTTATTTAAATATTTATTTTTATATCCATAACTTTGTTATTAGTAAATTAATTTTGTATTAAATGGTTTTTTATAGTATATTATTATTTTCTAAACATATATATTTTAAATGTAATTATATAAATTGTTAGTGTTTTTTCTTTTGAGTACATGAGAGAGCCACTTTGGACTCGGAGTCATTTTGACTCCAATGAGATTCGATCCCAGGACCTCTTGGTCTCTGCAGAGTAGCCTAACCACTAGGCCAACTATCGATCTCAAATTATTAGTGTTTTAAAAATAGTAAATAATGAATATTCATATTTACTACAATAAAATCATAATACCTTTATTATATAATAGACAATTACATTGCAATAATATTATTTATCATATAAAAGTCATATTAATTATAATTTGGTACAATAAATACTATATTTTAGTGTATGTAAGGCGTCGCTTATTTTTTTAAGTAATAAGTGTTGATGCTGAATGAACAGTTGAATATGACTTATTTTGTTAAGAGGCAGTGTCTGAATGATTCAGACTTAGGGGGTATTTGTTTACACTTAATGAGATATTAATCTGGTTCATTAAGACACTGGATCAATAAGACTGTTTGTTTTTCCTGTCTAATTCAGAATTGAATGACTCTTAACGGATCTGTTTCATTAATTATTCAGACACTGCCTCTTAACAGAATAAGTCATATTCGACTGTTCATTCAGCATTCAGCACTTATTACTTAAAAAAACAAACGACACCTTAGTTTGAAATTTTAGAGAAACAAACCCGTTAAGAGCCATTCGGATCTGAATTGGACAGGAAAAACAAACAGTTTTATTGATCCAGTGTCTTAATGAACCAGATTAAGATCTCATTAAGTGCAAACAAACACACCATAAAAGTCATATCATTGATATTAGAACACTTATAATTTTATATTTGTTTATAATACATATGAGAGCCACTTCAGATTCAAAATCATTTTGACTCCAATAGAATTCGATTCAATAAGATTTGATCCTAAAACATTTTGATCTATACGGAATAGTCTAACCACTAGACCAACTATCGATCTTAAAATATATATATATATATATATATTATTATTGAAACTATTTTTAGTTATAAAATATATTGACAAAATTCAAGACATTCCTTTAGATAATCAAAGAATAATAAAAATAAGTTAAAAATTATATAGTATACTATAATATATATCATAAAAATGAATATATTCTTATGAATGGCGGGATGGGCTGGATCGAGCGGGTTGTGCCAGTATGAAAGTCCAGTATAGGTCTAACCCCGTGGGTTTTGTTACATCTAAGGCCCGATATAGACCTAAGACCCACGGGTTCTGGACATATGGGCCGAATTGTGGCGGATCATGCAATCTGAACGGGCCAAGCGGGTCATTCGCGAAAGTATTCAATAACAGATATATCAGATACACGTTGCGAAAATTAAAATTATAAATTTTACATAAACCCTTAAAAAAGAAAACATATATTATCGTATAATATTATGTTAGAAATTTTAATTCGCAGCAATTGGCTCTGATATCAATTGAAGGATATTCAATAACAGATATATTAGATATACGCAGCGAATTGCAAACCAAACACCAATCTAGTGCGATTAGAAAACCAGAATAAATAAATTAGAATTTTTTACCTTTTTGGATTTATATGATAATCGAGTTGACTAACCCAGCTTTAAAAACTTGAAGCCTCCACGCTTTGCTCACCAAGTTTTGATTTTGCTTTCAGAATAATTCTGACTTGGAGACTTAGAGACGTTAAGAATTTATGCGTTTTTTTCAAGAGAGAAAAAATTATGTACGTATAATGAAGCCTCATTATACTGGTAGTGGACTAAATTATAATCAATTTTCATTATACGTTCTTGACTTTTCATCTCATCTCCTGGCTTTTCATTTTATTTCTCTAAAGTTATTATACTTATAATAATTTTAGAGAAAAAAAAATGAAAAGCCAGGAGATGAGATGAAAAGTCAGGAACGTATAATAAAAATTGATCTTAATCTAGTCCATTACCCAATTGTGAAGTGGACTTGGACCTTTTACATTATACAGATGACTTGACTAGCCCAGCGGTTAGTGACATACTTTCCACTATTGGAGTTACGTGGTTTGATCCACAAACCTGTACCTCCAATAGTATATACTAATGTTTCAAGTATATAATTAATTTATATTTATTATCTAATAATAAAAATTAATTAACAACATGAAGCAAGATCAACACACTCGTTAGTGTGCGATTACGTGGGTTCATCATTAAACTGGTAGTAGTTAACTTAATTAACTACTAATCGAGGTTGACGTCTAACAACACTCCCCAACAACCGGATAACGTGAAGTAACTTTGTACAAAGAACCCGGTAAAGGATCATACACGTAATCCCTCTATGTTTACAGCTCTGGATCATCCTAAGGTATGGTAACTGTCAAATCTCATTAGAAAATCAACTACGTTAGACGTCGATTATCAACCATTGACGAATGACCTAAAGAAACTCATTTCTTCATTCATTCTATCACTTTGGCCAAGGATTCGATAAAATCATTACGATCTTATTACATCGTAGCGTTCAAACTCTGTACCTAGAGTTGATAGATTCCATCTTGACTCATCCATAAGAGCATATATACTTAATTATGTCCAATATCCTTTCGACTAGCATTATGCCACACTAGTAGTCCAATATCAAAACATAACAAATACATACATAACTATAGTGACGATCTCGGGTCAAAGGATTACAAGCATAAAATTTCTTATAGAGATTAACCCACTTGACATTTTAAGGTAATTAACCATTAGGAATCTCTTGTATTAGTTGGTTCGATAATCACATCTCTATGTGCATTATCTATGCACCTAACTCGGTAAACAAGAAATACTGATATTTATCCAAATCATAAGGAAACAATTCTTTTAATCAAAACTGTAGGATAACTATATACCGTGTACAGTAAACACTTGTGTTAGTGTTTAATTCATTACAAAACGATCGATGCTAGGGCATAATTCCAACAATTTGCTCACCCCTACACCATACTACAAGATTGCTACACAAATAGTAACAATGTTTTCAGAAGGAGGGTGGTCTCACCAGGGCCGGTCCTGACGTTTTGGGGGCCCAAAGCAAACTTTTAAATATGGGCCCTTAAAAAAAAATAGGTATATTACAATTTTTTTTTTACTAGCATTTTTGTTATGAGTTAGGCTAAAATTGGGTCTTTTTAAATAAAAAAAATTATACTAATACACAAAAAAGCATTTGGGACCCTAAAAGTATTATTAATTGAGGGGGGGCCAAAGCGATGGCCTCCTTGGCCTCCCCTCAGGGCTCAGTACCGGCTTTGGGTGTCACATATCCTCCTAGCACCAAACTAAACTTAATTTATCAAATAAAATAATTAAATAGCATCCCTCAAGTAACCATAGTATGTACGTTATTGACAATATTTAAGATATGAGCGTAACTATACAAATCTTTTTAATCATCCAAATAAACATATATATATAACTTTGTACCGTTCAAATAAAAATCCCTTAATTTTACAATAATTAAGATAAAGATGTTCAACACTTTTGTTGATTAACCTTAATCTCGAGCGTCAATTGATCACACTCTACCCTCCTCAGTAACTTTGGCGATGGCATTGGTGGAACATGACTATACACCGTTTGTTCCAAGTAAGGCGTCCCTACGTGCAGTGCATAGTACCCTGATTGATCCTTAACAAGCTCCTGATTGTTCTCTTGACCCACCTCGGGAACTCCGGATACCAACATACCCGATATCTGAAAAGACTCCACGTGCAAAGCTGGTGGCATAGGTTGAGTCACGTTAACAGACATCTCTTTAAATTTATCTACCCCAAATAATAAATCTGGATTCAACCCGGAACTATGCTCCGTTTTCTTGTTATTTACTTCGAATAGAAATAGTCTTATTTTCCTGGGAGGGACTCCATTGCTGTTGTTGTTGTTCAGAAAACGGTCGTACTCAAAAATCATATTTTCCACGTCATCATCGTTTATGACAGAGATCAACGAATCCAAAGTATCACCAGGTATCCAATACTTCATACAAAAGTTCGAGCTATTAATATTGAAAAGCGAATTTACCTTCGTGACCATCTCCGAGAATTTAATGTTACGATCAAAGGAAAGAATCTTATTATCGCCGACGATGTAGGTGAGTTGATGATTGCTTTTAGGACGAGAATTGGGCTGTATCTTTCCACCATAGCTACATATGAATTTAAGCTTGTTGTTTGTCTTCTCCATTGGAATTACCGTATGTTGTAATTAAGAAGAGAAGAGTTTCAGTACTCGAACACTTTGTTTTCCAGCTATATGTTGTATAAAAGTTGTAGATTTTATGGGGTATTATCAGGTGGATTTTGTGGGGTATTTGATATTGTTATTTGCTCTGGTGATTATGGTGTGATGCGACATATTAAAACTCTTTATATAAACTTCAAATATAAGTAGTTGTTTTCGGTTAAACTCTTAAACCTAGTTAGAATTTATGTCGGATTAGGATATCTAGTTCCCAATCAAATTCAACTCATTTTAAGCACCGACCAAAAAAGAAAAAAAGAAAAAGAAAAACATACGAGTGTATTGTTGAGCAAGCAATGTGCCTCATTTTAACCAAGTTTGCCGTAATATAAAAACCCCAATTCAATTCAAACAAAAATAAAAAGAACCCCAATGTCATGAGTTTCCTTTTTACCGTAATTTGGCCAAACGCTTTAACTTTTAAAAATATTTTTATCTTTAAAAATTCATCTAAGAGAAAAAGTTTGTTAAACGAATTTCAAACATTGTCAAAAAAAAAAAAAACGAATTTCAAACACAATAAACTTAAATATTTGGTTAGCATGGTTTATCCTTTTCCAGGTGATGAATTTGTTTTTCGATTGGGGTAGGCAAAGTTTAGATCCAGCTTTGTTGTTCGTAGGTGCAAAGCAATTACAGATGAAAATAGTGTTCCTAGGCTTCACTATTTTATACGTGGTTTGATCGCATCATCATGGTTACATGGAGGAGGTTCTGGTGGTGGCAGTTCAAACCAATTTAGGAGGATCAAGGTTGTGTGGTTATACGTATTATGCAGGTGGGTCAAGTCGTGGATAATGTAGAGCAAAGTGATTTGACTAGTCTTCTTTAAGACACCGTGGTTGGCAAAGGAGTACCCAGATTGCGAAGGATCTTCATGTTAATGCTTCCTAGAAATCAAAATATTATGGAAGAGTTTCGTTAGATTCATGCGTCAAATTTAGAGTGTAATGATACTTTGTCAACTGGGGTTCGTACTAGTTAAGCTTCGAGTATAGATTGGTTTGTGGGTTCAAAAGGGAAGGGTATTTGTGGTAAGAAGAAAGAGAAAACACACGAATGTGATTTTCTAGGAGCTGATGAGGAGGATGAACAATATCCTTACACGATTGTCATTCACGGACGATTAGGAAGTAAGAAATCGTGTATCAATAGTGTTTACCACAGTGGTTTGCGTATGTTATCTATGTGCATGAAGATGAAGCTTCAAATGTATAGGAAAACTTTCCACCTCGATTTTTTTCTAATTTGGATGAAGAATCATTTTTGATGATGGGAAAGAGACTGAACACCTTGCAGAGGGATATTGCAGATATATGTGATGAGTTTTGTTAGGAGAGTGAGATTTTTGTTGCAATAGAGAATGAGGTGAAGGTTCAAACATGAGGTCAACCATTAAGGAGGGAGTAAAGATGCTAGTGTTGAACATGATGAATATGTGGCCCATTTGTTAATAAGTCTGAGAGTGAGCTTGAAGAATTTCATCCTAAGGCTGTCATGACACACAAGGGGAAGGCAATTTTATATTAGGATGTTAAACCGAGGGATCACGACTATACACACAAGAAGGTTGTTGAAAAAATTGAGTAATGTCATTTGAAATTGTCAAGGAGTACGCGCACCTCTAACAAGGAAAACATTTATATATTTTTTGGGTACATATAGTCGGGTTCTTGTTGTTTGTTAAAACTCACGTGCTTCGTGATTCTACTGATGGGTTTGTTAGGAATATTGAATTTGACAAGTCTTTTGTTGTTAACTTCAAAGGAAGGGCTAATAGGTCTAGGTATATCTAGTTATGTGGCAAGCATGTGAAAAAATATGTATTGTATATTCATGTAAATCATATGATATCAGTAGAATCAATAAATCAAATACTTAATTTTGGTGCATTGTTTTTATTTATGCGGTATGTGAATTTCATGTTTTCTTGATCTGTGGAATGATTTTATCTATATGTAAATCTAAATATCCCGAACCTTGGTTAATTACGAGTGACTTTAATGATATTACTAAACCTTGTGAAAATTTAACAGGTGGAATTCAAATGAAACATGTTAAAAAATTCAACGAATTTATTAATCTTAATCAATTGATGGAGTTACTGGCTAAAGGAATCTAATATATATGGTCAAACAAAGTATTTAATGAAGGCTTGAAAGGAACGCTAGATGTAATTCAATGTAGTAGGGACTAGATTAATATGTTTCCAGAAATGATTGATATAATCCCACTGCTATTGGTTTGGATCAGTGTCATTTGATTATTCAATGAAATACAAGTTTTTAGGGTGGCAAAAGTGTTTTAAACTAGAATATGCATGGCTCGATGATCCCACGTTTAAATGAGAATTGTGAAATATGCATGGGTGCAACATATCCAAATTCTTCTATAATTAATTTTCTCTTACAAAAAATGTTTCATGCTTAGTTATGGACTATTCAAAAAAGAAAACTTTTAATTAAATACTTCTAAAGAGATATTTTGGATATGCAAAGGGGTATTTCGTTAGCATAGAATGTTATGATGGAAAAAGTAATCTTAGAGAAACTAGACGAAGTTTATAATAAAGACAAGAAGTATTGAGTTGGTCGTTCTAATATTAAATGGTTGGACGAAGAAAACCAAAACACAAAATAATTTTCATCTCAGTACGAATCGAAGGGTAAGTCCAAATAAATTGGTTCATCTCAAGAGTTACAATGATTACTGGCATAAGGACTCTATAAAAATCAAAGATATATTTTCAAGTTCCCATAAAAAGCTTTATACAATAAAAAATCAACATACTGTTAGAAGCAATCTCTTTTATTCCATGTAAAGTTACTCAAGAAATAAATGATAGTGTTATAAGAGATTCAACGACGGATGAAGTTTGTTTTGCAGTTATCAGTATTGTCGGGTTCAAAATCACCAACTTCAGACGACTTACATAAAAAGTTTTTCCACAATTTCTAGAAAATCATCAAAGGGAATATCTTAGTAATGGTTACATATTTAAAATAAGTAACATTCCCCTCAAAGGTCAAAGTGATAAGTTAAATCTTTGATACTGAAAAGGAATATCAAGAATAGGTGGGGATTCAGACCTATCTCGTGTGCTAGTTTTGCGTATAAAAGGCCTTTGTCTATTCGTCTCCAAGAGTCCATGAATGTGATTATTTTTCCAACACAATCAAAATTTATTCGAGACAGGTATA
Source organism: Nemophila menziesii (assembly GCA_029959085.1). Taxonomy (NCBI): domain Eukaryota; kingdom Viridiplantae; phylum Streptophyta; class Magnoliopsida; order Boraginales; family Hydrophyllaceae; genus Nemophila; species Nemophila menziesii. Next base: position 27,100,675 of record JARWIR010000001.1, on the reverse strand, counting down.
TTATAGTCAATGTTTTGATAGCTCAAGAGATATCTTTTTTCATGAATCAAAATTTATTCGTGACAGGTATATTCTAGTTAATATTTTGATAGCTTAAGAGATATCTTTTTTCATGAAGAAAAAGAAGAAGTCAAACAAATACTTCCTAGCGGTTAAATTGGATACAGATAAAACATGTGATCAGATTTGATTGGATCTTTGTACTTCTAGTTCTTAATAAGCTATGATTATGTGATAAATGTAATTAATGGATAGTGAAGTGTATTTTGATGGCCAGATTTCATATACATTTAATGGAGATATCTTACCAAACCAAAGTTTAAACCAGGAAAGGGTTTTGCGTATAAAAGGCATTTGTCTATTCGTCTCCAAGAGTCCATGAATGTGATTATTTTTCCAATACAATCAAAATTTATTCGAGACATGTATATTCTAGTCAATATTTTGATAGCTCAAGAGATATATTTTTTCATGAATCAAAATTTATTCGAGACAGGTATATTCTAGTCAATATTTTGATAGCTCAAGAGATATCTTTTTTCATGAAGAAGAAGAAGAAGTCAATCAAACACTTCTTAGCGGTTAAATTGGATATAGATAAAGCATGTGATCAGATTTGAATGGATTTTTGTACTTCTAGTTCTTAATAAGCTATGATTATGTGATAAATGTAATTAATTGATAGTGAAGTGTATTTTGATGGCCATATTTCATATACATTTAATGGAGATATCTTACCAAACCAAAGTTTAAACCAGGAAAGGGTTTTCGTCAAAGAGATCATTTGTCTCTCTACCTTTTCAGCCTCATGACAAAGGCGTTAGGTAATCTCATTAATTAACAGTGCAGTGAAGGAATATTAAAGGGTTAAAATCACACTTAACCGTCCAAATATCTTAAGCGATTCTTATTTACGTATGATTAATTATTCTATGTTTTACTTGAAAAACACAGAGTACGAGCTTTTCAGTAGACGTTGAAGATCTTTTGTCAATGTTTCAGACATAGTACTAATATTGGAAAATCACAAGTTAGATTCAACAATAAAAAATCTGATGTCTCAGTTTATGTGTTAGATTAATCTTGACAGGACATCATTTTAGGGGTATGTAGGAATTAGTCGAGAGATTTTTTTCCATTATTTAATGTTTTACTCTTTCTTGTCTAAATTTGGTGTTTATGTTATTTCTAAAGTGTTTATGCGTAATTTATGTGTTAAGTGTGCAGATCTTGGGTATTTGGATGCTAAGATACTTTGAGATGAATTAAGAAGTGAAGAAAATAAGACCACCCCTTAGTTATAGCGAAAGAGGAAGATCAACCACTTTTAAAAAATAAATGCATATGCCGACTAGATTTAGAAAGTGGATAGTTCGAGCTACCACACAAGATTAACAATGATTCTGGAGAATCCCTTTCATTATATAATATATATATATGGGATTTGAAGTCAGGATCGCATAGGATTCGATGTTTTGTGATACGAAGCTGAATTGAAAAAGTTATTTGAATTGTCGATGTCGTGGTCCGAACTAGTCCCCTCTTAAGTAAAATGTTGTTGGGTTGAGTTTGGCCACTTAAAAAAGGCCTACAACCCATAAAATGTTTTCTGGATCTTTAAATACCAAAAATTAACATTAGAAAATGGTTTTCTTCATATTTTAAAAGAAAAATCAGCTGGAGCAGGGAGAAGCAGAGTAGAAGAAGTCTAGAAGCGGTTCATATCATTCCACATCATTCGGTCATCCTTCGTCAACAATTATTAGATTAAATTCATTTAGTTTTATCTTCTGAACATGAATATTGTACCTTTAATTGCTAGTTTTATTTCCTTTAGTATGAACTAATTATTTATAGCTTAAGAGAAAAATTAATGTATGAACCCTAGAATTATTTTTATACGTTTATTGAATTTGGGTGATTACCTTTAAACTGAATTGTGCTTTTTATTGCTCTATATTATGCATTTGTCATATCTTTTTAGTCTTTTCTATGCACAAGTAAGGTTTCCCCTTTAGTAATTAAATTTATCACCATGACGGGGGGTTTAATTATTTAACCCGATACATAGTCATCTAGTGTGCGGTAGTGATCCTGACGGGCTTGCCTAACTAAAATTTTCAATAGAATTTGATTTAACCACTTATCATTGCATAAGGCCCCTTACCCAAGTCCCCTAGTAGTGTTGAGGTTGTCTCCTAAGCTACCTTAACGTGATTTAGGAGGAATTTAAAATACCGGCTATTGCATGTTTTCACAATTCTCCCTTAATCAATAAAACGTAAAATCAAGACCGGGGATTACTTGCGAGTTCTCGAGGTATACTCTGATATCTTTCTCCTTTGTTAGTTTACTTTATTGTCTTTAGTTTAATCTTTAATTCATATTTAAGCAATTTATTTGCATTCTAGTTATTTAGACCGAAACCAGACAAATATCTGTTTTATCTTTCGCGTATTTGATATAGTAGAAACTTTTTCTACTAAACTTGTTAAGAGCACAAGCCTAAGATAAACTTTCGTAGTCCCTGAGGAACAATACTCTATTTTTACTTACTTATAATTTGTCAATGATCCGTGCACTTGTGGAAAGCTATTTGTTCTCTCGAGGTGTGCATTTGTTTGTATTATTTTATCACATCTTGGGAGACGACAAACTCCTTTAAGGATCATTTAATCTACAGTGTATTCCTAACAATCACATAGATGACTAATTTTGGAAAGTGTTTTGGTATTCCTCTCTGCCATAAACTACCAAAAAATCCCATTCTGAGTTGTGTTTGTGATTGCATTGGTAAAAGCACACTGGTGGAAAGTAGCTCTTATTTCTAAGGGTTGGCAAAGAAATTATGATAACTCAGTTCTCCATGTTATTCTGAGTTACACAATTTTGATTTTTCTGTTACCAAAAAGGTTTTGCAAACATAAAATTTTAATTACTAAATCTTTGTGGAATTGAAACGTAAGAAGATACATTGATTAGTATGGGAAAAACTTTCTATAAGGAATGGTTTTCGAGACTTTCAAGATATTGAATACCGCTTTACTTGCAAGTTAGAAACATAGGATTTCTCAAAATCCAAATTGGCTTATAGCAAACGTCTTAATCATTTTTTATGCTAAACTCGCGGTTAGCAAATCTTGATCTTGGGAAAGTCTCATCAACGGTCGGGATCTTCTTAATTCTGAAGGAATATATCAAATAAAAAATAGTAAGTCAACAAGAATTTGAGACCATTCTTGGTTCAAAAATATATTAAGCTTGAAAAAACAAAGTATTGTTCTTTGTGTTTTGTTTCAAAATTGATTAATACTGATACTACGAGTTGGTGGACGAAGGTTATTAATACAGTGTTCTGTAGTCCAACAACTACTGTCCAAAAAAAAAAAGTCCAGCAACTGAATATATTAAACAAATTATATTGCTATAGTTAGATCATTATAATATGTTTATTTGGACTTATTCGAAAGACGAAGAGTACTCGTTGAAGGCATCATCAATTGGTTCAACAAGAGACTAAACAAAACTGAGAATCGACTACGTGTAATGAATGCTCATATACTCGTGGTTGTTGGATATTAATGTATCAACAAAACTATTATATTTATGTGAAAATGTTGTAGAATTATACTGGATGGGATATTTGTAACTAAAGTATCCAGAGAGCATAAGGGTTCGAACAATGCCAACTTACAAGTTAAGTTACTTCTACATCAACAAGAGTTTCTTAATCAATGACTTGTTAGGACCATAATGGATTTTTCTTCAAATGGGGGAAAAAAGAGTTATTATGACATATTTCTTTATTGATGTATTTATTAAAAGAAACCTAATAAAAATATCTAATCGTTAAATGTAGCTCTCAATAATTTATTTAATAAAAAAATACCTAATAAAATAATTATTTATAGAAAATATCCCTCTATCTTTTTATTTTTTTACTACCCTTATTATTTATTATATTATTTATTTTTGAAACAATATTAATTTTTTATCATTAAACAAATAATAGGGCACTTCCATTACCACCACCACCACCAGGGGCGGAGCCAGGATTTTTTGTTAGGGGGGCTAAGGGGGTTCGGGGGCAACGCCCCCGAAAAAAATTATTTTGCCGTATTTGCACGATAAGTCTACATATTATGCAAAAATTGCTAGATAGATACTTATAATGCTAAAATGCACTATAAATCCCTATATTGTGTAAAGATTGCAATATAAGTCTGAATATTACTTTTTTAAATTAATCATTCGAATTTTTTTTTATTCAAAATAACATACATTTTGTTGTAAAAAAACAAAAAATCCTATAAATAAAATCATTTAAAGTCTAATAAAATTAATTTTAAAATTTAGGGGGCCCAAATGAATTTTTTTAAAACATTTAAAAGTTAATTACAAAAAAAATCTATGAAAAAAAAATTAAAACGAACCAGGAAATTGAATATTTAATGGTATTTACGTTCCAATTTCGTTAATAAATTTTATTATTTGATAGTATTAATCTCTAAATTTTAAGTTAGAGAGGGTTAATTTTATGCTATAATTTTTTTAGTGATATTTTTATCTATTTTTTTAAAAAAAAAAGTAAGTTAAATTATAATGGGACCACCCCTACATCTGCCCCTGACCACCACTACAGCCACCACAACCACCACCACCACCACCACCACCACCTACCACTAATTCCATCACACACGCGCGCGCGTTCAAGAATTCTTTTTTTAAATCATCATAACTACTTATAAAAAAAATCAAAAAAATAAAAAATTTGTATTTTTAGATAAAACAAATTAATATCTACGTCTTTAATTTTTTTTTTCGCAAACATGAAATTCACTGTTCAAAACAGTGAATTATTATTCAAAAATAATCATAGACATAAATATTAAATTGTCTCGTTCTACATGCAATTTTTTATTTTTCTGATGTTTTTAGAATTAGTTATAACAATTTTAAAAAAATTTGTCGGACGCGCGTGTGTGATGAAATCAGTAGTAGGTGATGGTGGTTGAGGTTGTAGTGGTTGTGGTGGTTGTAAGGTGGTGTGTGGTGGTGGTGGGGTAGTGGTGGTGGAAAGTTATAATAGGGTGGTTAAATATAAGGGTGATTTACTCATAAGGTCCACGGACCATTAGCAATTACCCATCAAGTCCAACCCACCTAAAAAGGCTGATCTGCCCTTCTGTTTAAAATTAATGGGATTGTCTTACCAAAACTAACTTTCTTAAGTGTGGATATCTCTTTTTTAAATTAATGGGTTAGTTACCAAAACTAAATCATTAATTGCTAATATCTCTATCTTGAATACAAGATATAACACTTTTATTCTTATTTATATTCACCTACTAAAATTGATGGGTTAGTTTTGGTAACTCCCCTAATTTCAAATTAGTTATTATTTTGATTAGAAATCAACACTTTGAATTTTGGAAGGAACATTAATTAGAAATCAACAGTCCCACCATAATTTTGTAGGATTGGTAGTGTATTTTCGTTGGTATGGTAGGTATAATTATCAGTGTATTGTTGAGATGTATACGAGGAACTAAATTTTTGTCGGGTAATATGAGTAATTTTGGTGGTGTGTTGTGTAAAATCAGTGGTGTGTATATTGGCATATGGAGTAGAGCTTAACAGAGGTTGGTTGTTCGTTATATTTTGATGGTGCTTATGGTGTAGTTGGTGGCGTGTGTATTTTGTGAAAAGCAAACACATTAAAATTGAACAAAGATAAACATTGTTAAAGATTAATATTATTGAAAAACAAACATCTGTTATTGAACAAATCAAAGCAAAACAAAATTAAGGTCAAAATTATACTGTAATAACTTTTCCTGCTATTGTTTTTAATAAGTTGTGCGTTGCTGTAAAAAAGCAAATCAACAACTCTTTTCGGATCTTCCTCAGTTGCGTAACTGGTACCTGCACCATGCGAGATATGCTTCATCACGACAACACTAGAACATGACTTATCAGCACTAGAGTGAGAGGCTGTAGCAGCTCCTAACTGCTGTTTTTTACTCTAAAAAACAATTCCAAGCTGTTAAGTTTTCTGCTGCACGTTATCCACCAGCTACAACACAATTTTTCAGCAAAAAAATTACAGCATTTTCTACCGTTACTTGATGTTGTTTATATTTGATGTTGTTTATATTCTGCAATTGAAATTTTCTTGAACTGGATTTTTCTTTGCTGCGAAATGCTAATGCTGCAAAATGGTGGTGTATCTGCTGGAGTGGATGTGTTTAAGCGTTTAACAAATTTACCATATTAAAATGCTATGACTAAGAGATTTATTAGATATGTTACATATATTTAATTGGTTACAAAGCGATAATTAAGGTGAGATTCTGATACGATTTGATCACCTGGAGGGTATTGATGGTATATCACAAAAGATGTTGGATCTGTTCGGGAAAAAATTAAAGGCTGGACTTTTCGGGGTGGGTAATTGTGTTATTAGATTTAATTGGCTAATATCTCTAAATTTAAATAATAAATAATAAAGTAATTAAAAAAATTATCTAAGAGTATTTTTTTAATGGACGTATTTTACAAATAATTTTATAGGGCAATGTTTTTAGATAAATGACTCTTCTTTATTTTGCGTCACTATAAAGATCAAGGTCTTCATGAGAATTTGTATTTTAACGATACTAAAGTTGTTATCAAATCATGTAAGTATTAAGTTTATTATTGGAAATTTGGATAACAGGCGATAGTGGTGTGATACATACTTCAAGCACTATTCAAGAACATTTTAGGATGATCCAGATAATGAGGTTAATTTTTTTGTGATGCGTATTTTTTCATCTGTGGGAATCGGCATGAATTGCAGTGATTGACTTTGATAAAAATAATGATTTGATCAAAGAACGTAGCAAAGTGTGGTTCAACTCTGGAAGGCGATGCTCTGGCTTTATGACATGCATCTCATTTTGCTAAAATTCTCTTCTTTAGTGTGTTCCTAAATTTTTTATAATTTATTTCTTCAAGCCGTCACGTCTATAGATAGATGCATAGATATTTATGAAGGAAATAATAAAATGTTAAGATTTCTGAAACAGCCTACGTCTTTGCTACCAATATATACTGTTCATGGGTTTCAAACCTTCTATGGAGAAGACTGCTCAGATGGAAATTCAAGCGTAACAGGACAAAGCCGGTCCTGAGGGGAGGCCAAGGAGGCCATCGCCTTGGCCCCCCTTAGTGCTTAATACTCTTAGGGTCCCAAATGTTTTTTTTATATTAGTATAATTTTTTTATTTAAAAAAATTCAATTTTAGTCCAATTCAAAATAAAAATGCTATTTTTTTTTAAAAAATTGTTTAATTAAGTTAAGTAAAAAAAAATTGTTATACACCTAAGATTTTTTTTGGAAGCCCATATTTTAAAGTTTGCTTTCGCCCCCAAAACTTAACCTGCCAAAGATCTCGATATCGCTCTTAGTAGAAGTGAGAGCGGATATTGCGCTTAATTCATTTTTGGAGCAGAGCCAATTATCAGTTTGCAACCTTAAAATTGGTATTTCAATAATATCATATCAAAAGAAATTACAGATGGCTTACAAGTGTTTGAAGATAAATTCGTGGGACCTTTTCCACAACATAACATCAAGCAACGCAGTTAAGATGCTCCGCATCTGTGTCTGGCTAAACGGAGTGCGACTCAAAACTTACTGTACAATCCTTAAGAAAACAGCACAATTATTTGATAGAGGAAGCATGGACGGAGGATTGAATTCAGGATTTGAGACTGATGATAAGAATGGAGATGAAAGTGAGTATTCGCCTTCTTCAGATTGTGGAGGCACGAGGAGTGTTGTGATCATTAGATTGAGTCATGATTCTTGTATTGAAAATCAAAATTTCATGGGCAGTTATGGAGGAAGAATCAGACTATCAAGCTATGAGGAATCAAATACTTCTGCGTTATCTAATCATGACCTTTGGGCAATAAACTTCTTTGGAATGCAGTAAGGGGAATTATAAGCGTATATATATGATCTCCTTTGATTAGGCTTGAAGGAAAATATTACATCATCCCCGCTTTGATTCATGACTCCTGAGGTGTAGACAAGATTGAGACTCAGGAATTATAGAACTGCATTAAGGATATAGGGGAAAAGGGAGACGGTGAAAGATTTTATTAAAACGATAGGAATCACGGTGTATCTTCTGTTGAGAATGGAGGGCAATTGGAATAACATAAAAAAATAAAATGGAACAAAAAAAATGGAGGGAAATTACTAATTTGGGCTATTACTCATACTTTTCTGAATTGATTGGGCCCCTGGGTTTATTGGAACATTTGATAAATGGGGTGGCTATGTCTTAATGGGTAGTGGAAATGGGTTATATACTAGGATGGCCCTAGAAAGGGCTTCTTTTACCCATATCTTTGAGGGGAAAAAAATTCTGAAAAAGATATCCGGATTATTTTTAACATATTCGAGAAAAAAATATTATTTCGTTGCATGAATTTGTCAAGGCATTAAGGCCTTCTCGACAAAAAGATATAAAAGATATTCTTACTATATATAAGTCTGTTTTTTATATTGGTTCATAGAATAACAAATATATGTTAGTAACTATAAAAGTCTTGTTCATCACTAGTGTTATATCCATCTTAAGGTAGTGCAGGGGTATCTTAGTAGTTTGGAAAGGTAATCTTAGACCAATTATTAAAATTCTTGTAAAATGGTAGTCTTATGTAGTGTTTATGAAAAAACAATGTGATTTTGGTTTATTGTATTTGTATATGCTTCCAATGACCAACGTAAGAGATATAAACTCTAGGAGATGAAATGATGGTAATAGTGTTTCCTAGATTGTCATTAGTGTCTTGAACAAAGTTTTGAAATCTAGTGAGAAAGTTGGCATCTAGGGCATACATGAAGGCAGGGTTCAAAGTTTTAATGATCTCATCATCCTTAATTCTTTCTTTGACTTATCGACCAAAGGGTCTTTCTTCATATGGTCCAACATAAGAGATGCATATTAAAAAATGGAAGAAAAATTGGACCAAGCCTTGTACTTTGAAGACTGGATCATTCGATTCCTGGATACAAATATTTTTGAGCTATGGGCACTATAGTGGTGCATCACATCATGCAAATTTGTGATCCACGAATTTATGAATTTTGAATGAGTATGCAAGTGGGTTGGTCCACAATGTTATTTTATTCATTACTGGGTATTTTTACCTTTTTTTAGCAACAAAGAAGGTCGTTTGAGTAAGTAAAAACAATTAACCCGGCATTAATATAAAATTGATACGAATAGTAAAACACAATATCCATTACAAGACAATGTTCTAACTAAAACAATGTAATAACTAGAATAAGTAAGACAAGATCAACACAATCACAAAGATACTAATAATCATCTTTAAATTCTGATTCCCGTGGACAAAAGCTGCCACTTATTCATTAGTTCCAACACCATCCGCAAGGACTCAATTACATCCTACGTGTGCACATGACGGATCGTACCATATGAAGATATCATAATAAACCACAATCTCGTAAATAGAGCAACCAATGAACCTTCTGCAGGGATTATACAAAATCATCCATTGAATTTTACAATAGCACCTTGTCATATTTACTTAAAGCGTCACTATCTTGATCCAGATTTGTTTTGTATGAATTTACTTAAAAAATAAAACTTTGTCTTTATATGGATATACCACATCCCCCCCCTCTCTCTCTCTCTCTCTCTCTCTCTCTCTCTCTCTCTCTCTCTCTCTCTCTCTCTCTCTCTCTCTCTCTCTCTATATATATATATATATATATATATATATATATATATATATATATATATATATTTACAAATCTATCACCCGTTATCTAAATATTATGAAAAATTCTATAATGAAACCGAGACAAATAAAATATCACTGTCTCACCGTCGTCGAGAGAGAAAATTGTTTCACAAACTTTTTTAGGTCAACATCGTTTTATGGAGACCATGACCATTACTATCTCACTAAAAGAGAGGAAGAGAAAGAGACTCAGTCAATCAATACTATTGATGTATCATTTCATCACTGTCTCAGAAAGAGAGAGGGGAGGGGGGGGGGGGGGAAGAGTATTATTCGCTCACTGAAAGATAGGAAAAGAAAGAGACTCAGTCAATCAGAGAATGAAAATAATTTAAGTGTAGACTGAAATAGGTATGTAATAAAGTGACGAGTGAGTTTGGTTAACCTGTTTTTTAAAATTACAAAGTTGATTCGAATTTTACCGGGCTGGGTTGCAAAAGATTTTGTGTCAACCGTAAGAATGGGCTAAAGCTGAAAAGGTGAAAAGGTGAAATTGTCGGGTCGAGTTTGTTCGATTTGGGCCTAAATTAAAATTTTGTGCTGTTTTTTGCTCACCCATAATTACTGGAGCACTTGAGTACATTTATCGGTTTCACAAAAGGCATTCTTCCAACTTGTTATCTTGGAGGGTACTTCTTGACTCTAAGAAATCTCTTGATGTCGATTACAAGTTCCTTTTATAAATAGAGGAAATTACTTTATACATCCCAAATTTCAACTCATTTATATTTTACATCCTAACCATATCACAATCCAAAAAACATCCAATACTTACATTTCAACCGAAAGCCTATTACTCATATACCCTCTAATTAACTAAACAACATTCCACCTTTTACTGCATGGATATGCCACGTACACAACCAACCCACTAACGTCTTTTGCTATATTCATATATATATATATATATACCATCATTGTGTGTATATCATTCATTGGTTTACAAATTAAGCTATTTATAGCCCCTCACTCTATCTTACACATATTGTTCATGTAAAGCATACCATCGATATTCATCATACTTTTGAGCAACAACCATCGGTACAAAACTATAACAACTCATAATCAAGCTCATATTATAACCCAGAAGCTCATATCAGGTATAATCAATTCGCAATACAATCTTTTTTTAGCTTCATCATCCATTCAGGTTGTATTATTCATACGTTTTATGTACTCGTTACATATTCTTGTGTTTTGTGAGCTAATCTGTGAGATTATCCACCCCATGTGTGTATAATGAGTATAATGCTTTATATTTCGTCATGAGTCCGGACCCATGACGATTCTTCTGGTACTCATTTTTCTGTATGTTTGCTAAGTTTCTCATCTTCAATATCCAATCACTGAAGTTATATCATATTGGAACTAAATATTATACATCTAAACGGGTCTGTTCCCTAGTTTCCATCTTACACATTACCATGTTTCATTTATCGACGCAAATTTAAATATTTAAATTTGCTTATAGGGCTGCACCACACACTTATGTATATGTATTTTGTTCACAATATACATATATGATTGCACTGTAGCGACGTTAACTTTACTCACACACTTCTTATCATGCCTACCGGGCCTATACCATAACTTCATGCTGCATGGGTCTAGTCCGGACTTGCATTCAGTCGTCGTGGGGCTGTACCTTCTTTACGGGCTTGCACACCATGACTTCCCTATATTGAGCAGAACATGCATTTATCCATTCACTGTGTCCATCTATATAGTGAGTCATACGACACGTATAATAAAGCTTCATGTTACTAGCATGCGTAATGGGTCTATTCCCTTACCATTCACTTCATGCTGCATGGGTCTAGTCCGGACTTACATTCAGTCGTCGTGGGGCTGTACCTTCTTTACGGGCCTGCACACCATGACTTCCCTATATTGAGCAGAACATGCATTTATCCATTCACTGTGTCCATCTATATAGTGAGGCATACAACACGTATAATAAAGCTTCATGTTACTAGCATGCGTAATGGGTCTATCCCTTACCATTTACGCGTTATGGGTCTGTACCCATAACTAAATATACAAATAGGCTCTGGGACTGTATTCCTTTTACGATCTTCACCACTGACTTACGAGATTCATTTGTACATTCACTATAGCCATTTTATTACACTCAAATGGGTTTTATAGTAACACAATCATATAATTATTACGCTTAATGGGTCTATACAGAAACAACTTCCTTTATGGGTCTATACCGTTAACTAATATTCCTTTCGCGTGGGTCCGTACCGTCTTCTATAATTCAAGTAAGGGCTGAACATTTATGGTTCTATATTTTTTCTTCATGTTCATGCACAACATTGATGTCGTTTATATTCATGTCAGCTATCCAAACTTCACGTTCATTTATTATGTATCAGCTGTCCTTTTTTATTTCAGGCCATTCATGGATCGTGTGCTATGCATATTCAACCACGGGGATGATAGATACCTCTCCCCTCTTTCAAACTACGCGTCATGTGCCAATATACACGAATACGTTACAACTAAATGGAGCAACCTCCATCTTCGCAATTTCAGTATTCGTTTCTCCGTCAGTAATCAATAGGACTGCCTGCTTAGTTCCGAAGACGATTATGCCACATTACAGTGGGTTTTGCCTTATTCAGATGATGGTGCTCTGCTCTTACTTTTGTCACAGTTAGCATCGTGTTATGACTTGCTGTTTTTTGCTTCTTTATCTTCTATCTACTGTGTAAACAACACGTTTTTCTGCTGCTACCAATGTTTTGTTTTATATGTATCTTCCAATGCTTTAATCTACTTATGTACATAAGACGGTACAGCCCCAGCTCAATGCTGTGAATGTCAACCAGTTTTTTAATAATCCTAGATTGCTCCTACAATTGTGTCATACAACTTTTTACTTGTTATTATTTTTCTATGCTTTCACCTATCTAGCATTATTAACAGGTCCAGCCCCAGATCAGCTGTTTATACATCCAGCTTTATATGATCAGCACATACATTAATACAACAATTTTGTCATACAATAGCTTAGAGTCATAATTTAACACATTTCATACCGACAATACATCGCTTGATTTCTTACAGCACCACACTATTGTGTAGTATTATTATCAATCACATCAATCGTTAATGCTGATTTTGTTAATTCTTGCATTATTATCTCTCCAGACAACCTTTCATGTAATAGTTTTTTAACTAATTTACTGACATAAAGTTCTTGAGTTGACATGACCATCAGCACTCTCTCAATTTTTCTCCACTCCACCTGAATATATGGAACACATTTTTATATTTTGCAATCACCTCCCACACACGGTATGGCCCCACGCAAACATGAGTTGTCCACTATTATCATACATATTACAATTATACATATAAGGTACGGCCCCATCATATATATAGTATGTCGGTACCCATTACCATATCAATTACATTATAACTACATGGTCCGGCCCCATTATACCCACATGTGGTCTGTACCCCTTCCCATGTCGATTTCATTATACATAAAGGGTACGGCCACACTAACGTAATTCAAACCAAAAACAATACTGAGCTATTTATTTAAGCAACAACTGATAGTCTTTGATTAAGTTGTTCTTCAAAATACACAAAAACAGTTTCATGAACTTCATATCAATATTAGTTCAGTACACATAATATATAAATACTCCTACAAAACACAACCTGCCTTAATAATTTGTTCATGAAACCGCTACAATGCCTTCCATATGCTATCATTGATATGGCTTTGTTTTATCACTTGCAGCGAGCATAACCGGTGACATACGCTCCTTAATCATCAGCTTTTCCACCATGAAACGTCTCATACCCTTATATTCAGATGCATGGTAGGTTCCTCGAACTTGATCTCCATTATACACATCTTGTGCACACAGCATCACATAAACCCCGCTGTCCATCACACTTGCTCTTCCTGGTGCGCTATCCGATGTTCTGTACACTTCAATCTTCCCCGTATCTGGTGCACCTGGTTCGTTGTACATATCCCTGAAAACCTTATTCCACAACATGTTATACAGCTTCTGTGCATTCACCTCTGCGGTATCTCCTACTACATTGCCCCCCCTTTCTTGATGGATGAGAAATGTTCAAACACGCCCATTACTGAATCGTATATCATTGTACTCCAGAACGTTGTACCACTTACCTTAGTCATGATAGGAATAATCACACGCTTGAAGTTAATGCTCAAATTCCTAAACCTTTCCACTACGAGCCGCTGTTCTATATCTTCGAAACCTTTGTTGTAGTAGTACTGCAAAACATGAAAAAAACATCTAGCATTTATATTTATATCCTGATGGGGCCGCACCCAATACAATTCTGCAATTCAATTGCTTTTTTTTATATGTTTTTACAGTATACTGTTAAACTAGCATTTTTTTTCTGCTTAAACTGTTAAACTACTGTACACGTCCCTATCATCTAGCCCGTACCGCACAAATAGAGTCAATATATCAAAGTAATACTCTCGGTACAGCCCCATACACCTACCCAATCATCTTGATGACAGTCTGCAACCCTCAACTATGTCAATCATTCCATTAACTCTAAAAATCCATCGTCAAAACCCTAGTCGGTCTGTACCGAAACACCACATAGCGACATCATTCTACCAAACACTATAACACACTACCTATTTCTCAACCATCTACTAAAACATTTAAAAGATTTCATATACTATCAATATTTGTGCTACAAACAAATCTAGGGCACACTCACGAACGTTGATATTATGGTTGTTATACTCGATAGCGTACCTTGTTAACAATTTTGTCGAGGTTCTTCACGGTATGGAAATATGCTTCCCTCGTCCTGGAGTTCGTCTCTGCGTCTTCTAGTTTATCAGCAACGAATCGTCTTTTGGTAGCACCTTATGGGAGAGCAGAATTGATATCCAATATAATAGGTTTTGTTGGCCTTTTGTGTTTTGTTTTATAGAAGCTTTTCTGAGAAGCTTCTCTCTCCTAGGTGGACTGTCTACTTTTTCGCTAGATCAGCATTCCTATCATTTACTGCTTGGGGTTCATTTGGTCATTACACACACGTTAGTTAACGTGTAACTAGTACACGAATGGGGTGGATGTTTAATATAAACAAGGGAGGTCAAACGGCTGTAAAAAGTTAATGGCCCTTATAAATATACATGCCATTAACTAGTGAAGTAGTATTTGTTTATCTTTTACGGGTCGATTGCAACTTATTAAATGCGTGTTCTCTCAAATGGTTCCTTATTGAGTGTTATCTTTTTTAACGCCAAAAGAAGTTATCCTCAAATTGAAGTATCTTTTTTAAATTAATATGGGAGGACATTTGTGAAACTCTTGATAATGAATGAGTTCAACCCTTAATAACCAAACAACTCATCTTTTATTAAGAGTTTTGCAAACATTTTCATATTCTAATTTTTAAGACGGATCTCTCTAAAAGAAATTCTTTTTCCAAATTTAAACGGTAATTTCTTTAGCCATTAGGAAAGAAGACGTTCCATAAGACCATTTGAGAAAATACGTATTTTATAAATTGAATTGACGGTGACCAAAAAAAAAAAAAAAAATGAATTGACTCATAAAAGCTAACCAACAAATATTTCAAAATATCAAAAAACTGATCTAACTTTTTACTAAAGCAATAGTCAACTAAAAAAAGTTAGTAAGGTCACAGGGGCGGATGTAGGGATGGGCTACAGCCCACCCCAACTTACTCAGTCCATTATAATTTAACTTATTTTTTTTTTAAAATAGATAAAAATATAACTAAAAAAATTATAACATAAAATTAATCCTTTCTAACTTAAAATTTAGAGATTAATACTATCAAATAATAAAATTTATTAACGAAATTGGAACGTAAATACTATTAAATATTCAATTTCCTGGTTCGTTTTAATTTTTTCTTTCATAAATTTTTTTTGTAATTAACTTTTAAATGTTTTAAAAAATTTCATTTGGGCCCCCTAAATTTTAAAATTTATTTTATTAGACTTTAAATGATTTTATTTATAGGATTTTTTGTTTTTTTACAACAAAATGTATGTTATTTTGAATAAAAAAAAAATCGAATGATTAATTTAAAAAAATAATATTCAGTTATATTGCAATCTTTACACAATATAGGGATTTATAGTGTATTTTAGCATTATAAGTATCTCTCTAGCAATTTTTGCATAATATGTAGACTTATCGTGCAAATACGGTAATTTTTTTGGGGGCGTTGCACCCGAACCCCCTTAGCCCCCTAACAAAAAATCCTGGCTCCGCCCTGAATTGCTTGTTTATCTTTTACTCATGTATGTCTGGTTTATTAATTATTCGATGATGGAGAAAGTGACTAGAAATTGATGAATGAGGTAAAGATGACACGATAACGCTGGCATATGACTAGATCATATCAAGACGGATTATGTGATGATACCAGCACCACCAATTAAATCACCGCTTTGTAAGATGCGATTTAGCGCATTATTTCCCTTTCTTTCTAAATACTAAAAAAAAACAGTAGAGTATTTAAATTCTTTTTTTTTTTACATAAAACTCAGTATCATTGACATATTTTAAACTATATTGTTTAAAAAAATAACCAAAATTTTGTTAGTTAAACTAACCCTAATTGGTTAAGTATTTAAATTTTTAATCAACATAAATTAGATAAAATCTAATTTTAAATATATATAATATTTGTCAAAAAAAAGTATTTTTGGTAAAATCTTTTTTTTTTTAAATACAGGAGAGAGCCACTTTAGATTCGGAGTTATTTTGACTCTAATGAAATTCGATCTCATGATCTCTTAATCTCCGCAGAGTAGCCTAACCACTAGGTCAACTATCGATCTCTTTTTGGTAAAATCAATGTATTTCAATATTAATATAGTCATAGTAAAAAATCAAATTAATATATATATATATATATATATATATATATATATATATATATATATTAATGTACACGTGTTATCTTTAAATGTTTTTTAATATTTTTAAACACTTTTTGATTTTTCTTTTACTTGCTATAGTTACAATGTCTTTGTTATTATCTGATAGTAAATTATAATTTAATAAAATAATAATATTAAAGTAACGACATATACAATTTAAATTTATATCACTATATACAATCTATCACTATATACAATCTATCACGTGATAAAATTTAAGTAAAATTAAATTATTAATTTTTTTATTTAATTGATAATATATATTTAATCAAATCTCTTTACACATTATATATATTATTACTTATAATAATATTACATAATTAAACTATAAATAAATTTATTTGAGTAAATGCGCATGGATGATGGTAAAGTATAATTACTTTTCATTCAATATATACATCTAGGGCTGTAAACGAGCCGAACCGAGCTGAATACTAGATATACATACTTGTTTGTTTAATTACTCGAGCCAAGCCGAACTCAAATTTGAAAGAGCCGGGCTGAGCGGAGCTCAAATTTAAACGAGTCGAGCCCGAACTTCCAATGATTCAAATAAAAAATGTTAGAATTTGTTTGTTTAACTTATATAATAATCATTTTTAGTGTCGAGCACGAGTTGCTCATGAACAATCATGGTTGAAATGAGACTTTCATGATCGGTTGGTATCTGATGGAGTGTGTGGTATAAAATATAAAATATAACATTAATGAAAAAATAAATGTCTAAACAAATTAAAAATATCTAATTTGATATTGAATATTTAATAATATATTTATAAGTAGATAATATATTAATTTATAATTCATAATTTTAAATGAGCTCACGAGCCGAGTTCGAGCAGACTCGTTTATTTATCGAGCTTAAAATAAAGCTTGAGCTTGTTTATATTCGAGCCGATCTCGAACGAGTTTTTCTCCAAATCGAGCTCGAGCGGCTCGCGAGCCGCTTGGTTCATTTGCAGTCCTATATACATCTAAAAGATTACATTTCTTTTACTTTTTTTTTTTGTCAACGATTACTTTTTTTTTTACATGTATTCATGATGATGACAAATATAATTGACGTTAGTACAAACAATTATTGATAAGATATTAAAATTAAAGAACTCACAGTATAATTATTTATGTCAAATTATTTTTTGACCAAAAAAAAAAAAGAAAATAAAGAATTGAGAGACTAAGTATTTTTCACCGACACTATTTCATCAATTCTAGATTTCGCGTCACCATTAATAGCATCTTACCTAATGTTGTTTTTAAAGGAGTTAGACAAACATTTTAATATTTTCGAGCATTAATAAATTTTCTTTTAAATAATTTAAAATTTAATCTAATAGTAGTATTAAGTATATATTGTTATTTACAATAGATAGTTGATCTATTGGTTAAACTACTCCACATAAACTACAAAGTTATGAGATTAAATTGTTTTCTTTAATAGTAAAATGTTTTTAGGTAAATTATAGGCAACTTTTAAGCTTTTCTTAAAATAATTGCTCACTTTCTAATCCCTAAACATGATCTAGATAAGCAATTGTGGACTTATGAAGGCCCTGAGCCCATCCACATTGGTAATTCTTTTGAAAATGCATGGGTAATTTTTTCTAAAAATATTTATTATCTCATTATTGCTTAGTAATATTTTGTATTTATAACATATAAATATGTTTGTAAGTCAGGCGGCAAGTATCAAGTATCCTGTCTCTTTAACAACATAGTTCTATTCATCTGTTATAACATAAGTTCTATATTGATAGGTTATCTAGAAAGAAATCAAACTGACACCTAAGTTAGAGTTTAAATTAAAATGATTTTTTTCTTAGTCATGCGTTATAAGCTCACCTTTAATTCAACTCTTAGATTCGTCACGGTAGTTAAAGTTTAAACGAAGAGACATAAATCTAATTTTCTTTTCAAATAGTTGTGCATATAGTAAATATATATACTTTTCTCATTATAATATTTTTATCAAAAAGAAGTTCGAAAGACAGTAAGCGCATACACATATTGAGTTCAATGAACGCAAAATAATCGCATAGACCATCCCAAGGGCAAGCGGTAACTTATGATTATTATTGACTATTTGACCTATGATTATTTTTTTCTGCAAAAGAAAGCTGTAACTTGTAACTTTATTATACAATTTTATACGAATACAATTAATATTTTAGAGTGAAAAAATGTAGATATTAGCAAAGGCTGCGTCTGGTATCGACGTGCCACATCGAGAATATCATATATACCTCGGGAAACCCCATCCAATTGTCAGGTTTCGGGGTCTCCAATTTAAGTGTCTAAGCCCGCTAAGAAAGCAACCCCCGTTGTAGGTAACCACGCGGACCCCGAAATAAATTGTGCAACAGTGAATCTAGTAGCATCGGTTCTCGACATATTGCGATATCCAGGCCAGCTAACACGATGTGCAGTTCCAGCTCCAGGACCATAATTCATATACTCTCCGTAATATAGTGTGTCAAGAGCAAAAGTTCCATCCCAAGCAAGCCAACCTTCCGGGTGAATATGATCCCCCATGGCCGATTGCAAGTAAACCGTACGGGAATACATTTTCCACGGACGCCCTAAATATGTGGGGAAGCTACCTTTATCCGCCTCGAGATCTTCTGTAGCCGAGATTTTACAGGACTGGATTGATATACCCGTGGGTTGATTAGGGTCCTTTCGGTTCTGTGCAGTGATTGTGTTCTTCTGTTTGGCCATTGGTTTACGTGCAAAAATGTTGCAACTTTGTAGTACTACTGCTGCGTTACCAAATATGAAATCAACTGTTCCGTAAATGTCACATTCACGGTAGAATTGTCTATTTGAGTGAACGTAAAGGGTATCTTGGTAACCTTGAATACTGCATCGATACACAACTGCATGATCGGAACCTACACGAAGTGCTACAGCTTGATGCTCTTCTGGTCCCGCGTAATTTTCAAATGTGATGTCCTTTGCGATGAAACCAGGTCCCGTGGCCGCTGTATGTGAATAAATTATATGTTAAATAAAGTCATTTACTTATTTATTTATTTTTGTTTATAGAATAACACTTAAATTGTCGCCTAAAATTTATTGATTAGGTAGACGTCCAATAATGTGAATCTGTTTGTATGTAGCCACTAGGAAGACTTTATAATTGTCACATCCCTATCTCAACGAACAAAGGAAAAACACACCACTATCTCTTTATACTTTGCAAAGCTGGGTATATATTCCAAAGGAATGTAATCTTTTTTATCTAAAAAAAACATACAAAAGAAAGAGCATGTTATATCAATGCTCAAGCACATGGATGGACCAAGTCACAAGTGTTTTATTATCAATGATTTTATCATGGACCTAAGACCAAATGGGATAGTTTAGTCAGTTATTATTAATGACATGAGTAGTTTAATTAATTAAGGTTGATTTTGAGAGTAGTTGGCAATATATGCACACATAAAGCCAAGAACTTGAGTTTATCTGACCTCACTAATCTTATGTTCCCTACCAAACGAATCTACTAATGCCATGGATTTCTGGCAATTAAAACCATGAAAGAGACTATATAACAACACTAATAATTTTTCTTTTGAAATATTTAGTGATAGTCCTCAATGTTTAAACATTTTCAAAATAATTCCCATTGTTACTCGTGTTAGTCCTTCAATTATGATTAATGTCTATATTAATGAAAAATATTTTTATTTTATTTTTCATTAACTATTTTTTACTCCCCCGTTCTACAAAAATTGTTCACTTACTATTCCAAATATACTGTCCACTTAGAATTGTCCACTTAGAAATTTAAGATACTTTTTTCCTATTTTTTTTACTATTACTTTTATTAAAAATTGAAATTCATATTTTCAATGCATATTTAAAATATTAAGATATATTATTAAGAATATTTTTTAAATGGTAAATGCATATGTTTCTTAATTAGTATAAAAGGCTATCTGTACAAATTTTATAGAACATATTAATATTCATAGAACATAGGGGTAAGAGTAATGCTATATATTACTCCTTCACCCCTTATGTGGAGCATACGTGGCATTAAATAAAGGAGAGAGAAAAAAATCATTTAAAAAAGAAAAACATCATGATTGGTTTTTAAAATCTACACATAGGCTCCATAAGGAGTGAAGGGGTGATATATAGCATTACTCTAGGGGTAATACATTTAGATAAATGCATAGTATTTAACTTTTTCATCAACTTTTTCCTAATAAGTTAAAGAAAAAACATTTAAAAGGTTGTCACAATGTAATTTGTAATTTATTATCGATATATTTACTAATATAATATCCATAAACTATCTTGGTATCTTGAATATTTATGAAAAAAAAAATTTTACTAATATACTATCCATAAACTATCTTGGTATCTTGTATATTTATGAAAAATAAAAATTATGGTTATTTAATTAGAAATAATAATAGAATAATTTTTTTTTTTGATTTTTTAAAGTGAATTTTTTTTATAATCAACTATTTATAATAACAGTGATAATCTTTTTGAAGGAGGAAATAGTTTGAAAAAAGTACCTAAAAAAAAAAAAGAAAGAAATGTACCAAAATTGGTGAAGGTGATGAGAGAGTAAGCAATTTACCAAAACTAGCTGTGTGAAATGTGGTCATCTTGTCAGCAACAACGCTAAGTTTTCCCGTAATGACCGTCTTGCCTTTTCCTTCTCCCACAAACATTAGATTCGTCTTCTTTCTTCCTACCTTCAGATTCGCTTCTTCATATCTGAAAAAATAAAAATCTTTTTTTTTATATTTTATTTTATTTTCTTCAATTTAAATATTTTATAAGTTAAATTCATTTTCATAATAAGCGACTCAAAAATTAACAGGGACTACTAACACATACTTGGAATTAACTATATATTTTCAATAAGATCATTCGCATCCGGGATTTTATACCCAAGCTTTAAGAATTCTATTTAAATAGAGCCAAAAATAACTGAAAATGCACCACGGGGTTCTAGGTACTCTTGAGAAGGTTTTTATTAAGAACCCCTATAAAATTAAAAACCATGTATTAAGGTTCCATTTAAAGTTTTGACAAAATAAAAAATAAAATAGAGTTACCATTTAAAACCTTAATAGTTTTATTCATTTATTTTTCTTTTTGTCTCATTTTTTATGGTATGGATGCCAATCGCGTTGAGCACTAAATTTTCTTAAAACCCGAGTGGTTCGGTTCTATATTCAAATATAGAACCTGAATTTTAAAATTTCTGATGCGAATACTCGAAAAGGACATGACTATATTTGTACCGTTCAATCTTTTCTTAGCTCAAAATAATTTACCTAAAAGAGAAAGATAAATGCTTGCCAATATCCCTTGATTTCTCACGGTCAGACAATATTGGTTGGAGTGGGTTCAATAATTTTTTACCAAGAGCTAAAAAATATAAACAAGTATATATAGTTCGAGATGGGATAATATATATTTTTACTCAATTCATGAATAATAAATGACATATCTTATTTTGTGTAGAAAAAAAGTGTGATAATCTTTTAGGTTTTAGGATGAGAGAATATAGATTTACCACCCACCCCCTAACTGAATTGTGTATTTTAATTACTAAATATATGATAATTAAAATTAAAATAATTACTCGAAACAATTTACTAGTATTTACCAAAAGAAGACAATTCAAACAGTACTATTACTATTGATGTCAGTGGAGAGGTTATGGGATAACCTCATCCCCTCATTTACACAGCCAAAATGCAATTTTGACACCAGAATAGGCCCCACACTATGGCCCTCTTACACCATCCTGATCATGGAGAAAATCCGTTTACCGTAATAATCTAACATGATGATGATGGAAATGAAGTTAAGAATATAATCACTACAAAGGGATTGTTGAAGAAACTATGACAACAATCTATGGAGAGGCCTACAAATGTCAATTCACATTGAGAGCGTGAATAAAAGGACCCTCAAATGTGTAATTTTTTACCTTTGACTTATATTGTTATGCTATACCATAAAACCTTACCAGAAAAATATCAATACACGACTTTTTTTTTTTGTAAAAGGTTATCTCAAGTGAGATTATAATTTAGGATAATTCTTGATTACAATAACAAAATATGAGTCATTAAATTACTATTTTATCCTATAATAACTTTTTTTTTTTTTTTAGAATATTCAGTACATGTTAAGAAAAATAAAAACTAGGAAAGATTAAGTAAAAATGACCATATAATAAGTTTAAAACATGAATGAGTGTCCTAACATGATTTGACTAGTAATAATATTAGACTATTTACTATTGAATAAATTTTTTATTTTATTTTTTCTGTTTAATTTTATTTGTTCAATTTTTTGTAATACAAGGATTAAAAATATTAAATAAATTTTTATTTTATTTTAATATTTTTATGCAATAAATATAAAATTATTTATTGCATAATTTTTGTAACTAATTAATTTAAAGTGATATTAGAAAAATTGGAGAAAAATATGTAAGATATTATAAAAATATGTATAATATTGAAAGAAAATATAAGTTATATCTAGAAAGATTTTGACAGGTGGAAATAATATGTAAGATTTTTGATGGAATAAGAACCAAACCAAGAAAACATCATATGAACATTGAGGACTACCACAATAAACTAAATAAAAAGAGTTCTCTATTTTTCTGCTTTAATTATCCAGAAATTTACCTTCTTGGCCCTGACATAAACTAGTATTGTTAATATCGTGATGATTGAAAAGAAGTCAATCACACAATCGGTGCAAACAGCCACGTAAGTGAAGATATTGATAGGCCTATAAATGTCAATCCACCTCGAAAACAAATCAATAAAAAGTCTGTTTACCAATTATTAATGTGGAGTGGTTGGGGGGAGTTGCAACTATATCACCGTCCACTTGATGGTGTTTGGGAATATATTACGCGAGACAAGAATTGATGAAAAATAGTATGAGAATTTTCTTTTATCATCTTATTTGTATTATAATTTAGAAAGAAAGGTAATTATAACGAATTACCTTCCCGCCCTTATGTAAATAACAATCCGCTTGTCACTCTTCTGCGGCGCCTTCTTGATCGCCTCGGCAATGGTCTTACACGTGCCGTTACCATCTTTTGACACGATTATATGAGCTTGTTGTGCAGATATATCTCTACTCAATAATTTTCTATCCTTGTTAGACAACCATTTTGGAAAATCATTACCATATTCATGACCAATTTGGTCATTGTACGTCAGCAATTTCCTCCTATTAATTATAGGAATTCCCGAAAAATCATTACCACCCCCCGCAGCAAAAATAGCTAGTGAATTACTAACCAGTTCCGACAAATCTTTTACCGTATCCATCATATGATCCTTCACATTACCAATTGCGTTGACTTCACTTAACCCTTCTTCACACGTGTCCTGACTCGTGAGTGCCGCGCTTAGCCACGTCAGCACATCATCAGTGGAGTCGCCACCATTCAATATATTATCATCGGACGAGATAGAAGTGAGTGATCGTCCGAGGTGGTTTATCGTATCCACCATAAGCTCCAGACAATCATCGTAAGCATACCTGTGGATAATTAACCAATTAATTAGTAACAAATTAATTAAAAACAAACAATTTAACAAATAATACCTTGCATGTGGGTCCATTGGAAGGTTATTAATCTCCATAGCTACATCCAGGGATTCGCTATAGCGAGAGAGTGTCATGTTCACTGAAACGTGAACTAACTCTTTGTCGGAAGCGGTCAGCGCTCCGG
Organism: Nemophila menziesii; assembly: GCA_029959085.1. Classification (NCBI taxonomy): domain Eukaryota; kingdom Viridiplantae; phylum Streptophyta; class Magnoliopsida; order Boraginales; family Hydrophyllaceae; genus Nemophila; species Nemophila menziesii. The sequence goes on along the minus strand of JARWIR010000001.1, from coordinate 27,076,154 downwards.
GGAAGTCAACCAGCGAGTTGATGCAAAGAGAAGGGTAGAGAGTGCGAGAGCAAGCTCTAGAGATGGCTTTGGTGGGCTGTTTGGATTTACTCGAGGCTTTACCATTTCGGACCACCACAAGCACCGCCACTATGGCGGCGACTAACAGGAGGATGGACGCCGGAATCAACAATAACTTGAAGTTTCGCTTACGGGTCTTGGGAGGCGTCTGCGTAGCAGTTTGTGATAGGTCAGGGATGCTACGTGTGGAGTGACCATGTGGCTCTGTTTCTCCAAGCTTACCATAGTTCATAATGTTTGTTTAGGCAACTGAAGAGAAATTGGAAAAAGAAGAATTAGTTATATGTAAAATACTAAACAATATATATAAGAATGTCGGTTTTGTTTTGTTTTTTATAATGAGAGAGAGGTACCCAAATTTTGATATAAAAAGAGAGTTCTTGGCTAATCAAATAATCAATAGGATCAAAGTCTTTTCGTCCTAATAATTTTTAGGAAAATTCTTCCATCCAATATTGGATGATCCTACACCAATCATATTAATACACATACCCCATGTTTTAAACTTACAAAAGTAACTAACTTATTAATCTAATGACATGTGTTTTGTTATAATAATCAATGGTCATGATATGGATATTGGACCATCCAATATTGGATGGAAGTCTTAATGTTAACCGAAAAAGATCGTTAAAAAGCAAGAGCAATTTTTTATGAGCCAATTGTTGATTGATGCCTATTAAAAAACTTATTTAGAAAAAGGTGCCTAGAAAAAAATATTTATTGAAAACAGCCCCCTTATAATTAACAATTAAAAAATAAGAAAAAAACTAATAAACACGCGCGCGCGTCCGTGAAATTTTTTTAAAATCGTCATAACTAATTCAAAAAAAATCAAAAAAATCAAAAAAAATTATATTTGGATAAATCAAATTAATATTTACGTCTATGATTTTTTTCGGAATTTTCTGAATTTTTTGATTTTTTTTTATTTTTTTTGATTTTTTTAATTTTTTTTTTCGCAGACACGAAATTCCATGTTTAAAACATGGAATTTCATGTTTGAAACATGGAATTCCATGTTTATTTCACGGTTTAAAACATGGAATTCCATGTTTAAAACATGGAATTCCGTGTCTGCGAAAAAAAAATTAAAAAAATTCGAAAAAATCAAAAAAATTCAAAAAAATTCATAGACGTAAATATTAATTAGATTTATTCAAAAATATTTTTTTTTAAATTTTCTGATTTTTTTTGAATTAGTTATGACGATTTTAAAAAAATTTCACGGACGCGCGCATGTGATGGAATTAATAAAGGTATAGAAAATATAAAGGGGATGTTTTCTATAAATAATTATTTCATTAGGCATTTTTTTATAAATAAGATTATTGAAGGCATAAAAAAACAATTAGAGAGTTTAAGGAGGATGTTTTCAACAATAACCCCATTATCAATCCGACGAGAATTTAAAAAGATAGTTGAATCACAAATAATCATTAAATATCAAATTTACTCTTAAACAAGAAAAATGAAAAAATAATTCTTAATTAATTACACTTTCTTACTTTTCATTCTTAAAAAAAAAAAGGAGAAAATTATTTTTATTTATTCACAATTTTTCAATTTGATTCCCAATTGAACATATTGTCATATTTACCTTCCAATGTTATCTTTATGTGATTTTTTATATTTTTTATTGTTTTTATTTTATTTTTTAATATTTATTTTCAGATTTTTTCCCCCTAATTTTATTTTTAAGAAATTTTTTCCAGATTTCTTTTAAAAAATCGATATTTCAGGTTATGTGTTGCTGTAACACACAAATATAGATTTATGTGTTCATGTAACACACAGTCATAAAATCGATCTAAATAATTCTCTTCTTTAACAAATATTGTTTTTTTATATTTATTAATCGCATATACCTTATTTTTATTCGTCTTTAACTATCTTGATATATTATCTTTTTGTCCAACACTTTTTTGTTATTTTTGTGTTTATGTTTTAGGGTTTTGTGTTATTCCAATTCTGTGTATTCTTGGAACACACAAATCTCATAATTGTGTATTCTTAGAACACACAAATATAAGATTTTGTGTATTCATGGAACACACAAATCTCAATTTTGTGTATTCATAGAACACATAAAAATTGAATTTATGTATTACTAGAATACACAAAAGATTTTGTTTGTTCCAATTCTGTGTATTCTTGGAACACACAATTCTCAGATTTGTGTGTTCCTGGAACACATAAGTCTCAGATTTGTGCGTCCGTGGAACACACAAGTCTCTGATTTGTGCCTGGAACACACAATTCTCTGATTTGTGCCTGGAACACACAATTCTCTGATTTGTGCGTTCTTGGAACACACAAGTCTCAGGGTTGTGCGTTCATGTAACACAAGAGTCTCTGATTTATGTATTGATGGAACACATATAAATCAAATTTACAAAACTTGATTTTGTTTGTTCCAACTTTGTGTTCTCCTGAACACACAAATCGCGAAATTGTGTATTACTGCAACACACAAATCTGAGATTGTGTATTCATTTAACACATGAAACTCAAATTTATGTATTTTTTGAATACAAAAAACTTCATATTGGTCGTTCCAATTTTGTGTGTTCCTGCAACATATAAAAAAAATTCGGGGAAAAAAATTAAAAAAAAAAATCAGGGAAAAAAAAATTCGAAAAGAAAATAAAAAAAAAATTCGTAAAAAAAAAAGTTTAAAAAATAAAAATGAATATAAATAAATAATATTATAACTAAATCAATTAACTAATTGTCTATGTGTATTTTTGTAATCTTTCATTTTTTTTTTGTTTAAGTAGGAATTAAGTTGAAGTTGAAGTTGTAATTAATTGAGGATTTTTACACTCTCTGTGTAATTAATTGGGCATTGCCCCAAAAATTAAAACCATGTCTAGTTTAAATTACTAACAATTCTCAAATTACTTATTACTTTTAAAAATTTCTAGATTAATTTGTTTTAGGTTAATTTGTTTTTAGTTAATCATTGTTTCATTTTATATTTGTCTTTAACTTCTTAAAAAGAACAAAACAAAAATTCTTAATTTTTCTAGTTTTTTATTTAACAACATTTAACCGAATCTAAAACTAAATCATTTATTAATTATCTAATCTATGTGGAAACGATTTACGTATAAATTATATTACTTGGCGACATGTACATTTGCGGGAAGCAACTTCTTTGATGGTGATTTCATACTATACCTTGGAAGACAACAAGTTTTTGGCGACGTTGGGAGGAGGAGGGGGGGGGGGGGGTGTGTGATATTGTATGTACAAAATGATGTGGTGTGTCACTAAAAATGAGAGAGTTTCTCGAAATTCAGATGGCGGTTTGACTCTGAATCAACCCACAAGGCCATAGAACTCCACACATATCATCAATCAAGCATCATGTAATGAGAACGTGAACCTCTAATTTGGAGATTGAGCGATTCTCGCGAAGGTAAATACTATTTCCCATCTTGTTAGCTTGTATAATATGTGTATATTTTCAACTTTTTAGTACTTTAAAGTCTTTTTTGAGTTGTGGGGCAATATTCATCTTTGAAATGGGGATGGGGGACTAGTTTCCCTTGTCCCTATTTTATCTGTTTAACTATTTTAAGAAGAAAATTGAAAAAAAAATGAATAGAGTATGTTAATTTGCCAACTAAACTAAAAATTTGAACTGTTAGAAGAAGACGAAGAACAGTTATAAGAGATTTATACTCCAACACTCCCCCTCACGTGAAGGCTTAGTAATAGAGATGAATTTATCTAAGCAATACACGTGGTGATATCGGAATGAGGTGGTATCAGAATAAGACGGTGGAGAGACTCAAACCCAAGACCTCAAGTATCTAGAGCTCTGATACGATATTATCTTACAAACTCAACTAAAAGTTCAAACTGATTAAAGAAGGCGGAGAACAAATTATAAGCGATTTATACCCAAACAAAGTAGATAAGGAAAGTAGGTGTTGAACTAGTAATGTTCGAGAACATGTATATATGAGTCAATGATAGGAAAAATATATACGGATATGAAAACGAGTTAGTGTGGAAAGAAGATTAGTGATCAATGCATATAAGGGCCTAAAAACTAAGTGAGAACTAAGTAGATGTGTCGAACATGAGATCAAACCTAATTAAAAGGTTTATTTGGGACATTGGGAATGTGAATAAGTGCATAAGTTGGATTCAGTAAGAATATCTATGAGAGTAACTTAAGCTCTAGGGCGATTCGTTGATGGCTAGTGAATAGAGAGACAAAAACTCACTCTAAATTATATCCAAATATATGTATCACACCTACCTTAAGCCTACATTACAACCTTAAAGACATTAGGATTCTTCAATATACAAATTAGGAGCTTCCACATCAGTAGGGAGTAGTTATATGCTGGGACGGAATTACATATTTGGATTTGGGGCCTGGGACCCCCCAAATTTTCCAAAAAGCCCAATTTCACCCTTACAAAAAAAGAATAGAAATTGTTAAGCTTCGCCCCCCCAAAAATTCTGACACCTTTCCCTTGGCCCCCCAAATATTAAATCATGGTTCCGTCACTTGTTATATGGACCTTAGAAACTAGTGAGGATCGAGAAACACCCTATATCCACCATTGCGAACTAAGAAATTACATATCTTCGTGCATTGCGACTCTAATCGGATCTTGAAATTAACATGTGTACATTATTTATTTGATACGTGTATACTTGATTTAGATTGTAAATTATGATATATGATACTTGTTAATATTTGTGCTTCAGTACCCTTCATTATGTTTTCTACTCTTTCTTCTTTCTTGAGCTTATTTGACTTAGACCCTTCTAAACTCTTTTTATTTTCATTTTTATTTTACTGAGACGACAAAACCTTGAGTTGGGAGTCTTGATGTCTCTCTTTTTGTGATGGATAAATCCATTCACGAGACATTATTTTGGGATCTTATTGGGCCTAAGTGAGAGATTTTTCCCTATTATTTGCTATATTGCATTTTTATCCTTGTTTTGGACATATTATTGTTTGTAGAGATTTTTGCAAAAGTCATAGGAAAAAACACGTTCGCTCTTTGCGAGAGTCAAGACAAACCCTAAATCAAATCAGAAAGTGAGCTTAGAGCCACTTTGGGAAGTTGGAGCGTTTACTAGAGAAATATTTCACCTTAGTGTTTTAGTCACTACGACTTTTTGGTGAGACCCATGGACCTGATTCCATTTGATTTAGAAAGAGCTTGAAGTCAGGGTCGTTTGGAAAGTGACGAAATTCAATTCGGAGTTAAGAGGAAGAAGTTATATTAGTTGCATCCACCGTGGTTCGAACTAGAAACCTGGTTAAGTAAAATGGGTTGGGCCCCTTCTAAACCTATTTCCCTTTGCCTAAAGAGGAACCAACGTTTTTAGAAGCTATATAAGCTCATTTTCCAGCCGCATATCAGTACACAACATATCTTATCAAAGGGGGAGTGTAGCTTAGAAGGGAGAACGCCAGAACAGAAGGAAGAGGAAGAACAAGGGTTTGTCTATGAATCTAGCCATTCTACCTCAACCATTCACCATCTTCTTCGGTAACAGTAACTCTATTTTATTTTCAGTTTTAAACATGAAAATTTGTTCTCATTTTTAATTTGTTTTTTCTTTATTTAGTTTTAATTCTAGTATGAGTTAAACTTTAATTGCTTGAGGTTGCCATTGTAATAATTTGTGTTAGCTTTTTGATTATATTATTGAATTTTGGATATCTATTGATATTTTAAGTTAGGTTTTATTTTATAATTAATCCATTTCTTATTTATTTGTGTTAAATACTCATATGCTCTAGCCAAGTATCAGGATATGTCGTAATTAGGCTAATATCTTGAAATGGGGCCTTAATTAAAAATTCAGTACATAAGCGCCTAATGCCTTGAACTAGTGAGTTCTTGCACGTTAGGTAGCCAGTAGGGTGGGAACTAATACTACCCGAAAACCAAGAGGTGTATAAGGTATAGAGCTAATATCACCTGGGTGGGGACTTAGATGCATTTGAATCTATACTAATGTGAAACAACCATTCACCCTTATCAATAGCAAAGTCAATTAGCGGCACAACATATCACTAGCAAATCCTTAAGTACTTATCCCATCTACTTTATCTCTAATTTATTTACTTAGTTGTTTATCTTAATTCGTAGCTTAATCCTATTGCACTTATCTTATCTTTAGTTGATAATCATTGAAAAACCAAACAAACATCCTATCTTTACTATTTTGTCATTTAGATTACAAACTTCATACATTTTTCAGTAGAATAAATTCCATCAATTGCAATTAATCCTTGACGAAATTGATACCCTACTTATCACTTTTACTTGTCTCTGATCCGTACACTACGAAACCATTTCCCCTTTTATATTACTATGTTATTTTTTCACACAACATGGGACGATACTACTCAAGGTAATGCACAAAAGAAGGCTTCAACTTTAATTTTTTTAATATATGGTCAAAAGATGAAGAGTTTCTACCTTTGGTGGAAAAAGCTTGGAGTATAGAATGTGAGGGAAGATTGATGTACAAAGTCGTGTATAGACTTAAGGAAGTTAAATGATTATTAAAAAAATTGAGCAATAAGTATTTCAACCATTCAATTAAGTAAATTGATAATATCAAGACTGAAATGAGGGATGTGCAGATAAGAATCATGAATGGAGATATTAGTGATCTACAAAAAGAGAAAGATATTAGAGACAAATTGGAGATGTTAATGGATATCCAAGTAGCATATCTGAAATAAAAATCAAGAGTAAGCTGGGCACAAGAAAGTGATTACAATACAAGTTTATACCATAATTGTATAAAAGCAAGAATAGTAAAAATGAAGTGTCATGTATTGTACTAGAGATGGAGATATTGTAGTGGAATATGAGTTGATTAAAGAAGGGTTTGTTAAGTATTATAAGAATATCATTTGGAAAGAGGATGATAAAGAGGAGAATGTCTCTACTAGCTGCTTGGTAAACCTAATCAAGAAGAAATTATGTATAGAAGTAACTAACAAGATAATTGTGGAGATTGCTAATACGGAAATACAAGATGCTATATTCTTCATTGATGATAAAAAAGCACTGGGGCCAGATGGTTTTACAAGTAATTTTTACAACCAAATTGGGTATCATAGGGAATGATAATTGTTATGCTATTAAGGATGCTTTTAGAGATGTATCATTGTTGAAGCAAGTAAATACTACTAATTTGTACTTATACCAAAATTTAAAAACCCATATTTACTGAAGAATTTTAGACATATTGCTTGTTGAAATATATATACAAAGGCATTTCAAATATTATAGAGAACAAGATAAAGGATTGGTTAAAGTTGATTTCATAAAATCAAACAACTTTTGTTAGAGGAATATGTATCTTAGATAACATACTTGTTGCTTAGAGTGTTGGTGGGGGAAAAGGTGTGATAAAATAATAGATAAATAAAGATAATAATAAAGAGCACACACCCTTGAGATCCACGGAACTCACTGCAAGTATCACAAATCGTTTGCAAGTTTTAACGATAAGTCAAGTTTGTTCGCAGGGATTTAATCCGTTAGATCTATTTATATTTAACAAGCGTAGATGAATTTATATGTTTTGAATAACATATAATAAAAGGCATATCTATCTAACACGAATAAATAAATAATAAAAACAATAAAATAAATATGGGTGTAAGTCTAATAGATTAGGATCACTAATATGAGTCTATTTTACTAAATTGTTATTCTAACCTATCACAGATTATGCATTATATATTAACCAGGATTCTAAATTCTACCTAGCCTCTATTAGGCTTAGGAGCAACCTTTATGGCTATCTAGTTAGGCGAAGGATCAAAACTAGACGATTATGTGGTGTTGTCAATAACTAAGAATAATCCTAAGATTGGCCAAATCTAGGGTTGTAACAATAAGTCAAAACACATAATAACAATATACGCCAAGCTCAAATCAATTAAAATAACAAATAGTATTAATGAATGTAGACAAAATAATAACCCAACAAATAAAAGTAAAACTTACAGAATAAAAGCTTAGAAAGATGGTTGAGCATAAATCTATAGCTAAATACCCTAAATATAGAGAAGGTGAGATGTAGAAGATGAGTTTGTCACTCTCCAACTTCTTGCTTCTTGTCTTGCTCTATAGCTCAGCTTGCTTCTTGGATGAATAGCTTGATTCTAAGGATGAATATTTAATTAAAGACCTAAGCTATTATTTAAAAGTGAGAAAATACAAGTAAGGACTAAGCCTAAGCTTGAAACTGAGCAAGGACATGTTTACAATGGTATAATGGTGCTTTTATAGGTGTTTAGGAACCCTAATTCGTTTTCTTGAAAGAGAAGGTAAGTAGTGGACTCCAAGCCCAACTCAAATTTGTAACCCTAAAACATGGAATCAGACCCGTTTTTGTTTTGGTCCTAGCAGCTTCGATACTCATCCGTTTAATGCGTATGAGTAGTTGAAATTCATCGTCTCAGAAAGATCTTCAACTTTTATCTTGACCGTTTCTCCAAATTCCACACCGATTTTGAGATATAAGCTGATTTGTGGTCGTGGGTGGTGAAATTCAGATTTAAGGCAGCTTTTCCTTTTCCATGATTTTAGCTTTTCTTTCCTTATCTTCAATTACCATGCTTATCTCTTTCCATATCTCTTAGTCTTTGACTTGGAATCTAATTAATCTCCATAATTATCTTTAAAGCTTCACACTAAATAAATAATTAAACCCAATATGCTCTAAAAATAATAATTTACTAAATCAAGACTATAAATAGGAAAGTGTAACATTTCACAAGAAAATCAACTAGAATGACTTCTAAATCACTAAAAATGATATCTCCAACTAATATTAATTCATCACAAATAGGGAGACATCAAGTGTTGTACAAGGGTATGATAGAATTAATATAAGCCAATATGCAGACTCGATCTTGATCTTACAAAGGCCTATGATACAAATAATTGAAGGTTTTGAGGAACATGATAAAAGCTATGGCATTTCATATTAAATTTATGTAATGGGTGACATGTGTATAACTACACCTACTTGTTCTCTTTGTTTTAATGGTGAAATCACATGTTTTTCAAAGGGATGAAAGGATTTAGACAAAAATATTCTTTATCTCCATATTTATATGTCTTATGTATGCATGCATTTACATCTATTCTTGATCACTGAGCATAAAGAGTTTATATATCACCCAATATGTCAAAGACAATATCTTAATCACCTTATTTTTGCTAATTTCTGTCTTATATTTTTCAAGGGAGATAATGGTACTGTATAGAAAGTGAAAGAGGGGCTAATTATATTTGTCAAGCTTAAGTATTAGACCTAAAAAGAGTGAGCTTTATATGGGAGGAGGAGATAGTAGAAAGCATGAAGAATTATACGACATTATGAAAGTCAAAAGGGGTAAAGTGAATGTAAGGTATCTTGGTCCTAAAGCTCATGATTTTAGCACTCTTGTTAATAATATAACGAGTAGTGATGAAGCATGGATGCACAAATATATAACAGTGTAGGCAAATTACACTTAATCAAGTGTGTATTACAGATCAAAGAATTGTATTGGTGTGAGTTTATGATTTTGCCGATATGAGTAGTTCATAAGATAGAGAGATTTTTTAGTAGGTTTTACGGAAGGGTAACACTAGAGATTTTCATGGAGCTAAAGTATCTTGAAAGAAGCTATTTAGAGAAAAATTTGAAGGTGGTGCTGGTATTCCTATACTAGTGCATAACAATCAAGCAAGCTAATATATTAAGAGCCTTTTGGAGAATGTATGTTAATAAGAGGAATATATAGTCTTAATGGGTGTATACTAATTGGATACGAAAGTAGAAAATTTGGAGTATGAAATGTAGCAGTTATGCGCCATGGATTTGGAAAACAATTCTAAATGTTAGAAATAAAGCTTATGAGTACATGGATCACAGAGTAGGCGATGGGTTCATAAAAATATGATTTCAAATAGATGGATTGAAGGTAAGAGTATACATGATATTTTCCTTGAGATTGACTTTACTTTGGACAATTATAAGATACATCAGAATATGGAAATATTATACATTCAGGATATATAGAGATTACCTATAAATATGAGAGAAATTAAACATATAATTGATGATTATAAGTTGGTAAATCGAAAGGGTAGGATTATATAGGGAAACAATATTTTAGGATAAAGGATATCATGAACGATTTGGTAGAGGCGGGTAATAAAGTGGAACGATATAAAATTATATGGTACAAGTGGATCATCCCAAGGCAGAGCTTTTGTGGTTGGTTGATTTGCATGAACAGATTGGCAATTAAGGAAGGACTAATTAAGTAGGGAATGGATGTTGAGGATATGTGTGGTATGTGTGAGGAAGATAAATAGAATAGGAACCATTTAATTGCAGAATTTGAATTCACATAGGATATTTGGAGAAACTGCTTTAGACTTAATGGTTTTAAAAGAAAGGCGTAATTTGGGAAGAGAGATTGATATGGATTTCTGAATTCAAGAAGAATAATCTCAGAGATATTGTTATCAATATGAGCCTTGTTAATATCTTGTACAATATTTAGGATGAAAGGAACAAGTAGATATTTCAGAAGTATAAATCTATTAAAGAAGAAATCTTGAAGAATATTAAAGAGGATTTAGGATGTAGATTGTGGAATAAAGCAAATTTTAAGGATGATGTGGATAATCATAATTTTAAAAGTAAATAAAAATTTCAAGGAGTATTTATAACATATACATGAGATGAATATTCAAGGATGTGAAGATTAGAGAGGTTATGTTATGGGTAGTAATCTTATTGATTTTGGTCATACATGAATGTTGCTTTGAGTTGAGATAGATACAAATGTGAATTAAAGCATGTATGGACTTATTACAAAAATATAAGGACTAAATGGTAATTAATTAGAAGTATTATTGTTATAGTAAGTTAGTTTGCCTTGGGGTTGTAAAGTAGGTAAGGTGTCTAAAGAATTGGGTCAGTTTATTGTTAGATGGGTTGGAGTAGAGCCTAAGGATGGAAGCTTAGGAAGGAGGAGGAAGCTAGGAAGCAGGCTTCTTGCATATTTCCTTTTTAATAACTTTCCCTTTTTAGTAACTTTCCATTTTTGGAAATTAGTATAGGTTTTTTTTAGTAACCTTTTTAGGTAATTTTTCCTTTTTTGCTGCAGACTTAGTGGTTATAATTGTAAAGGAGTGACTTTGGAAGAGATATCAATGTGGATTGCTGAATTCAAGAAGAACAATCTCAGAGATATTGTTATCAATATAAACATTGTTAGATTCTTGTATAATATTTGGGATGCAAGGAACAAGAAGATCTTTCAGAAATATAAACATATTAAAGAAGAAATTATGAAGAATATTGAAGAGGATTTGAGATGCAGATTGTGGAATAAAGCAAAGTTTAAGGATAATGTGGATAATCATAACGTTAAAGGTAAATAGGTATTGCAGGAGTGTTTATAACAGATACATGGGATTAAGATTCAAGGATGTGAAGGTTATAGAGGTTATTATGGGTAGTAATATTATGGCTTGTGGTAATACGGTATAGTTGGATTGAGTTGAGATAGATACATTTGTGAAGTAAAGCATATATGGACTTAATACAAGAATATAAGGACTAAATGGCAATTACTTGAGAAGTATTATTGTTGTAGTAAGTTAGATTGACTTGGTGTTGTTGAGTAGCTATGATGTCTAAATAATTGGGTCAGTGGGTGTTAGATGGGTTGGAGTAGAGCCTGGGGATGGAAGCTTAGGAAGGAGGAGGAAGCTAGGAAAAAAGAGGCTTGCTGATTTCTGTTTTTGTAACTTTCCATTTTTAGTAACTTTTCATTTTTAGAAAGTTGTATAGGGTTTTCGAGTTTTCTAGTAATCATTGTATAATGTTGTTTTTGTTGCCAGTTTGAATTTTTGGGTCAGGAAGTCTGATGTGGCCTAAGGTGTGATAAAAAGATGATATAATTTAGATGCAAATAAACACCCTAAGCTAACACGGTAATGCAAGTATTACAGGACGTATGCAAGTTTTAATGATAAGAAGATTCGTTCCTCAGAGACTGACGAAAGTTAGAGAGAACTTATGCAAATTATCAAGTGCAAATATTAAAGATAGAAAAGATAATACGCAAGTAGAAAGAAGAGATAGATAAATATTTATTTGGTTTTTAAATAAGAAAACTAAACTACTAAATTAAAAGACAGAAAATAAATAAAAGAAAAGAGAATAGTATGAACGTTAGCTTGAGTAAATAGCATGTAATCCCCACTAGTTTTGCCGTTCTAAACATGTAAGGGTGAATTATGTAGTATTTCAATAATCGGTTCCAATTCGCTAGGTAGTTTTAAATAGGATTTACCTATGTCAATAAGGCTTCCTAAGCAAACTTTTCCTGTAATTGGTAAATAGTCACAAGAACTAAACCATAGTGATTATCTAGTTAGGTTGGGTTGTCTGATCAAACCTTATACTAGGCGTTATGTGCTAAACATGTAATTAAACACCGTTGTCAATGGTGACCTAACTACTAGATGGTAATTCTATATGGGTGCACTTCCACAAGAACACAGAATATAAATCCAAACACATAAACAGAGAATAAAAACTATAATTCAATTTAAAACATACAATTCCCAAATTAGATAGATGTCAATCAAAACTAGGGTTCATACATATATGCTAAAACTCAAGCTAAAAAGAATTAATTCATACAAAGAAGATAAAAGAAAAGAATTACAGAATTAAAGGTTGAAGGAGACATGATTGATGCACAGCTCCTTCCAGACTTCTCCTCTTGTGTTGCAGCTTCCTTTTGGCCTTAAGGTCTGGCCAAGGATGATTTTCTAATGTTAAGAGGCTGTATTTATAGTGTATAGGTTGACCTAATTCGTTTTCTTGAAGGAGAAGTAAGTGGTGGACTCCAAGCCCAACTCTAATTCGTATGGAAATAAAGATATTTACTGCTGACTTGTGTTAATCATATCTTCTTCGTTATTGGTCGGTTTTTGCTCCATAAGATACCAAAAGAATCCTCACAGAATTATCTACGTCCCTGTGAAAGGAATTTACCAAAACCGGCTTCTTTATTGGAGTTATCACCACTTCTTTAGGCGTGTGCTGCAGAAATTCAGATTTAGGGCAGCTTTTTCCTTTTCCTAATTGAACTCAGTTTCCTTCTATCTCCAATTTCCATGCTTATCTCTTTCCATATCTTGTAGTCTTTGACTTGAACTCTAATTAATCTCCATAATTATCTTTAAAGCTTCACACTAAATAAACAATTAAACCCAGTATGCTCTAAAAATATTATGTTACTAAATCAAGACTCAAAATAGGAAAGTGCACTAAATTAAGCTAAGATCGACCTATAAACTAATAAATACGCCTAAAATGATGTCTCGGAAGTATATTATATTATCACAAATAAGGAGACATCAAATTCAAACTAGGGCTTGGTTTATAAAGGTGGATTTATGAAATAAAATGCTTAATAATAAAAAAACCTCACTCGACAAAGTTCGTGAGAGTACCAAGGGAAGCCCTTTATCTACCGTACGAGGATTTAAGAGGATAGTTAAAACCCAGTTAGTTCTTAAATATAAAATTCGCCTATAAACAAGAAAAACTAAAAATCGTGTCTAGTTGGGATTACTAGCAATTCTCGAGTTACGCTCTACTATTAAAACTTCCTCAATTTGATTTGTTTTTAGTTAATCATATTTCATTATACATTAGTCTTAGCTTATATAAAAAACTTAACACAAATTCTTTACTTTTTATGTCTTCTTTTTAACAACGTTTAACTGAAACTATATCTAAGTAATTTATTAATTATCTAGTCCATGTGGAGACGATTTACTTACTAATTATATGACTTGGCGGCCCGTATACTTGCGGGGAGAAACCTCCTTAGTGGTAATTTTTATATCACACTTCGGAAGACAATTATGATCTTGGCCCGACTGGGATCCTATGGTACCGGTAGGTCATCCTCATTAACCACATCAGCTAGATAGGGATGATGATATTGGATGTGTCTAATACACATATATACCCCAAGCCTTTCTCCTACACTCTCCTTTGACGTTTAATATCGGAGAATAATGCTTCCCCAATTTGGGACTCTCATCGACAAATTCTAGACCCTAACATAAATTTGGATCGAGCGTTTATTGGATTCCTCAACCACCTTTTACGCTTGAGTCGTCGAGGCATCACTGTCAACAATTTTAGCCTCCAATCTCTTAACGTCGACCTGAAGACACGTTACCAAGCTTTGGGTAATGTTCATATCAACTCTGAGGCGGCGATTCGTAAAAGGATCCCTCAGAGAATTCAGAGAATCGCGATAGGAATGCAAAAGTCTCAAACTAAGGCTTCTTGTATGAAAAGAAGAAAGGTAAAATAAACCAAATGACTCATAATAATAAAAGGGTGGAAGATAGTGTACTGAGTTCGTGGCAGATTCTAGCATAGAAGAGGCTTGATCACTACTTGAAGGATGATTCATATATTCAAAAGTAGAGGCAGGGTGAGCTTGAGGAGGCTAAACCATTGAAGGTAAATAAACTAAGGGAGAAGGTGATAAATTCCTTCTTTTGGGAACAAGAGTGATGTCTCCCTATTTGTGATGATTTAATATTAGTTGGAGACATCATTTTAGGTGTATTTTATAAATTAAATGTCGATTTTTATATAAATTATTGAATTTTCCTATTTCTTGTCTTGATTTGATTATTTATTATTTTTAGAGCATATTGAGTTTAATTGTTTGTTAAATGTGAAGCTTTAAAGATATATGATAATTAATTAGATTCCAAATCAATTATAAGAGATAAAGGAAATAATATAATCATGGAAATTGGAGATAAAGGAAAAAATATGAAAAAGGAAAAGATAAAGTTGTCAAGTAAATCTAAATTCCAGCAGCTATGTCCATTAAATTGATCATAACTAAAAAATGGATGAGAATTTGGAAGAATGGTATGAATAAGCGTTGTAGAGCTTTCCGAGACGATTAGTTTCGACATAAATAAGCTTCAATCGGAGCTATATCGAAGAAGTTACGGTCAAAACAAAACAACAACAGTTTATTACCTTTTCTATATTTTAGGGTTACGAATTTGAGTTAGGCTAGAAGTCCAATACTTGTCTTCCACTCCAAGAAAACGTTTTAGGGTTTCCTACACCCTATTGATACACCCTCTAATTAGGATAAACACATCCTTTGACAATCCTTAAACCAGGAGGAAGCTTACAGCAAGAGAAGAGAAGTCTGGAAGGAGTTGAACATTACATCATGTCTTCACAAACCTTCAAATTTGTAATTGTTTTCTTTACTTTCTTTAGTATGAACTAATTTACTTTTAGCTTTTATATTTAGCATATATGTATGAACCCTAGACTTGTTTTACATCTATCTAATTTGGGATACCATCGTATTTAATTTCAATTCATGATTTATTCTCTGTTTTATGTGCTTTGACTTATTGTCTGTTTTCCTTGCGGTTGCAAACGTTTAGGATTACCTTAATAGTAGTTAGATGGTCACCCCAAAGGGGTGTCTAATTATTGAAACACCACATAAACATCTAGTATACGATAGTAATCCCGACAAGATTTGTCTAACTAGATAATTAATAGGGTTTGTTTTCATCACCAATCATCATTAGTAGGCCAGTCTTACTTACGACCCTAATGGCGTAGGAACATCCTACTTATGTCCCCTCGTGATTGTGAGGTTTTCCGCCCTAGTTTTCTCTCCGGGGATAGGGAGGAATTTAAAATCCTGGTTATTGCAATTCTACATTATTCAACCTTACATGTTTAGAATAAACAAAGATAGTGGGGATTACTTCTTAGGTTCTCAAGCTAAACTCTCATACTATCTTCTCTCGTATTTAAATTTACGTCTATAATTTGTTAGTCTAACTTTCTGTTTACAAAAAACCAACAAAAATCTCTTTAGTCTTTTACTTTCTTGCGTATTAATCTAGCTTTTATATCTACACTTGATAAATTGCATTCTTACTAAGTTTCGTTGTCTCTGAGGAACAAATCTTATTTATCATTAAAACTTGCATATGTCTTGTATACTTGCAGAACCATGTTTAGACTAGGGTGTTTATTTGCACTTATTTTATCTATTATTTTATCACACCTTAGTCGACACCAAAGAGCCCGAGGATCCTCAAGTTCATTTCATTTGCGATACTTACCATGTGAAACAAAAATTGTGGTATGAGATCTATCAACCATTGGGAAATGAGGCGACAAGGAAATCTATGAGGGCAAAGGAAGAAATGAATGGTTAAAAATGGAAGAATTTACCATCGTATTATAGCGTGAAAGGTGACTTTTTATTTTCCCAGGATGATAAAGGAAGACTCCTCGCATTCTAGGTAAGGGAGAAGTTCGACGTAGCCTCGACAATCAGAGTTATTCATAAGTTCGATGTAGTCTCAGAAATCAAACTTATTTGTTAGTCCGACATAGCCTCAGCAATCATAGTTGTTCATAACTCGACGTAGCTTCAACAATAAGAGTTATTCGTTAGTCTGACGTTGCCTCGGAAATTAGAGTTATTTGTAAGTCAGACATAGCCTTGACAAGCAAAGTTATTTGTAATACTGATGTAGCCTCGACAATTTGGGTTATTCGTAAGTCCGACGTAGCCTCGACAATCAGAGTTATTTGTTAGTCCGACGTAGCCTCGACAATCAGATTTATTTGTAAGACTGTGGTACCCTTGTAAATTAGAGTTATTAGTAAGACTAATGTAGCCTCGGTAATCAGAATTATTATTAAGACCGACATAGCCTCGACAATCATATTTATTCGTAAGACCGACATAGCCTTGGCAATCATAGTTATTCGTAAGACGGGTGTAGCCTTGGAAACTAGAGTTATTTGTAAGACTGATGTAGCCTCGACAACTAGAGTTATTAGTTTGACCAATGTAGCCTCAATAATCAGAGTTATTTACAATTCCAATGTAGCCTTGACAGCTTAGAGAGAGAAACAGTCAAACTCTGGCATAGCCTCGACAACCAGGTATCATTTATAAGATTGAGACCCTTTGAGCAGTTGAATATTACGTCCACAACAAGACTTGCGTACCATTAGATCCCTACTATCGACACCCTCTAAGAGGTGAACTCCTAAAGTATAGTTTCAACAATAAAGAGGAATAATCTTTAAGATCGATGTAAACTCGGCTATAAACCTCATCTATAAAGACCAACACAGTTTTTGGCAAAACACATTTGGGGGAAAACCCAACATAAAAGTTCAACCTCATATTAGTTCAAAAAGATAGAAGTGATATATTACTTTCGATCACATCCTGGAAAAGGATAATAATCTCAGAAATCAATGGTGGGGGTAAAAGTGTGAAAAAACAATAGATGAAATAAATAAAAATAGAACACTCTAACTTCCACGTTACTCACTGCAAGTATTACAGGTCGTATGCAAGTTTTAATGATAAGTTAAGATTCGTTTTCAAGGACTTAGTGTGTTGTACGAATGGATAACAAGAAAGATAGTAATAAATAGTTCAATGAATTCAAAGACAAGAAAAGTAAATAATAATGATTGAGAGGAATAATGATTACTAAAACTAAATACAATAAATAAAGATGTAAGAATAAGATGAGAAATATAGCTTAGGTTTGCTACTATGCATTTACCCTTATAGTTCTTCTACTTGTTAATAAGGGTGATTAAAGCTCTTAGATAAGTAGACATGATTCTATATTCCTCCTAACCCCCTGTGCAATGATCAGTGGTTAAATCTCAAACCCCAATGACTATCTACTTAGTCAAGCCATTCTGGATCACTACCTCACACTAGACGTATATGTGGCATTTTCAATAATTAGACACCCCTTTCGGGTGACCATCTAACTACTAGTATGACAATCCTAACGTGATCAAGATTAAGACTGGAAATAAATCAAAGCACATAAAACAAATATATGGTTAAGAAGCTAGAATTAATTTAAAAAAGTTTTCCAAAACAAACTTAGATAGAAGAAAATAGAATTAAAATATTATACATATGCAAAACCCAAGCTGTGGGAAAATTAGTTCATGCTAACAAGAAATAAACTAAAATAAAGATACATACTGTCAACTTGCTTCTCTGGAATGACTAAGGATTGAACTAAGGTTTGGAACTGAGAAAAGACATGTTCACAATGATAAGAGGGTGTATTTATAGGTGTTAGGAAGATCCTAGGTTGAAATTGGTGAGTAAAAGATAAGTAATTTGAGTCATTTTCCAATTCAATTTCGTTTCCAAAAATATAAGAGAGGATAAACACTGCTCACTGTTTTGATCATATCTCCTTCGTTATTGGTTCAGTGTTTGACTACTTTATATCAAAACAACCGCATCGAAAATATATACATTTACTAATTTGAATGCTCATCCAAATTCCCATCCGATTTGAAGTTACCTTCACTTTAGTGGACGTCGATGTAGAATTTCAGATTAACTTGGCAACTTTTCCTTTCCTATTTTATCTCTAATTCCTTTTATCTCTTGATTCCTTCCATATATTCTTTCCTTGGAATCTAATTATATTCCATATATCTTTAAAGCTTCACATTAACACACAAATCAAACCAAATATGCTCTAAAAATAATAAATCATCAAATCAAGATAAAAGATAAGAATATATCAAAATATGAATAAAAATCTATAATTAATTAATCATAAACACCTAAAAAGATGTCTCCAACCTAGATTATTATATCACAAATAGGGAGACATCATTCAATTAGGTATTGATAGGACAAAATATGACACTGATACTCTTCCCAACTCAAAGGCACCCAAACGATCAAAAGTTGAGGATGTAGTGTTATGATCTAGAGAATAAAAAAAAATTGAAGAAGAGAGCAATCAAAACCTATGTTCGGTCAACCTCTTAAGGTTAATATCACATGCAAGCATTATGAGGTGGGCATGCTGGAACAGTGTAATAGCTTCCCATGAAGCTTATTTTGTACACCCATCTTCAAGTTAAACTACACTAAAGTAGTATTTTGCAACCCTGTCGACATCTATACATACCCCTCTCTCCAAAATAATAGACACTTTGGGTACTCTCTATAAATACTCTCTTTCTAAAATAGTTGTGGTTATTATACAGTCAGATTAAGTCTCTATAGCTCCTAAGATTAAGTAATCCCTGATAGCAAAAGTTTTAATGTTGAGCGTCAGAGTGCCATTTGGATTCCTTTGGTCCTGACTTAGTATCTAGTTTCAGGAAGGTTGGGGGGAACGAGTAGATCCTTGTACCTTCATCTAGATCCTCAAAATAACTAAGAAAAGCTACTTGATAAATCATCAAGATTAAGGTACGAAGTTATCTACTCTTCTCATTGTCTAATGCGCTAGCCCAGTCTCTTCTTCTCTTATGCCTACACATATACATCTATGTTACTGTATTTTTGTTCGATTTGTATCCTCAAGTTGTGTGTTGTCCCGAGGCTAATGATTGTGTAATTTTCATTATCTATCACAAACCTGCGCCACAAACCATCAACGAATTGTGAAAAATTATTTATTGACTTAACCTGGAAAACCATTTTAATACATTCCTGGCTAGGGTGGCTGGAAAAACTCTACAATAATCTACATCAATTTGAATTATGAATTTTGTGTGTCTCTGATACGCATATCATCGGGAGTAGTGGTCTTGTGGAATGCTGACATTGGAGATGGCTTGAACTTCCTTGACCTTAACGTGTTTAATATCTATCAAGACAGAGGATTCATTTGATTTACCATCAATGTTTGGTTAGCTATTTTCAATTATGCGAAACTAGTCATGCTTCATACTCTCTAACGAATTTCCCTCAATCACTTCCCTTCCCCATCAACAACCTATGGGGTTATATATATCCTTGACTCTTGAGGATGTGTACTTTCGGCTATTCCCTTAGTATAATCGAGGACATGAACAATTGGAGGTGTTGTTCGTTGTTGCCCAGGCAAAGGCCTACATTTACTAGTAAATTTATGCAATAATTGGCCGAGATACTACGATACTCTCAAAAGGCGACTCCATGGTTGTCAGCATAGCTAGAATATAAGGCTTTGTAACTTCAGTAGTTGTTGGTATAGTTGAATTGTAGGGCTCAACTATCTCGACTACTATTGACACCAAATGTGATTCATTGTTTTCGACATGCAACTAATCTATTGCACCATTTTTCTTTGGTTGAGGACTCCTCATTTCAGAATTCGATCATTTCCTTGTCAGCTAAGCGTTATTCACTATTTTTTATTCATTTATTGTGATACACTCCTTTCCGATCGTGTCAACAACACATGGAATCTCAAAGGGCTCAAAACTTTATTCCCACAAACGAATCAAGATGATAGAGAACAAAAAGGCATGCTATCAGAATACTCAGTCCAAGGACTTGGTCCAGGACCACAAACACATCACCAGATAAGTAAAAGCGTTGGTAGAAGAGGTGGAGGAATCAGAGGAGAAATTTATATGGTAAATAATAGTAATAACAACATACCTTGCCCTCGATCACCGTCAAAGATCTTTATCTTACTTGTCCGGTGCTCTGGCTGTTTTGTTAAATATATCCTAAAAGTAGACACTAGTAAGGAACAAATGGAGGTTCTCTCCCAATGGAACTTCGACGCTCAACATTATCATTATTATTATCGTGTACACCTGAGGAGCTGAGATAATTTATCCAACTGTATAGTAACCACAACCATTTTAAGAGAGAGATAAGTTGATGGCGTATTTAGAGTGTTCCAAATTATGTTTTGGACTGGGGTATTTATAAATTTTGTAGATGCATGTGGAGCTCTAGCATGACGTCCAATATTAGGCAAGGATTAGTGTGCACCATAGGATGTTGTAGAGTTGGGTCTTTCGTAAATGATTATCCTCCGATATGGCCATGAGTGACTTGGGATGGCTGTCATGTGATGATTTCTATGCCCTTCTCTCCTTTGGCAGACGTTCTTGTTCCTCAACTATATGCTCATATTCTTGGCTCGGTCTTCCCAAATCTATTTTAATCATCTTCATTGTCTCATATGACATGATAATGTCTCTTACAATCGATGCTAGGCATGTTAGGGTTTTCCTTGTTTAAATGCTCCATCAAGTTCTCCATTAATGGTGGAATCTCAATGTATTATGTAGAATCAAAATTCTCATACAACCCCCTACTTCTACTAGTAACTGAATAGTGTAACATCAAAATATTGATAATAAATGAGTATAAATTTACACCAAAAGGAATGGGGAAACAAGTCAACACAAAAGAAAGGAAAACAATTCAAAAGCGCAAAGGCCATAGTAAAGGCCCTTGATGTCAGTGAAAGGTACACAATAATATATACTCTTATTAAGATAGGATGTACACATATATGAGATGTATCTTGGGATGAAGCCTGCAATTCATCATTCTATCTCTCTTAAATAATAATCATGATCACCTAGAAATATTGAGTCGTTTGAGTTTCATAGGCAACTGTCAACCATCATCAACAAAAAAAACATTTTCTATAGATGCGTGTCATTATAACATGTATTTTACACGTTTCTCTTTTGCAAAAATGTGAAATTTGAAATTTTCTCGAGAAAAAAATACAAAGTAAAACTCAAGGAATCCCACAAACACCCCCCACCCCCTCAAGATCATCAAATTTTGAAGGCTAAATTTCCTTCTTAGGGATCGACCTTTTTTGAAATATACCCTTAAAATTTAAGGGGGTAACCGATAGGTCAAGAACATACTTGAGGCATTTGAGGGTTTTGGACTCTCTCACCCATAAAAAATCAACATGGGTTAACTCTCATTTGTGAGCTCGATCAACAACACCCACTAAGGAGGACCTTGATCACAAATCCCTTTAACCTTATCGAGGGAGCACAAGACAGATATGAAAAAACACACTAAGGCTTACACGTATCTCGCACAACCGGCGATCATTTACCATAGTCGTGAGAGAAGTAGCTTACCCCTAACGGTTAGATATATTATTTTTCACCCACGATCTAGCAGTTGTTCCAACTGCTCTTTTTCCACTTCTCTATATAGATCATTCATCTCACAAAAAAGGTGGATGCTCAATTTTATACAAGTATCATATCATAGGCTCTTACTTGCAACATCTCTTACAATATGTTTTTATGCATATATATTTTCTTACAAAGTCACTCTCGATAAGATATCAAACATCTTATACACGAGGCACACTCTACTTTTGGGTTAAACTCCACTAACTTGAGTGTCGAAATGGCAATGGGGGCGCCCCACCCCTCTTGTTCACTGACTTTTCTCTGGTTCTAGGTAAGCTTTAGTCTACTTTTGAAACTACATCATTGATAGTTTTGGTTCCACAACATCTTTCATTGTGACATCGACAGACTTAGGATGTGTAGAACAAGGGGTTTAATGTAGAATAAGGAGGTTTAAGATAGAAGAGAGATATTTTCATTTTAATTTTTGGTGAATTTATAGGTAATTAAGTAAAGTTATATGTATTTTTTTTGTTTCTAGATGGGCTTAAGCCACTAATTATTGGTCTTAAGTCTTTCAATGATTGTATCGTCCATCTTGAACTTTGAAACAAAAACGTCTTTTGCTCTTTCAAGTATTAAATAAACAAATTTAA
This sequence comes from Nemophila menziesii, assembly GCA_029959085.1. Taxonomy (NCBI): domain Eukaryota; kingdom Viridiplantae; phylum Streptophyta; class Magnoliopsida; order Boraginales; family Hydrophyllaceae; genus Nemophila; species Nemophila menziesii. The sequence continues at coordinate 27,053,403 of JARWIR010000001.1, read as the reverse complement.
GTATCTAGTATTTAATTCGACATTGTAGAAATATAATTTTGAATAATATATATCATTGTTCATTATGACCGAGTAAATATTTAATTATACATTACTGAATATTTATCATATAATAAAGTTTTATAAATAAGTAATTTTTTTTTTGATTATAAAGCTATATTTTTAGATTTTTTTTTAAGGAGATATCGAATAATTATTCTGCTATATTTTATATTAATTGTTTTGTTTGGAGATGGGGTTGGGTGTGAGGTCGATCTAGAGAAATTAGCTGGCCTAAATATTAAGCAAGCAATATTGTCCACTATAGTGAATGTGGATGGAGAATGACCTTTTCTTTATGGTCAAGAAATGGAAAATGACTCAAACATGGTCTCTTTTTATTTTTCTGGACAGGTAAACAAGGTCTCTTAACGCCTTTCTCTTATCGTCCAAAGAAAAAAAAAAACAAGGCCTTTCTCTTCCCCTTTCTTTGTCACATAGTACGTACATATTCTGTTCTTTATTTGAAAAGCCATCTAGATTGGCTACCTTTTTTTATTCCTTTAAATTTAACTTTAGGAGAAAGACCTTTCAAGTATTCCATAATTTAAAATTTTAATAAATAGGTATTCAATATTTTAGAAATGGACAATAAGGTATTGAACATTTTAAATTTATCCTACCATTGGTACCTGACGTTACTTTAAACGTTATGTGTCACGTGTATATGACGTGGTTTCAACAAAGATTAGTTAGATGTCCATCTCATAGTTATACCCCACCACTTCAACTAGCGATGTTCTATTAAGGACTCAAGTACGAGTCATGTTTGAGGGTAGATAACCTTGGAAGAGGAGATTTGGTGCCTATGGATCCTACTAAAATTGCATTTAGTATGGCGAAGATATTAGACACCGTGAGAAGTTGATCACAGTCGCGAGTTCCTATTATGAATACGAAAGGTACGCTATGTTTAGACAGTGAAACTGTTAAGCAAGCTAAGTTCTCCTCGATAGAATATCGAATGAAGCAGTTGGAACTTATGTGTAAGATGGTTTCAAAGGGAAACAAAACGAAATGAAGATGTTGCAAGAAGCACAAGGTTGTCCATGTTGTGGGGTCAGCGCTCATGTTTGGGAAGAGTGTAAAGGCAATCTGGAATTCGTGTTTTTCGTGTGAAATTGAAATTACAACTCAGGTATTACTTGGTTTTAGCAAGGGAATCACAATCATCTGCGCCTTCAATGGTCAAGTCCGAATTGGCCCGTGCATCAAGGTAGGTTTTACCAACCATGACCTCAAAACAACAATTTTCAACAGAGATCTCAAGTTCCTTATCAAGGGGTACAAATTTATACGATGCAAGCTCCACCACAACAGCTAGCCTATGTTAATTTTACTCGGAAAGTGCTACCACACCATCCACAAGAAGGCTCAATTACCGAGTTGCAACAAACAATGAAATCTTTTATGGAGATGACACAAGCAACTATGCAGTCCTTCATGACAGTGACACAGGTTAAAATCAATGAGCAATATGCTGAATTGAAGATATAGAATCAAGTCACCCAAATGGCTTCCCATCATGAGAAAGATCAACAAGCTCCTATGATGTAATTAGGCCAAGGGACAAGAAATTAAGTAAAGGCCATAGAGAACAGTGAGGGAAATGTTGGGTTTGGATCGTGCAAGGCTATTAGCCTTTAAGTTGAAGAGAAAGTAGTGGAATCAACACCTGCTGTACAGTTTGTCGTGGAAATTTTAAAGATCGTAGTAGTACCAACCAAGAAATTTTGGATCAAGTGATTGTTGAGAAGATATGATAAGAGGGAAGTGAAAAAATAGTTGAGAAAGAGGTTGAAAAAGAGGCTGCAACACCAAAGGTTCAAGGAGAAGAAGAGAGTGGGGCATAATCGCCACCTACCATTCCATTGTGATCACCACCCATTCCTATTAAGATAGACACGCCAAAGAGTGGTGAAGAGTACACGAAGTTTGTTACGGCGTCGAGCGAAGCTAAAATTAACACCCAAGTACTCAAGATTGTGAGAAGGGACTCACACTGAAATGGGTCTTCAATGAATTTCTACAAGAAGAGAGAGGGTGTAGAGGTCGAGGTCCAGACTGTGGTTCATAGTGACGGAGTCTCAGAGAGAGTAGAAGAGAAGCTACCACCCAAGTTTCAAGATCTTGGAGGCTTTAACCTCCAAATCCAAATAGGTGGTAAGCTTGATGTTAAAGAGATGTGTGACTTGGGTTATAGTGTGAAACTTATGCCCAATTTCGTTATTTGAGAATTTAGGCATCAGGGATGCGAAGAAGACATCTTTCATCCTACAGTTGGTAGACAGTTCAACAGAATAGTCGTGGGGACTCATAGATGACGTTCTTGTCCATGCTTATAAGTTAGTTATTCCTATTGACTTTGATATACTTGACTATGATGTAGATAAGCATATTTCTGTTATACTTGGGAGGCCATTCCTGGCCACAAGTCGTAGCATCATAGATGTTCATGAGCAAAGAGTGACCCTCCATACCGAGAAAGAGTCTAAAACATTCTCCATTTCGTACAAGAAGTTGAAAAAGGTATCATTGGAAGTTCCTATCACTAAAGTTGTGACCAAGGAGGTAGAGGAGGATGTACACCATGAATTTATCAAAGAGAGAGCCAAATATGAGTTTGGGGCAGGTTACGAGGTCACTTGTAAAGCTCCCAAACAAGAGAATAGGCCATGGGGTTTCAAGAATTCATGGATGGGACCGGTTGTCGTTACAAGAGTTGTTTTGGCAAAACTAATTCAAATATGATCCAAGAGATGTCGATAGATTTGGATAGTAGATGTGCATAGCCTCACTCGCTCTTGAGAGGCTGCATAATATAAAAATAGTAGAGGTAACCAGTCAAACTTTAAACGATGTTAAATACAAGTGCTTACGAGAGAAAACCCGTAATTTTATATGTCCTTTTGCTTTAGTTTAGTAGTTAGTTTATGTGTTTTTGAGTATATATCGTAGTAATGAGAAAGGTCTAGTTGTTTTTGCTGTGTAGTTATTGTAAAAAATGATTTTGGGTGAGGTTATTGGAGAAATTCATGCTCCCAGCTGCTGCACCAATATAACGCTTCTAACAGGTGGTAATAACGCACACCGTCACCGTTGTGACAGTATGATAATTCATAGTCCAAGCCGAGAGGAAACGTCCTCCTGCTGTATACGGCGCCCAACAGGAGGTATACCGCGACCCTTACATGTGTCGATCTTCGAGAAGACCATATTACAGTATGTGCCCAATGGTATACCGTGCCCAATCTACGGTACAATGCACGAGAAGAAACTGGTGTGAAGGTATGCAAGATCAGGTTCTAGGCCAAGAGAAAGAGTCATCCAGCGGTGTATTGCGCCCTACGGCTGTCACCGCGACCTAGACCGTATCGACACTTCATGACACTCGTAATACGATACAAGGCTATAGTACCCAACGGTAATACCGCACCCAATAGAAGGTTTACCGCACGAAGACACGTCATTAGCTATTAAGAGGAGGTTTGTTCATATCAACGATCAAAAACTTAAGTCTGCTTCTTCTCCAAACATCCAAACTCCATTGAAACTTCACTAAACCTTCACGACACATCAAAACAACACCAAATCACCACAATTTCAAATCTAAATTAATCCTTACAGTCATAAAAACAAATTATACCCGACCAAATTATTCCAAAAAACCTAGAAATCAAGATTCAAATTCAAAAAATTTCAAAACCCTTTTTCTAAAATTCCTTAAACCCTTTTCACCTAAGAAAGATTATATCATACCCACATCGAGAAACATCATCCTTACACCTTTCCTTACCCAAGTAACACCATATTCATCCAAAATCAAGGGGTAATGTCATGAGTGGTGAAATTTTGAGTTGGAGGTCAAAAGAGATGACGAAAAGAACGGAAACGCTATCAAGTGTTAGGAAGATAAGCATGAATAAAAGAAAAGGATCAAGTGAAATCAATAAGAAAACGAGTGAGAAATGTGTAAGTTTGGGATAGAAGAATAAGGGTTATTCAAGTCAATAAATTAAAGAGGAATCGGTTATGGTGAGTTCGAGTCGCAAGAGCAAGCAATTTTGATTAAGGAGCCAAGGATGCCAATACCTCTTCAAATTGAGAATCATATACCCATGATGAGAAAATATTTTAAGGCCTTATAAGATCTCACCAAAACAAACATGCCCAGATTGATAGGTCCTTCACACAAGAGAGTATTTGAGAAGGAATTTGGGAAAGGTGAGTACAAGATATTTCTAAAGATGGGTGATAGATTGGGATGGACCACGTTTATGATTGGGAGAGCAAGTTTATGCATTGAGTTAGTTTTACTAATTTCTATCTTGACATCTTTAGCCGAGATATCAAAGGTTGAGTTCTAGTTCGAGGAAAGTTAATCCCTTTTACAGTTGAAGAGATTCATAGTCACTACGAGGTCAAATGGTTGGACCATGCAAGTATCAAGAAGCGGTGAAGGATATCAAGACTTTTGATCATGTGTTGAGTAAAATGTTGATGTGAGAACACAAAGGAGATTCGAAGGCGCCTTGGTCTTACAAGTAATTTCAACCTGATGCAAGAGTATGAAACAAATTTCTCACACCCTCATCTTCTGGTAACGTCCATACCTCAAAAGTAAGTAAGAAATTAGCCATATTTTTGAATTGTGTTTTCCGAGAGGAGGAAGTAGATGCAGTGCAAGTGATATTCGATTTGGTAATGCGATTTGTGAGTGCATCATATATGATGTTTAATTTGAAGTACCCAAAATTGATCACTATTCTAACAAGGAAGGCAAATGTTAAATGTAGTGAGAAGGAGAAGCTTGTGTATAAAATGAGAAACACCATCAATAATGTGTGGATCAAGACAATTCTTAGAGGAAAAGGTGTAAAGGGTCCTCCAAATTTAGTGACTTCTCATGAGAAGATCGACAAGGAATCAAGTTTGGGAGAAGAGGATCTTTCATGGCAAAAAAGGGTAATAGAGCTATTTGATCGAGTCGAAGCAACTCAAACTTTCTTGGCAGACGATGTGGTGCAAATCAAAGCAAATCAAGCGTGCATCATTACAACTATGGAGCAAATTCATCACGATGTAGTGAAGGATCCACCGAACCCTATCTTGTATATTGATCATGCGAGGAAATAGCCCCGAGAGTATGTTTCCTTACCTTTTTACCATTTCATTATTTGTGAAATTTTTATAGAGTTTATTTTGAATCGTGGGGACACGACTCATTTTTTTTTAGTTGGGGGTGTGGGGATTTGTTGTCCCTCATCCACATTTTTTGTGATTTACCGCCTTTTAAGTAAAAATAAAAAATGTAGCTGGAATTTGATATAGAATGTGTATAATGGCCTAAAAGCATAAAACTTAGTGAGTTAATGATAGTAAGTAGTATGTTTATGAATTAGCTTTTTTGCATTGTTAAAATATGAACATGATTAGACACCTTAGTATTAAAAAAAGGATTAGTAATAAATTATGTAGATGTAAGTTTGATCTTATGGAGCCTTGATTGGTGTGTAGAACGTGAGATCCAAGCTAGTTGATAATCCCACTTAATGAATGTGATAGAGGTGAGAAAATAATAAAATTGCATAGCTAGGAAAGTGATTAAGTCATTTCTTTGATAAGCCCCTTGTTTCCTTTTAGCTTGCTGACCAAATATTATCGATTATTATCCATCTCAACCCCTTCTAGTTTTTCTAAATCCTTCTATTAGCTATGTTACAATCCATACCCCTTAGATTATAGGACTTCACCATATGACCCGCATTCTAATCACTATGATAAGACACTCGTCTTTTGAGCTTGAGTTTGGAATGGTGGAAAGATTATGGGAAACACTTTGGGTGGGTTTTTACGCTTATTTATACGTGTTATCTTGATAATGCGCTTGTGTTATTGTAACCCTTTTTTAGGGTAAAAGAAAGTATTGAAAAGAAGAAAATAAGTAGCATGGCATGACACATCAAAAAGAGAGTCATAGCTAACTTCCAAAAGAAATAATATGAAAAAAATTTGAATATGAAAAGTGGACTCTTTCGTGTGATCATCAAGGTTTGTATCGGGTTATTGAGGATGCTAGTATAGTGCATCAAATCTGGGCTGAGTGAATATGTTTTTGAGATTAACTCAAGCTCTAGGGCTATTCATTGATGACTAGTACGGAGAGAGCATAATGCTCACTTTACGTGCTCCAAATATACGATCATATCGTCCCTACGCCTAACATTACAACCTTAAATACCTTATGATTCTTAACTATGTGGTCTATGAGATATTGATCCAACAGAGAGTAGTTAGATGGAGCATTGGATTCTATGTTAGGATCTATGAACACCCTATAGCCACCATATCGAACTAAGAGAAAAACCTAGTATTCGTGCATTGCAAAGCTAATCTAATCTAATCTTGAACTTAAACTGTGTTTATTGTTTGTATGATAAACTATGTTGTAGATCAAGGTTTTGCGGCCTACGCGGTCGACCGGGGCTTAGCGCCTAGGCGGGATTACACGGGGCCTAGGCGGAATTATACGGTTTTGAATACTGTTGTGTAATTTTGTATGTTTAGTAATATATGTGTAGTAATTATAACAATTTTAACTATTTAATTCATAAAATTCATCTAACAACACTATAGTAAATATAAAAGTACTAAAAATTGAGTTATAATATCAATTAAAGAATTCTCGAGAATAATAAAAATAACAAGAAGGCCTATGCGGGCATGTTTTGCCATTAATCGGCGCCTAGACGGTCATTTTTTTCCATTAATCGACGCCTAGACGGGCTAGGCGCCTATTCCACGACGACTATGGCGCTAGGAAAAAAACGCCTAGAATTTTAACTAGGCGTAAGCGGCTGAGAGGGGAGTTGACGCCTAGGCGGCGCCTAGGCGCACCTAGGCAGGGAGATCTACAACATAGATGATAAATATATCTATATGATTTAGTTTTTAAATATTATTACATAAAACTTTCTAAGTAGTTTCTTTAGGACTACTCTTTACATTCTTATTCTCCCATGCTTACTTGACTTAGATGATATATGGAGACTTCCCTATTGTTCTTATTTCTTATTTTGTCGGGACAACAAAACTTTGAGTTGGGGGTCTTGATGTCTACATACTTATGATAGAATAATCTAGTCACGAGATATGATTTTTACCTATTATTCTTGCCTAGTTCTGGATATTTGTTACTTTTAGATATTTCTAGGTGTAATTTGTTTGTTAAGTGTGAAGATTTTAGACACAAGGATGATATTAGATGCCAAATCATGGATAAGAAGACAAGGAAAGGAGATCAAATAAGAAATAAAGAGTTAAAGGACAAAGAACCCATTTTTAAAAAGTGCAAGAGCTGTCGGCCAAATTTAGAAAGTCAATTGTTCCAGATTTCACATGAGATTTACAAAAATTATGGATTATCCGACTAGTTTGACCTTCCGGTTCTAAACTACGTCAAACATTCAATATCCTAATTCTGCTATATAGCCCCCCATCCGGGTGTTTTTTAATAGCTACCACAATCTAAATACATGGCCAAAGTGTCTGAATTCACCATGAAACACAAGATTATAAATAACATAAACAATCTTCAATTCATTTTAATATAAAATATCCCAAATTCATACAAAACATACCAAAATCATAACTTAGGGTTCTGATGTCTCCCTGTTTGTGAAAGAAAAATCCCCTTAGGAGACACTATTTAAGATTTAAAATGGACCTAGTTAACTGATGAAGAGTCGCACTTTGATATAACACACCTTCTTCATTAATTCTAGTACTAATTGCATTTGTAGAAATTTTGTGCGGTAATTTGTTCGTTTAGTGTGAAGTTATTAGGTACATAAATGATAGGAGGCATCAAGATGGATAGAAGAAGTGAAGATTCAAGTCCAAACCAAGAAAAGGCGTTAAAGAAGAAAAAGTTGTAATAACTAGAAAGCCTTCACTTACTTCCCTTCCTGAGCCAAATCGGTCCGGATTCAGACTTAGTGGTTTAAATGACAAAGATGGTCCTTGAAGTCAGTAAACTTTTAGAAGTGGAATCAACATATTCGGACTTACGATGCAAAATTTACGACCTTCTACTGAAATGGTGTAGTGTAGTTCCGAATTAGTTAAAGGTTGGGCCTTTGGACATTCCAAAAGGGCCCATTTGACCTAAAAACGACCTAGACCTCTATAAATAACTTTTATTAGCTGAGAAACACACACAATTCATATCAGAGAGAAGCTTACACGCCTAGAAGCTATGGAAGAGAAGGAGGAAGGTCTTGCAACAACAACTCCACAATTCCTAATCATCTAAAGCTTGTTTCATCATTTTATCATAGAGTAATTAATTTATGTTTTTAGATTTAGTTATGAATTCCTTAGTTTCAGTAATTTCTTTCCAGTATTTTAATATGAGCCAAACTATTTTGTGCTTGAGAACTGCATAGTATATGAACCTAAGTTAATTAATTGATGTTTTCAGTTTTTGGGATATTTTCAGTATTTAAATAAATAGTCTTAAATTCGCGTTGTTTGTATCTTTATGCCTTAAAACTATTCATGCCCCGATCAAGTATAGGATACTAATAGTAGTTAGATTGTCGCCCGGGAAGGGGATTTAATTGCAGACCTAGGATATAACCGCTTGTTACGAGTCAATGAGCTGGGAGGCCTTGACTAACGAAGTAGTCAATAGGGTAACAACAAATTCGTCCAAGATCAACTAGGGTCACCCGGGAGGGGTCACTAGAGGTGGAGGATTGCGTCCTATTCACCCGCGAGGGGTTAGGAAGATACTAGAATCCGATTAGCATAGAATGACCAATTCTCCCTAATGTCTAGAAACATCCAATTAAGCGACTTAGGGGATTACAGGCAAGGATCAAGCACTACTCTCTCATATTACCCTACTCTTCGTAGTTAGGTTGCATTTTATTCTTAGTTATTTAATCTTTTCATCACTAGTTATTTACTTCTGTCTTTAATCATTTTGTATTTAGTTAATTTTAATACAAGCAACCAAATATTCATAATTTATTTTATTGTCTTTACAACTAAGCTACGATTCTCTAAACAAAATTATTTTAACTTCGCTAGTCCCTGAGAACGAAATACCTTGTACTTACTCATTGATATTACTTGTCAACGAAACTCATACACTTGCGGGTGTGTACTTTTAATTTACACATTATTTATCACACTCAGAGGACCGGCAATTTTTTGGCGTAAGGGGTCTCGGTTTCGCTCATCAAGCGAGTGAGTGGATCTTAAAACGACTATTGGTGACTTGCGATCAACACCCACGCATATTGGACCACCTCGCGGTGCTTACACCTCTCGCCTATCAAAGTTGTGTTACAAAACCTCGTCCGAGAACTTATATAGAGAAGGATTTCCCGTGTGCTGTCGGGGACTACATTCGTTATATTTTTGTGTTTCAGTTTATTGGTGTTCAGTTGTTTGTTCTATTTTAAGTGTGGTTTTATTTTTGTTTTTCTCCAGGTAATAGGTTTTGCATATGCTCTCGGATCCCGAGAGATTAATCAGAGCCCAAAAGCAAAGAGAAATTGAAGAAAAGAAAGCACGAGAAGAGATGGCAGCCATGAATAACAACATTCAGGTGTAGGTAGATGAAGATGGGAACCCAGTGGTTTCACATAATACGGTTGATCCACCAGGAGATAATGCTAATAATCGAGTTCAACACCCTCATGGAGAACAACCACCACCTAACAATAATCAAGGTGCGCAAGTTCCACCTAGATGTATACCTTGGCTCGTCCAGCGTAACGAGAACATCCTATTCCATTTTCCACCAATAGCGCTTCACCCACCCGCAATTCAAGCCGTTAGATACAAGCCTGATGCTGGAATGGTCAATTAGTTTATCAGTGTAGGACAATATAGTAGGCCGCTCACGAAGATCCTATTCTAGCTATGTACAAGTTCATACAAATTTGTGATGCATACGTCACTCCAGTAGTTACTCGGGAACAAATGTATTTCACTATGTTTCTGTTTTTTCTCACCAGAGGAGTGATTGATTGGTATGATCAACAACAACACGAAGAAATCACTAAGTGGGATCAATTGCGAACTGCGTTTTTTGGTAGGTATTACCCTCAAATCGTTAGGTTGAGTGGACTACTTGATTTGGCAGGTTTCCAGCAAGAGTAGGGACAAGCTGTAGAAATCTCTTGGTCCTGTTTCCAATCATTACTAAGAAAGTGTCCACTACACGGGTACTCATTAGAGTTACAGTTGGGGATTTTCTATCGCAGTTTAGATAAAGCCATCACATGGGTCCCGTTTCCAGTCATTACTAATAAAGTGTCCATAAAAATGACTATCTTTCCATTATTTCTTGATAGTCACACTAGAATTATGTATTAGAAAATTTTCCAGCTCTTTCTTTGGGGTTGTATCATATACATATATGAGAAGTTGAAATTGCACATTGTGCAAAAGTAAAGATATGACTATTCAATGTCTATTATGACATTATCCATTTGGTCACCCAAAGACATTAATGCTACATCAAATTATGAAGAATTCACTTGGCATCTTCTTAAAATAACTAGAAGATTCTTTTACCAAGTGACTGCGCATGTGTTGCATATTTTTCGTAAAGTAGACTAAGTATAACCCGACCCGCGACGTGGGGTTTATGATGGGTTTAATTATCTTTCTATTATTCGATATCTTGAACCACTGACATGTGATCTCTTTAGAAAATGTTTTGAAAATTGTCATTTTGATGAGATATTTTGTCCCTTATTATAATAAAATACCGCAACCTGAAATACAACGTGATATATCATGGAAAATAATTAATTAACTCATTCAATCCATGAGCCCAACGAATCAAAACTCGAAATTTAAAAGAAAAACCATTTGCAAAGTTTTGCAAATAAAATACCAATTACATTAATCTCCATAGGAAATATTGTGAAATTCCATAAATTTGTTGTAAATACTCCATCTAGGGCTATAATATATTATAGCCAGTACAAGGCTACGGAAAAGAGTGTTGTCATCAATTCAACACTGTGGATCCAAGTCTCAGGTATACCAGTCAATCTTCTCTCTACTACTTGTCTAGGAGATCTGCTTGCCTATTTTTGAAAATTTCATCAAATTATACTACCAAATACATTGGAAATAGATGAAAAAACAGTTACTCGAGTCCAAGTGGACTGGGACTTAACAAGGCCTCTAATTCCGGGAATTAATTTTTGGGAAAATGAAAACAAACCAGCTTGGATCAAGTTTTGCTATGAAAACATAGGGCATGTATGCTATGGGTGTGGAATCTTTGGTCATCCTGAAAAAGGATGCACTAATACAAAATTAAACCCTAGATTAGGAAGCTGGATCAGATTATCTACAAGAGGTCCTTCACAAATATATATATGCCAAGGGAAATTGTAGATACCAGTAAGAAGATTATTATCAATGAAGAAAAAAGTATTTAGGAGAAGAACCGAGTTACCGAGCTATGAAACTGAGTCAACCCACAATCAGCAGCAATACTAACGGAGAAGGTAACGATAAAGTAGATGCCGTCTATAAGCCTAACTGAGTTTTTTAATTTGGTACGAATCAAGGTAGTGGCAAGGATGGTGGGAAAGGAAATGGTAGTGGTACGAGATCGGGTACAGAGAAAGGAAAAGACAAAAAAAGGAGTACGGGCATGAAGGTGGAAGAGAGAAGGCTTTAAGAAGTAAAATTTTATTAGAAAAAGAAATTAGTTTAGCTAATGTGGCCCATGAAATGTCTGTGAAACTACACAATTGCCCAGCCCAAAACAAAGACCTTTTATTTTGGTCATTCACTGAAGCCAACCCAAATATTAAAAGCCCTAACATTATTATTCATCAGCTTTCGAGCCCAAACTCATCTTCTTTAAACAAAACCCAAACCCACCTCCACTCTCAAAACATCTCAACCTCTTCGTCTCACCAAAACACAATTCCCTCTCAGAAATCCCCAATTCAATCAAACCCTAACCCTCAAGTTGAAACACCAGACAACCCGCAACTTCTAATCAACAACACCACTACTAAAACATTAACTGATGAAGACTTCAATACACCTATCTTTAAAGCTAAGAAGAATAATGAGATGGAAGAGCCGAGCTTATTTTATGGTAAAAAAGATAATGAAGAAGCGGAAACTAGTAATGGATTTCGAAGAGACACTAAAGGAAAAGGTATAATCATACATGAAGGAAGGCAATCTCTAAAGGCTAAACGGAAAAAGGTAAAGAAAACTAACTCGGATCAGACAAATGCTAAAAGGCAAAAAACTTGGTGGGCTGTAAGAACAAAACAAGGTATGAATGAGCAAGAAGATGGTAAGGAAGAAGGAAAAGCAATGGATGAAAAAGCAACTGAAGCGATTTGCGAAGTTGACCCAAATCAACCCCACACAAGTCAATGATACAAATTGCCTAGATCTGTCAGGGAATTGGCACACCACTGACAGTCCAGACCCTATCTGGTATAGTTTCCAAATACCAGACACATGTACTATTCTTATCTGAAACCAAAAATCCTTATAATAATGTCAAGAAGCTTGAGAAAATTATTAAAATGACTCTAATTGATATTGTGGAGCCTGTGGGTATATGGGGAGGTCTAGCCTTATCTATTAAATATGACATTGATATTAAAATCCTCCACAAAAATATTAATATATACATTGCGAATTTAAGTATGAAAATGAAAATTTTTATACCACTTTTGTATATGGTGCACCCCTTGATAAAAATAAAGAAAAATGCCTCAAAATGTTTACTAATTGTAATCCTGGTAAGAAAGAAGCTTGGAATTTAATTGGGGACTTCAACAATATTAGAACTTTGAAGGATAAAAAAGGTGGTGATGATAAATGTAAAAAACAAATGAAACAGTTCAATGGTTTTATATAACATAACAAACTAATTGAAATTGAGATTAAAGGAGTTAAATACTCCTGGTCTAACAAAAGAGATGGGGAGGAAATGATTAAGTCCTTAATTGATAGAGCATTTGGTAATAGATTGTGGAATGACAAATTTCTAAATGCTTGGGTAGCTCTATTACCTGCCATAGGATCTGACCATTCCCCTCAAATACTTATTATGAAAGATAGCAGGAAAAATAGAAAAAGAAGATTCTATTTTGAAAATAATTGGGTGGAGGAAAAAGAATGTTATGACATTATTAAAAAAGTGTGGGAGGATAGGAAAAATAACTTAACTTATATTCGTAATAAGATGAATATTAAATTGAGGAAATGTAGTGTATTACTTAGTAATTGGAGTAAGAAAAAATATAACAATAATAAAAAGAATATCAATATTTATATGAAGGAAATTGAAAGAATATATGATTATTCTAATAGCACTAATTGGAATGAGTATAACATTCTAATAGGAAAAATTGCTAAAGTGTGGAAAAACGAGGAGGACTATTGGACCTCTAGGTCTAGAATTACGTGGTTGAAAAGAGGAGATAAGAATTCCTCGTATTTCCATGCTTATACTAAGGAGAGAAGATGTATTAATAAGATTATGCGATTAACAAAAGATGATGGAATCTGGATAGAAACAGAGGGAGATATTAAAAATGAGATCTGTAATTACTTTAACAACATATTTGAAACTGTGGGCAATAGAAACTATACCCCTATAACATATTTAATAAAAAAGAAAGTGGATGCTCATATGAATGAAAACTTGGAGAAACCTTTAGATATTAATGAAATTTGGAAAGCTATCAATGAACTTGGGGCCCACAAATCACCTGGACCTGATGGGTATCCATGATTCTTCTACAAAAAGTATTGGGAGATAATTAAACTTGATGTTATTAAAACTATTAATAACTTTTGGTATAATGGGGATTTGATTAAAGAATTGAATAACACTTTTATATCCTTTATACACTAAATTAAAAATCCTAAAAATATAAAACATTTCCGCCCTATAAGTTGCTCTAATTTTATATATAAAATCATTGCGAATAGAATGCAATCCTATATGAACTATCTGTGATGAGAACCAATCAGCTTTCATAGCGGGTAGACATATACAAGATAATACGTAAACTACCCATGAGATTATAAATTATATTAAAGGAGATAGATATACAAAAACCTCGTCTATGGCTATAAAAGCGGATATACAAAAAGCATACGAAAATGTAGAGTGGGACTGCCTTGAAACTATTCTAATAAACTTGGGTTTTAGCGAAAAATGGGTTGATAAAATTATGGGATGTGTTACAACAGTCTCTTATTTTGTGCTTATTAATGGAACACCTTGTCCCTTAAAAAAACCTAAGAGGGGACTCAGGCAGGGTGATCCATTATCACCTTTCCTTTTTACCCTTGTAACCCAACTCCTTTCAATATTGATCAAAGAAAAAGTTAGTAAAAATATGATGGAGGGTATTAAAATAGCGAAACATTCACCATGTATCACACATTTACTATTCGCTGATGATAGTATCTTTTTTATGAAAGCAAATGGTATCGAAATAGACAATTTCAATGATGTGATTAATAAATATAGATATGCTACATGTATGAAATTTAACTATAATAAATGTGGGATCAAGTTTAGTCCCAACACACCGGATTTTATACAAAATATGTATGCTAATAAATTGAATATGCGAATTATGGATGATTTGGGTATATACTTGGGTCTCCCCACTGAATGGGGTAGATCAAAAATTAAAGAACTCAATAACTTAGTAGAGAAAACTATTAATATAACTGAAAACTGGAAAAATTTGTACCTCTCAAATGCTGGTAAGGACATTCTTATTAAAGCTGTCCTTTCAAGTATCCCTAATTATTATATGTCATCATTCATTCTACCAAAAAAAATTGTGATTTGATTTCATCACAAATCACAAAATTTTGGTGGGGTAATAAAGGTAATAAGAAGATACATTGGGGTTCTTGGGTCTCGCTTACTAAGTGTAAATTTAGTGGTGGCCTTGGGTTTAGGGACCTATACCTAATGAATATATCCCTCCTTAGCAAAAAGCAGGGAATTTATTAAACAATACCAATTCTCTGTTATATAAAGTCCTTGAAGGTAAATACTTCCCCAATTCCTCATTCTCAAATGCCAAAATTGGAAACTCTCCCTCTTGGGGATGGAGAAGTCTAATTAAGGGCAAAGATACAATTATAGAGGATATAAAATGGAGAATAGGTAATGGGGAAAGTATTTGTCTTCACTCGCAAAATTGGATTATTAATAGTAAAGGAAATATACCCCCTACTGATAAGAATTTGAAAACAGTCTCTGACCTTATGATGAAGGGTAAAAGAGGATGGAATGTTGATATAGTAAGGAAAAATTATACCAACGAGCTTGCTAGCCTTATTCTGAAAACTTTTATACCCCTCGTCGAAGGAAATGATATTCCTATTTGGAAAAACAGTAAAGATGGAAAATACGAAGTTAAAACTGGTTATCTGATGTCTCCTCATTTGTGATGATAAAATCTATTTCCGAGACATCATTTTAGGCGTATTTATTAGTTTATAGGTCGATTTTCACATGATTTAGTACACTTTCCTATTTTGGGTCTTGAATTGATTATTTATTATTTTTTTAGAGCATATTGGGTTTAATTATCTATTTAGTGTAAAGCTTTAGAGATATATGGTAATTAATTAGAGGCCAAGTTGGTTTCAAGAGGTAAAGGAAAGAGGATAAACATGGAAATTGAAGATAAGGAAGTAAAAGCTAAAAATATGGAAAAGGAAAAGCTACCTTAAATCTGAATTCCAGCACCTACGACCACAAATCAGCTTGTATCGCAAAATCGGCGAGGAATCTGGAGAAACGTTCAAGAGAAAAGTTAAATATCTTTCCGAGACGATGAATTTCGACCACTCATACACGTCAAACGGATACGTATTGAAGCTTTTAGGACCAAAACAAAAACGGGGCTGATTCCATGTTTTTGGGATACGAATTTGAGTTGGGCTAGGAGTCCAATATTTACCTTTTCCTTCAAGAAAACGATTAGGTCTTCCTATACACTATAAATACAACCTATTATCATTAGAAAAATCATCCTTGGCCAAACCTTAAGGTCAAGAAGAAGCTATAACACAAGAAGAGAAGTCTGGAAGGAGCAGTGCATCAATCATGTCTTCTTCAACCTTTAATTCTGAAATTCTTTTCTTTTCTTTTTCTTAGTATGAACTAGATTCCATTTAACTTGAGTTTTAGCATATATGTATGAACCCTAGTTTTGGTTGACATCTATCTAATTTGATTGAATTTATGTTTTGATTTCTCTGTTTATGTGTTGGATTTATATTCTGTGTTCTTTACGGTTGCAAACGTATAGGATTACCATCATAGTAGTTAGATAACCATTGACAACGGTATATTTAACTATAGAATTAGCACATAGCATCTAGAATAAGGTTTGATCTGACAATTCAGCCTAACTAGATAGTCAATGGTTTAATGTATTGCTATTTAATCACTTGCAGGAAAAGTTTGCTTAGGTTCTTATTGACACAGGTAAACCCTATTTGAAACTACCCAGCGCAATTGAAACCAAACTATTGAAATACTACATGATTCATCCCTTACATGTTTAGAACGACAAAACTAGTGGGGATTACATGCTATTTACTCAGGCTAAACTATCATAATTTTTGTTCTTAGCGTATTTAATTTTCTGTCTTTAATTTATTAGTTTAATTTTTCTTTATTTAAAACCAAATAAAAATCTATCTTTATTTTCTTTCTACTTGCGTATTATTATCTCTAGCTCTCATATCTGCACTTGATAATTTGCATAAGTTCTTCTTAACCTTCGTAGTCTCTGAGGAACGAATTCTACTTATTCATTAAAACTTGCATACGATCTGTATACTTGGAGAACCGTGCTCAGCCTAGGGTGTTTATTTGCACTTATTTTATACATTATTTTATCACACCTTAGGCGACACCATTATCAAATACTTAAAAAAGCCGTGGAGTTAGAAAATGATATTAAATGTAAAAACAAAGGGTCAACTACTCAATATGTTGACCCTAAAATATGGAAACTAATGTGGAACCTGAATATTTCTCCAAAGGTTAAGAATTTTATGTGGAGAGCCTATAAAAATATTTTACCTACGAATGAGAACTTATGTAAGAAAAGAATAATAAACTCATCTATGTGTGATATATGTAATATATCACCAGAATCTGTAGAACATTTACTTATTGATTGTGAGTGGGTTAGAGCTGTGTGGTATGCCTCACCACTTAGTTTATTTGCTAGCAACCAGTACTCCAATAAATTGGATATTTGGATGGCTAACATTTATGAAACATGTTTGAATATGAACAGCAAAATAGCAAAAGAAACAGTTGAAAAATTCTGTTATATAGCATGGCAAGCTTGGAAAGACAGGAATGAATATAAATATAAAAATACAAGGTCGGAACCAATTCTTACTATTGAAAAAGCAATCAACAGCTGGAATGAATATAAAAATGCCAATATCCCTAAGGATGATACTAATATACTGAAGGGATCAATAGTCCCTACTTATGAAAGGAAAAATGATAATCATGCTATGAAACAAAACAAAGAGGAATGTAAGGAAAATATGAAATTGAAATGGGAACCACCACCCATTAACATGTTAAAAATTAACAGTGATGCAGCTTTTAATAATAATGTGGCTACTATTTCTTATATTACCAGGGACCATTTTGGAAATACTAAAATTTACAATGCGTGGGACATAGCAGCAGAATCACCTCTAGAAGCGGAAGCATTAGGAGTCCTTAAAGCTTGCCTCTTAGCGCGAGAAGAAAAGGTTAAAGCGATCATTGAAAGTGATAGCCTCCTAGTGATGAAGTCTCTTGAGAAGATTTTGCATTTTTCTAGTCTTTCTATTTGTAATGTAATTAATAGTATCTATTATATCTCGGAATTTCGTAAACCATCTTTTAGGTGGCGTAAGCGAGAATGTAATAGGACAGCGGATTGGTTAGCAAAACATAAGCTTAGTCGCAACATGTTTAGCCTTAACCTAGATAGCATCTCTCATGGATTAGCCGTAATTTTGTGTGAAGAAACGATGCCCTCAGATATTGGTTAAAACATTGTTTATTATCTTTTAAGTAATGCAATTTTATTTAGAAAAAAAGAGATGGCAATTAGTACCATCAGTCCATCACGACACATATTCCCACATGCTTAAAATCCAGTAACAATAAAGGCTTGTCTTTTTGTTTTGTTCAAATAATAAAGGCTTGTCAGGAAACGAAGTAATTGGTGATAATTTATAACAGGCCTAAAGGGAGGGCCTGCCCATGCTTTGTTACTTAAATGATAGAAGCCCCAACAAAATTTCCTTGGGCCCTTTATGATAATTGATAACAACTCCTGAAATTATGAATTTTGTTATAAAATTAATGATAGTAAATCGAAATATAGAAAATATAATTTTGTATTATTATTGAGTAGAACTAAGAATGTTTACAATATGATATGAATATTATACTATATATTGAAAAACGTAATTAGTTGCGCAACTACCAATTTAAGTTGTTGCGAGGCTCAAGCAGCTGCGCAAACACGTTACTACTTTATTGGGTAATATCCCCCAATAATTAAATATTCATAACACTCCCTCTTGGATATTAACAGAAGTATTTGGCTCATTGAAACTTTGTCAAGAAAATCCATTGAGGCAAAACTTGATGAAGGAAAAAGAGTACATAATTTCTTGGAGGGTGTAACACCTATTCAGTCTGCATTGTTTAAACCTTTCGAGGAAAACCACTTGGAAAAACCATGGTGAAGGAAAAAGAGTACAATATGTCAATTTATTCTCCCCCTCATTGCAAAGTCAAATATTTTTGATAATGATTTCTTTACTGGCCGGCTTGTAACTCGAATATTGTTTTGGTAAAGATTTAACGAATAAATCTGTTGGATTTTCACTTAATTATATTCGTTTAATGTCATTAAATAGTGGATTGATATAGGGAGGAGTATATTGTTCTTTTTATGATATTAGTATTTGACATGTCTCGTTAAAACCTTACTAGGAAAAACCTGTGGGAAAAACTTTAGTGAAGGAAAAAGAGTACAACGCACAAATATCGTATCCCCCTAATTTTTATACGCATTATTACAAAAATTATATTGAATCACAGAATACATTTTTTATATCACAATTTAACATAAATATACACTATACCTTTAGTTGATGAAACTTTTGGGTTCTCGCCTGGACAAATTTGTTGAATACATCAAAATTCTTTTAGTGAAATATACTTTGACATCTCACGAACTGATCTTCTATTTCTTAAATCTCCTTCATGAATTTCCAGGACGAGACAATCTCGTCATAAGATAATACGTCCTTGTGAGTAAGTGATCCATTTTAACTGCTTCGTGTTATATAAATGAATTACTCTCTTGTGCTTCATGCACTTTATATTTTTGGGAACCTTTTATGCTCCAGACACTTCTTGTTCTTCGAGAACTTAATATCTTCATACGCTCTTAGTGTTTTGGGCACCTATCGTACTTCAAGTACTTGTGCTTCGTGCACCTATGTTCATCAAGAACATTAATATCAATCCAAGAATCATTACTTTTATCTTGGTGATTTCATGATCATGGTAAACTCTTTAAGAGTTTTCAAAAATTAAAACCCTAACGTCATTGTATTCACAACATGAGAATGGTTTCTAGGTTTCTACAAAAACCTATATTGTACAAGTCGAGTTATACATACAAAGATCTCGTATAGCCATTTATTTATTTATCGATATTTTTCACCACTATATAGTCCAAGATCCTTTTAATTTATTTGAAGAGCCATAATGAAATAAAATATATCAATCCCATTAACCATCTCACAGTTTCATATATTTTTGGTAGAAAAAGGATCTACATGGCTTTTATTGATTCAGGTACCATGATCAATTCAGGGACCATAAAAAACTTAAGAAGTAATGCATGTGTCAGCGTTAGTATTACATGGATGTCCATATTTCGTGATATTTACCATTTCATCATTTACTCATGAGATTTCTTTCTTTGAGGCTGGTATATTTTACACCGACAGGGTTACCACTCTTCATGCGTTAGTTATGTGCATTACAGGTCTACCACGCTTCATGCGTTTGTTAGATACATTACACGTTTACTACGCTTCATGCATTGGTTAGATGTATTATAGTTCTCTTTTCTTCATGTACTGGTTAGATACATTTTAAGATCATCACGCTTCATGCGTTGGTTTGATGCATTTAGTGACATATTTGTAATATGTCCTTCTAGAACAATAATTTATACTGGAGCGTTAACGGTAGATTTATGAATTTTACAATATTCTTTGTGTATGTGGATGCATTGGTATATTATTTAAAATAATTTGCTAATGAATCCTCTTTTGAACTTCAAGTTCAGATTCGTTAGTTTATGGGACAATAAATTGTATTCCACGATATATCACACAATACTCCAGGTTGCGATATCTCTCTCCCTAATAAGGGATAAATTATCTCATCTGAATAACACTCCACAGGACGTGTTTCAAAGATATCACCTCTCAGGTGTTCAAGATATCAAATAATAGAAAAAGAATAAAAACTAACATAAATATCAACTACCGGTCGAGTTAGTCTCATCGTCAAGTTTTCTACAGATCATTAAACATATGGTAGTCACTTGGAAAAAAACTTCTAGTCCTTTTAAGTGGGACTAAAGGGAATTCCTATTATTTGACTTACTGTCCCTGGATAACTAAGTCGATCACGTCATAATATAAATTTCTTTGTATTGTGATATATTTTTTTTTTTGATCAGCACATCAAACTTTATATATTAAGCACAAACTTCAGTTTTTACACCAAAGGCCTATATTAAATGGACCACAACTTTAACTAACTTTTACAAGCCCACTCTACTTAAGGACCAACACATTACATGAATAGTGTACTAACTATTACAAATCACCTCAACTATATTTTTAACATTGTTACATTTAAAGTTCCTGCTTTAAACTTAACACTTACAAAGGAGATTATACTATTATAAACTCTATCCTCATTAAACTCCATTTCACCATGTTCTCTACGGTTCCTTTCACTCCAGATGAAGTACATGAATGTAGTAATACATGCACTAATAACAAGAAGATATTCATAATTAGCGCTTGTCTTGAGAGATTCCTTGATCAGCTCATCGATTGAGACTACTGCAGTTCGACTATTCCACTTGTTAGATAGGCGTTGCAACATCATCTTTGAGAAATCGCAATTTATAAATAAATGGGTTACCTCTTCTTCATTAACTTTGCAGAAGTGACACATTTGATTTACATTAAGGCCCCACTCTTCCATTCTTGCCTTAGTAGGCAATCTATTCAAAACAGCTAACCAAGCAATAACCGAGCACCTCGGAATACAAGTTTTAGCCCATATAATCTCACTCCAATACACCTTCTGTCTGTGCACTCTAATTCTATCCATACTTTTCTTATATGAAAACTTCTTTTATCAGTTTCAGTCCAGAATACAGAATCATTTTTATCAAATAACTTAATAGAATTTATAAGATAAAGAGCCTTACCAATACATGGCGAAACTCTCCATCTACCCCTTCCAAAGCACTCATTGACTGTTTTGTTATAGTTTAGATTTGACTCATCTATTTGAATCTGCAATAAATCTTGTAAAATTCTTTTGTTCACCCACTTATCCCATAGTATATAAGTAATTTTTCCATTGCCAATTTCATGATATATCATTTCATAAGCAACCTTTCTAATTTTATGTAACTGTTTCCAAAGCCATGAGTGATGTTGTTTTACATCAAGACTCCATATACATTTTTATTTCAAAATATTAGTATTAACCCATTTGCTCCAAAGATTATTACCTTGAGAGTAAAATCTCCATAAACTAAACAACAGACAAGTCTTGTTCATTGCTTCAATACTTGGAATGTTTAATCTTCTTTCATCTTTGCTACATCATATTCTTTCCCAAGATACTCTAGCCCCAGTAGGATAATTCATTGAGCCTTTCCATAGGAATCCAGACATTCTCAAGTTTAATTTGTAAATAACTTATTTTGGTAGAAGAAAAATCCTGCACCAAAATAATATTTTACTCATTAGAACAACTCTAATTAGTTCAATTCTTCCTGCGTAAGATAACATCTTTGAACTCCATTGCTTGATACTATCACATATTCTCTCAACTAACACATAGTCATCCTTTACACTTAACTTTTTAGAATTAAGAGGAATTCCCAGATATCTCACAGGTAAAGATCCTGTTTTGATATCTAGAATTCTTGAGATTTCCTCTTTTATTTCATCATTAACATCTCCGAAATACAATTCACTCTTCTGAAAATTTATACGCAACCCAGAGCTTCTTGAGAATAAGTCTAACACTTCTTTAACTACACAAGCAGAATTAAAATCAGCTTTCAAGAAGATTAATAAATCATCGGCGAATATTAGATGATTCAATAACACCTCTTTGCATCTCAGATTATAACTAAACTTCTCATTTTCAGCTACAATTCGAAAGAAGAGAAAACTTCCATAGTAATGGCAAACAAATATGGGGAAAGAGGGTCCCCTTGTCTAAGGCCCCTCTTCCCTTTATAGTAGCCGCATGCTTCGCCATTAACACAAATAGAGTAAGATGGTGAGAAAACACACATTATAATCCAATCTATAAGTTCTTGGGAAAGCACAGAGCATGTAAGGTAGATATAAGAAATTGCCAATTGACACTGTCATAGGCTTTTTGCATATCCAAGTTGATAGTACACGAAGGTTCAGTTGATAATTTTTCATATCCGAGCACCACCTCCTGTGCTACTACTATATTATCTCCTATACTCCTACCTGGTGCTACTAATATATTATCTCCTATACTCCTACCTGCTACATACTCCGCTTGATTATTTGATATAATAGAATTCATAACTCTTTTTAATCCAATCATAACAATTCTCGCAATAGTTTTATATATAATATTTACGCATGAGATGGATCGAAATTTCTTAACATTCGAGGCCTTTTTCTCCTTAGGGATTAAAATAATATTAGTCGAGTTAACCTGATTGAGTAATTTTCTTGTACTGAAGCATTGTTTAACTGCAGCACAAAAATCTTTACCAACTATATTCCACGCTGCCTTGAAAAAACATGCAGTAAAGCCATCTGGTCTAGGGCTTTTACTGTCTCCAATGGAAAATAATGCATTCTTCACTTCCTCATCACTTATTGGAGTAATAAGCATTTCATGAAACTCATCAGGAACCTCTTTTTAAAGTATAGATTTAATAGTATTTATTGAACATCTCTTCTGATTAGATTCTTCAGTACTAAGTAAGAGTTTGTAATAGTTGACAAACTCATTTTTGATATCTTCGGAATTAGTTAAAACAGTTCCATCATCACGAATAATTGTAGCAATGTGATTTTTTGCTATTCTACCTTTAATAATCTTGTAAAAATACTCTAAACTGATGTCATAATCATTAATAAAAAGCTCCCTTGATTTTTGCTTTAAAGCCTCATGATGAATCACAGTACTGATTTCTGATTTCTTTACTAAAATTTTCTCTTCTGCACAATCAGTACTTGTATGTTTACCCTCCATGATTCTCGTTTTCACCCTCTCCAGTTGCTGTTTGATGTTGTTTATATCTTTAGGACTTCTTTTAAGATTTAGTATTAAACTTTTTTAAAGCTTTCTTTATTTCTTTAAGTTTCATACATAGCACAAACATATAGTTACCCTTGAATTCTGTACTCCAAGTCTGTTCAATTAAGCTCGCAAATTCTTCATGCTTTGTCCATATGTTCAAAAATTTAAAGGCACATGGACCACTCTTCTTGGGAGCACCAATTGAAATTTTAAGCGCACAATGATCCGAAGTTGAAGGTGGAATAATTACTACACTTGATTGGAAACTATCCACCCATTTACTATTTATAAATACTCTGTCGATTTTACTTGCTCTTAAGTCTCCATTAGTGTTCTTGTTTGTGCATGTGAAATATTGTCCACCATATTGGTGTTCATATAAAGAGGCTTCTTCAATACATTCTGCAAACTTCAAAGCACTACTAGGCAGTGTATCACAATTCATTCTATATTCTATACTTAATATTTCATTGTAATCCCCCATGAAACAAATACAACTGTCCTTAAAATCAAGGCTAAGATTAATAATGTCAGTCCATAATAGCTTTTTTTTCATCAAGGTCATGACTAGCATATATATATATCCCACATAGAATGAGGTGTTTGTGGCTTGCATTGTAACATTAATAAACACTAGTTGAGATGATTCATTGATTAACTTTATATCCATCTTCACTATTGTCCCAAAGAACCCAAATTCTTCCATATTCACATTTATTATAATTTTAAATCACTTCCAAGTGAGGGAAGTGATAATTTAGGATAGCTAAACTCTTGTGCTCTTTAACCTTAGTCTCAAGCAGAGCAATAAGCCTAACATTATTATTAAACATAAAATTCCTAACATCTAACTGTCTGAGAAGGTTGTTTAGCCCTCTCATATTCCATGCTGCTATATTCATGTGTTAGGTGGCCTAGTACCCTCTTTCTCACCACCTTGATCAATAAATCTCAAAATATCATTATCTATAGATTGCCCAACTTCAAATTGTATAGTATCAAATTAGTTGTTACATGAGATCCCATTGGATGTTGTAGCTCTATCACTTGACCTCTGATTTACATTACTGTACGTGTTTCTTGTCATTCTTCTTGTTACTCACTACACTCCACTGATTCTCATCTACTATTTCTTTACCCTTCTTAGTTTTATTGTTAGCACTAGCCTTTGGTACCTAAGATTTTATCATGTTTGGATATTTATTCTCTAAGTGACCAACCCTATTATACTTTAGACATACTCTAGGCTTCCAATCATAAGCAACCTTTACAACCTGTAGTTCATCCATTCCCATGTCCACAAACAACTCATCAGGCAGCTCATCTTTAGTATCAATTTCAATACAAACTCGTGCAAACCCAAGTCTTGTTCTCGATTTTGTCACTGAATCCATTAGAAGTGGGTTGTCAATACCACTAGCTATGTAACTTAACCCCTTTCTTGTCCATAAAGCCATTGGAATATTAATTAATCTCACCCAAATCGGAATCTTAGTAGCGTCAATCTTTTCAAACTGCATACCCAAACTCCATGGCCTTAACAGCAATGGAGCTCCATTAATATGCCACATTTGCTCCATTAGTTTACTACGCATTTGATCGTTTTCGAATTTAAAGATAAACATACCATTATTACCTTAACAACAATTTTACCATATTTCGGCCATTGAAATTTAACAAAACTGACAATATTGTAAAACATTGGAGGATAATCTAAAAATTGACCGATTAAACAGTGTTCCCATCGAATCGAATCCTCTTCAAGGACATCTTTAGCAGGAGTAATGATTCTCTTACCTCCTTGACGAATTGGTTTGTGAAATTCCAGATTGAGAGCTGGGTTTTCACTAACTCAGAATAATTTCGACCATCTCTGTGGTTTCTCCATAGAAATTGAATCAATCTTCTCATTGCCAGTTGATTTGTTCTGATTGATGTCCTTGAATTTGATTACTTCATCATCACTACTTAAACCCTTATTTTTTACACTCGCCGGAGGTGTGATTTCAACAATTTCTGTGGTTTCACTTTCCGGTGAGAACATTAGCTTCGTGATATTTTTGTATTTCGTTTTACTCCTTGATTTTGATGAAGCATTCACGCGAGCAGAGTTGAGAATTTTAGTCATTGTTAGTCAAAGAGAGTGAACGGTGAACTGGAAAAAGTAAAAAGGAAAAGGAATGGTGAAGGAAGGAAGAAGAAGGATGAGGTGTATGATGGTGAGATGGTTGAGCGTGGAAGGTAGGTTGAAAGTTTTTAAATAGTTGTTAGATCCCAGAAAATAAGAAATAACACCTAATCTAAAGAAAATAAAAGCTGAAAATGTGGAAAAAGAGGTGTAAAGAGGTAAGTGGATAAGGATTTTCAGGTGGAATAATTTTAGAGGCTATGAATGTCTAGAGATTTTTTTTGTTGACTCTCATTTGACTTTCCTCTGTATTGTGATATATTTTCTTTTGCATAATGTGTGTTTCAATTGCTCAAATATTTATATAATACAACCCCAAACGAATAGTAAGAAACTTTTCTAATACACACTTCTAGTATGACTTTCAGAAAATAATGCAAAGATATACATTGTTACAGTGGTTTATACAAAATATTTATTTCGACAAATATCTTTAAATTTAGTAAATTTCTTCAGAATTTACTTAGACCATAATTCGCCTATTATGTCAATTTTGTACCACAATGTAACATAACTTTTGGGCATTCAAATTATTAATTAGATCGATCAAATGGTTTAGCATACGAGAGGTAAGTGACCAGTATATAGTTCCACTATATTAATAACATTCATGATTATCATTTTGTGATAACTTATATTCTGTGAACTTTCACTTGCATGATATTTTTTTTATTCTACGTCTGGTTGTAATTTTATTTATTTATTTGTAGTATTCAGACTACTAATAATCAAGAATTAATTCTTTAATGACCGTGCCTCGACTGGAGTTCAGACCATCTCGACGTTAATTTCACATAAAAATGGAAGATGTTTTTTCTTTCAAAACACACTTTTATTCATTTCAGGGAATAAACTTTTATTTACTTCAGGAAATGAAATTTAGTCAAAAGATATAAACCATAACCTTATTGCAATACCAAAACGGAATATAAATCATAAACTGATTACGACATAGAATATAAATTATAAATTAAATGCAATACCAAATCAAGATATAAAATTAAATTTTGCTTCTTTCTCTTATATATTGGAAGACTTTGTATTTTCTTCAGAAAACGCAATTTCATTCCCTTCAGAGAATGACTTTAGTTAGGAAATACAAGATGTATCCACTCAATTTTAGCCACCACCACATCTATATACATAGATATCAAAAATTGATATTCACTTCAAGGAATATAATATATTCTTTCCGGGGAATAAAAATTAGTCAGTGGAATGTGAATCGTGATTTTAAATCAGCGATTCATTATTTTCTCGCACACGAAAAATATATTTTAACCCATCATATTGGGAAATTATTTTGCTCACGATATTATTACTCAATGAATACGATCGTGGCTTAAAATGTTAGGGTAAAAATTCCTTATCCCGTATTTCTTTTAGATACTTATCCATATACATATTAAACAAATGTTATTTAATTCACCATAGATAAATAAGCTTACCTTTTTATTTCGTGACATGTATTAACCTTTTTCTTTCATAGCTTCTGGCGTATAAGAAAACGTCTGTATCCTTTTTATTTTTTTAACTATCGCTGGAAATTATTCATTCATTTCTTTTTTTAGTAAGAAAAAACATGCATCAAATGTTTATATAGGGAAAGATTCATCCACTAGTGGAGTTCCCTACTAGTTTCTTGTCTTACATTTAGGCACATAAATTTATATGGTATTTTAAAAAAAATATATGCATGATGTTAGTTTTTGTTGATTTTTTTCTCTTTTTTCTATAGTTTTTGGTTTTTAAATTTTTCTGTCTAACTAATAATTCTAAAATATAATTTTTGTAGAATTATTATTGATAATTGTAACGTGTTTATTCTATTTAACTATTGATTAATAATTATTTTTATATTATTTGGTTCTTATATTCGATATGATCTGATTTAATCTTAAAGATATTTCATAATTATTTTTCTTTGTGATATAGTTTTCATTAAATAAATAAATAAACACGTTTCATAATTAAGATGATAAACAAACTAAGTCGAGTCGAATTAACTGTTCAGGTTTATTTGTTTAACTTCAAACTTGGAATGAGACGAGATTAAATTTTTATAAAGGATTTTTATTAGAGTTTGAACTTGTTTATTCATATAAAAAATCGAGTTTGAACAAGATTTTTCTTGGTAGAGTTCAAATTATTTATGAACTACTTGG
Source organism: Nemophila menziesii (assembly GCA_029959085.1). NCBI lineage: Eukaryota > Viridiplantae > Streptophyta > Magnoliopsida > Boraginales > Hydrophyllaceae > Nemophila > Nemophila menziesii. The sequence continues at coordinate 27,025,292 of JARWIR010000001.1, read as the reverse complement.
TTGATTTACATCCATATAGAAAATGTATTGATACGGAAAATAATAATGACTGATAGAGGGTGGAATGTCTTAATCTAAGGTGTACGAAATATTAAACTGAGATATGGATGTGTCGATGATACTTGAGCTGCAAATCTATCCTCGACTGATCATACTCCGCTAAATCCTAATTAAGTATGAGTTATATTTTTAATACCTAAAATTCTACTTTTTTTTTGTATTATTGGATTTTAACGATATTTTAATAGTAGATTTTTTTAGTTAATAGGTTTTAAGTAGTTTTTTTAGTTAGTGTTTAAATGTTGTATTACTATTTTTCTGTTAATGAAAATGAATTTTATGCATTATTTATTTTTAGGTCAGTGTTTTCTGTTGAGTATTCAGTGTTTTGTATAAGTACTCAGTAATTTTTATATCACACTCAAAGAATTCAAGGAGCATACTCATTAAAATTTAGAGTATACTCAGAGATTTTGTTTAGTATACTTGGTTTTTCATACTCGACGAATTTGTCTATGTACTCAGTAAAATATCAAAGCACTCAATAAAATATCTAAGCACTCAATAAAATATCTGAGGACTCGTACTTAATTAGGATTTAGCAGAGTACGACCAATCGAAAATAGATTTGCAGCTCAAGTATCATCGACACATCCACATCTCAGTTTAATATTTCTTACAAATTATTGCTGAAACATTCCACGCTCTATCAGTCATTACAATTTTTTGTATCGGTACATTTTCCATATAGGTGTAAACCAAACAGTTCAAAATAGTTTGAACTCGACCAAGAAAAATCTCGTTCATACTTGATTTTTTATTTAAATAAACAAGTTCAATCTCTAATAAAAACCTCTATAAAAATTTAATCTTGACTCATTCAAAGTTGAAGTTAAACAAGTAAACTGGAACAATTAATATTGGACTCGTCTTAGTTCGTTTATCATTTTAATTATGAACAATATATATTTATTGATTTAATGAAAACCATATCACAATTAATAGAAAAATAACCATGACATATTTTAAAAATTATAACATATCATATCGTATATAAGAGTCAAATAATATAAAAATAATTCTTAATCAATAATTAAATAGAATAAATACATTGAAATTCTCAGTTAATAGTTAAATAAAAAAAATACATTAGAATTATTAATTAGACAAATATTTAGAAAAAAGTTAAATATAGAAATAAAAGAATAAAATCAACAAAAACTAAATAACATGTGTGTATAAAAAAGAAAAAGAACCATAATTTACGTAGTTAAATAGAGCTAAGTAATTCACTATTAGAAGACTAGTAGGGCTGACAAAAAAAAAAAAGACTAGTACAGAAATCTATTAGTAGAGGGTCCTTTCTCGTTTATATAGATCAAAAGAAAAATGGGTCAGTCATGCCTTATGCACCATGGTATGGGCACGTAAGTACTATGGCTATCAACCTTTTTTTTCTTTAGAAAATGGATCAATTTTATTTTTTGAAAAAGAAAACTGTTTACTTTTTCTTTTTACCTCCACGTCATCCGACTCCCAGTCTTGTAAAATTTCCTATGAACGTGTTTGTAGAAGAGGCGCTCTTGTTGGGTTGTGTCTAGCCTTTTTTGCAAGAATGTCGGCATAACCATTGAACCTTCTCGACAGATGACGAAAGGTTACGTGGCCCGATTCCTCTGCCATCCTCTCGATTCTTCGGATGATTTGTTTAATCATCCATCTTGCGGCTGACAGTTCCCTGATACCTTGTATAATAGCAAGGTTATTTGTGTATATTGGATGAAATAATTTTCCATTTTTATAATCTGCAAAGTCATTTTTGTAATTATCCTTATTCTTTTAAATTGTCGCCGTATACGTTAATAATAAGATAATGTACATCTCTTTCTCCAAAAATATATTCATATTTTTAAATTTATTCATTTTAAAAATAAACATTTTTAATAATTTGTACTTACTTCATCTATATTTAAATTGTAAAATTTACATTTTAATAAGTCTTTACAATATCAAACCAATTTATGAAGGTTAACTTAAAATCTTGAGTTTAATAAATAAAATTGTTTAGTTTATGTGAAAAAAAATTATTTTTCTTTTGAAGACGTAAGTATAGTATTAATTATTTTTCTTAAGGTTGCCAAACTTTATTAGTGTTGGAAAACGAGAAAAGGGAAAACAAAAAAAAAAGAAATAAGTATAGTATTAATATGAGAATAATCTCGGCTTAAGAATTATAAATCTTCAATGATTATATTATGAATAATTGTTGTGTAATACAATAACATAAGAGTGTAATTAACGTAATAACTTGATAAACAAAAAATTAAGAATATACTAATTAAAAAATAAATATCATATAAAATTAATTTCTAATCTAATATAACAAATGTATATTACTATAAATACAAGGTATTGCTTGTTCCGGAGATTACTACGTAAATTTAAAATCTACATAATCATTCATTTATTTTTAAAGACAATTATTGAAACTTGAATATCTATAAGAATAGTCGACAATGTAACATGTAAAGTTTAAACTTTCCAATTTAATGATCTTTATCCCTTTTAAATTATTAATTGTTTAGGAAAAGACCAAAATTTTATATAAAATTACAAAATTTATATGACAAGAAACAAAATACAGTTCGAATTTGATACCAATTATCTCTTAAAAAAATTTAAAAAATCACATTTACATAATATATTACGTAGCACATCTAATCCTTGTGATGTTGGACAGTATAAAAGGGATATTAGATATTAAAAAATCAAGTAATGCTTGATATCACCCCAAATTGCACACCACCTTTATATCACCCCTTATGTGGACTAATCATAAAAGAGAAAGAAAATGATAGATTAAGAAAGAGAAATCACATGATTGGTGCATTTAAAATTCACGTAGGAGGCGATATAAAGATGATACAATTTGGGGTGATATCCAACATTACTCTAAAAAATAATACTTCTATGTGGATTTAAGTATTCCAGAATATCTAAAAAGTATTTTATAGCTATGTGTTGATGAATCGAAACGCAGAATGGCTTTACACCTTGTTGAAATTACTGATTTGTATGGCAGAGTAAACAAAAAAGCATAATTTTGAATTCCAAATCTATCAATTTCACACACTCAACAACTACAAATCGTAAAAAGGTCAAACGGAATTATCAGAAAATTGTGGCGGAGTAACAAAACAAAATCAAACAATAGAGAATGACCTGGTATATAGATAAATAACCCATACACAATTAAATATCTAAAATCATGTATAAGAAGTAACACAGAAACTCAAAATCCCTCATCTCACTCAAATTATTCCATAAAAACAAATCATGACGAAGCACCAAGATATGAAGCAAGACACAATAAATCATTAAATATTTGGAACAATAGTTAAACCTCTATAAATGAATATCTTAGAATTAGGAAAAAATATTTGTTTAACGAGATTATTTAATTATCTATAAATGAATATATTATTCATTTATCGATAAATGAATTTTTATTCATCTATAGAGTATTTGCACATTTTTATATTCTCGTATGAATAATATACAAATGTACCTACTAGGTAATTAATAATTTTATTTCAAGAGATTATATATATATACATGTGTGTGTGTGGTGTGTGTGTGTTTGTCTGTATATTGAAAATTGAAGAGATTACATTAGTAATACATGAACCATATATGTATGTGGACTAAGTAGAATTTGATAAATTATAAGAAGATAGCGATGGAATAACATATGTCATTTCTAAGTTACACTATAAAAATGTGATGGACGTCAAACATCTTTTGAACTATCCTAATGAGAATGATGTCGTTATGCAATTGCCTACCGACGATGAAATTATTTAGTCTATACTGAATGATGAGAATGATCTGAAATCAGATGATGGTAGCGTCACATCAAATGTGTCATCAAAAGAAGCATATCAAGCAGTTTTCACCTTACATAACTACTTTCTATAACACGAGCTGAATACTCCTGAAGGTTTGTTTGCGCTAGAAAAAATCAAGGATGTGATGATTTTTGGTGGAAAAAAACAAAAAACTATAGACTTCTTTTTTATAAAAGAATGACTTATTGTATGATCATTGTCGATTGAAAAAAATATTTTTTTAATATGTATATATATACACATAATGAATTCTGATGATTATTCATTTATATTTACATAGGATTATTAAGGATTTCAAGAAAATTATTCATTAATACATTTAGCACGATTGTTCATTAGCCTCTTAGCCCAAGTCGTAACCAGAAAAAATTATTCATTTGTTGAGATTATTCAATTATCGAGGTTTAACTGTATGTCCAAGGCCTATTTAGACCTATGTATGCTTGCAATTTAATAGTTAATTTTACAATTTGCAAATCATATTAAACTAATCATCAATAATAAAATATTTGGAACAATATATATTTGTAACAATATCTAAATTAATTGATGTGAACATATTGGATCTTCTTCATGTTAGAATTTGTACTTTGGGTCAATTTCAAGAGTTGAGTTTGCATTTGTTCTATGACTGTAGTGAGTCGCATCACATTTTTCTCTAAAAGTTGATTATGTTGCTTCAGATCTTGATTCTGTTGTTGCAGGCTTTGCACTACTGATGCATCGATCTTTGACTCAAGTCCGTTCATATTGTCCTTTGAGAAGTTTATGAATTGACTTATAGTCTCTTTTAACTCAATGATATCTTCTTGAGGACGTGATGGAGCTTGGCTTCCATTGTATGCATTGTAGCCCGGTGGTTGATTAACTTGATTTTCATAGGCTTGTTCTTGCAGGTATAACTGTTGAGGTGGAACTTGGATGCTTTTCTCCACTGTTATAGTGAGTTGTTGTATTTGTTTTTGAAAGCTTGAAAACCTCGCCTCTGTATCAATTTTAGTGATAGGAGTTTGTGATTGTGGCCAACTCATGTTGGTCTCGACAATTCTTTCCATACCACTCTTTGCTTCTTTCGGGTCCATAGAGACAAAACTACCACGACCCATATCATCTACTCTCAGCCTTGACTCTGCATTGAGTCCTTGATAGAACATGGCTAATTGTAATTCTGGCATGTATCCGCGTAGTGGACATCTTGCCAACTTCTTTTGGAATCTAGTCCATGCTTCTCCAACACTCTCTCCGGCTTCTTGTAAGAAATTTATAAGCTCCAATTGTTCCTTTACTCGCAGACTTGTAGGATAAAATTGATCAAGAAATCTTGCTTGAAGCTTGTCCTAATTTGTTATTAGCTCGGGAGGTTGATCATCTAACCAATCGCTTGCTTTCTCAGTCAAGAAAAATTGAAACATTAAATAATACATCTATTCTTGCGTAACACCTTCAGTAAAATAGGCATCATAGAATTGCATGAATTTCTGAACAGATCGGACCGGATCTTGATGTGTAGCACCACTATATTTCCCATAGCTCGTGAATTGATTAATCATGTCAGGATCGGGCTTGAATCAAATGGCTTGAATAGTTGGAGGGCGAATCCCAATCGGTTGCACTCGGAATGGACCAGGATAACCTAGATCTAACCGTTGATTAACCTCTAAAACCTGAAAAAGATAAAAACAAAAAGAAACGCGTAAAACTGAAAACAAATAAAAACTTCTACACTAAATAAACACAAATAGACTAACTTAAAGATAAATTCCCGGTAGCGGGGCCAAAAACTTGGTGGGGGCAAAGTTGTGATAAATAAACTGATAAATAAGATAATAATAAAGGACACACACCCTTGACTACCATGAGAAACTCACTGCAAGTATTACAGATTGTTTGCAAGTTTAGTTGATAAGTAAAGATCTTTCCCAGGGATTTAATTCGTTAGATATACTTGTATTCAATAAGCGTAGATGAATTTAGATATTTAGAATAAAATATAATAAGATGAATAATATATAAGCATGCTGATAAATAAATTTGGATGTAAGTCAAATAAATTACAGTTTCTAATATGAGTCTATCTTACTAAGTTGTTATTTTAATCTTAGGGGTGAATTGAGCATTATATATTAACCGGGATTCTAAATTCTTCCTGACCCTCGTCATAGTGGACTTAGAACCAACCTCTCCACTACCAGGGGACTTGGGTATGGGAACCTTGCGTAATGATCGGTGGTTAAATCAAACCTTTATGGATATCTAGTTGAGCAAGCCCATCACGATCACTACCGCATACTTGACGATTATGTGGTGTTGTCAATAATTGAATCCCCATTCCAGGTGTTAACTCAATTACTAAGTATAATCCTAAGATTGGCCAAATCTAGGGCTAGAACAATAAGTCAAAGCACACAATACCAAAATACGCCAAACTCAAGTCAATTAAAATAACAAATAGTATTATGAAATTTAGACAAAATAATAACCCAACAATTAATAGTAAAACTTACAATATAAAAGCTTAGAAATATGGTGAAGCCACAAATCTAAAGCTAATTACCCTAAATATAGAGAAGGAGAGATGTAGAAGAGGAGTTTGACACTCTCATTCGTCTTGCTTCTTGTCTTACTCTATAGGCCAGCTTGCTTCTTGGATGATAAACTTGATACTAAGGATTAATATTCAAGAAAAGACTAATATATGTCTTATAACTGAGCAAGGACATGTTTACAATGAATAAATGGTGTATTTATAGGTGTTTAGGAAGACCTATTTCGGATTTCTTGGAGTAGGAGGCAAGTTATTGGACTCTTTTCCAAATCAAATTCGTTTCCTAAAATATAGGAGATAGGATAAACAGCAGCTGTCTTGATCCGGTCGCAACTTATTCGTTATTGGTCCAATATTCGGGTAATTTATATTGAAATGACCACGTCGAAAAGACTTACACATTTCCTTTATATTGTTCTTCAAAATTCCTAGCCTATTTCGAGTTGTCTTCACTTTAGTGGATATGGCTGCATGATTTCAGATTTACTTGGCAATTTTCCTTTCCTATTCTATCTCTACTTCCTTTTATCTGCAATTTCCATCCATATCTTCTTTCCTTATCTCTTTAGAATTGATTTGACATCTAATTAATTTTCATATATCTTTAAAACTTTACACTAAATAAATAAATTAAACCCAATATGCTCTAAAAATAATAAAACATTAAATCAAGCCAAGAAATAGGAATTTATCAAAATACGAATAAAAATATATAATAAAATAACCAAATACACCTAAAATGATATCTCCAACCTAGATTATTATATCACAAATAGGAAGACATCAGTATGGAACACATAAGAAGGGAGATGTTATGACCTGATAGATCATTAAATATTACGTGAAGGATCAGGACAGATTCACCCTCGGGAATAAGCTTATAAAACTAGAAGTAAAAGAGGTGAAGTTAATTCTCGGTATATAAGACGGGAGATGCCAAAGTACAAGCCGGATGAGTTAGACCTAAAAATTTCGTGGAGGCTCAAACATTTTGGAGCAAACACACAAAAATATCAACCACAAAGATAAAAAGATCATCGAACAGATCTTGAGTTTAGACCACGAGCACCTTGAAGCAAAATCATACTTTCCAAAGCTAATGACGCTATACGCGTATGTTACTATTTACCTATGCTCAAGCGGTGATATGGAAAAGAAGAAAGCACATAAAGGTGGCTGGAGATATAGAGAATCCGAGGAATGCTAAAAGTCATCAGATACACACCTGTATTGGTGGTAAGTTGAGAGTGTATATATGTTCGTAGATCTTTGTATTTGTATAGTATAAATTCTTATAGTATAGTATAGATAATAATACTAATCATGTATATTTTACAGGTGTGGTTTACAAGCACATGAGGATAGTTATGTCGTGAAAGGATAAAAAATTCCCAAAGTGCTTGAGATGGATATTTAATAAAAGGCCCATAGGCTTTGAATTGAGAACCATCGACAAGATACGAAGTAAACATGTAAAAAGAAATTGTAGATTTATTGAAATTGTGTTCTACAGTAATATGCAAAACATTGACTTGTGTATTGTTGTAAAACACAAAGTACTGAAATAATTGATATTTTTTATGAAAAAATAACAAAGTCAAGAAATTATTGCGGATACAGTTAGGAGAAAGTTGAAGCTCAACAACAATTATAAAAATTATTGAAGTATGGAATCATGTTCAAGAGAGCAACCGAGGTGGTGATAGAAGAAGTGACGTGAAAGGTAGTTACAGGGAAATTGAGGTTGACTGGCCCAAAACAATATGAAAATGAAGCAGACAAACTGGATGAGTATTTGACGATGAGTTAAAAATCTGAAAGACGGGTATGAAAAAGAAGAAAGGGATGACAAAGAAGAAGGAGATGATAATTAGAGGGATGAGGAAGAAATTCATGATGATGATCACCTGAGAAGAACAGACGAGAGTGGAAAAGACTACGAGCAAAGTAAAATTAAAAAGTCAAATTTATGTTTTTGTGTATTACAAATGAAGATGATGATTTGTGAGTTCTAGTAATAAACAAAATCATGACTTTGTGGGTTCTAGTAACACTCACAATAATAAATTTATGTGTTCTAGTGATACACATGATAATGAATATGTGAATTCTAGTAACACACAAAAACTTGAGTTTGAGTGTTAGAACAAACAAATTCATTATTTTGTGTATTATTAGAAAATGGAATTTCATGATGTTTTGTGTTACTAGAACACACAAATTCATGGAATGGTGTATTCCCAGAATACATAATTTAAAGAATAAGTAGAAAATGGGAAAAACAAGAAACTAGATTACTATCCTAACAAAATTGCAAAGGAGAAGCTAAAGAAGAAGGAGAAGCAAAAACTGGAGAGAGAGAGAGAGAGAGAGAGAGAGAGAGAGAGAGAGAGAGAGAGAGAGAGAGAGAGAGAGAGAGAGAGAGAGAGAGAGAGAGAGAGAGAGAGAGAGAGGATTGGGGGAAAGATGATAAAGGTAACAATGACAAAGATTACAAGAAAAACAGGGAAAATAATTGAAACCAGATGAAATGGGGGAGGGGAGAAGGATTTGAACAACTATGGGAGGAGGTCTAATAGGAAAAATGAAGATAAATGAGAAGGAACGAGTATAAAAATGATAGAAAAAGGAGAAAATGTGGGTGAGAAAAATGATGTAATCAAACCAAGAAGAACTGTGAGGGTAGCGGGAAGAATGAAACTCGACAAAACTAAACCGAGAAAACAGATTTACATAGACAGTAATAAGTAAAATTAACTCGAGAAGTTAACTTTTGGAAGAAAACTGAGTATCGAGTTGAAGAATTTGACAAGAAAAGAGTAAGTTAAATAATACAATTACAATTTATTTTATTTCTTTATATTGATAAACACCTATAACTTTATTTAATCATTTCAAGAAGTCCTTTTGGAAGTTGGGTGATGCGTTTGTCACTTATCTTGAATTTAACGATCTAGACGATGGAAAATAATCAACATGGAGGTAATGTATGTGTACATATAAATATGTGATTTTGATTTATAAAACATAAATAAGTTATTCATGGATATTGTGTGACATTATGTGTTACAAAAACACACACAAGTATATTTTTTGTGTTACAGAAACATATAAAAATTGAAAATAAAAATGTATCATCATCATAATCATCATCATCATCATTGTATCTTGTGTATCATTATAGAACACAAAACTTAGGTTTGTGTTCTTCACATACACAAAATCATGGGAACTTACGATGTGATTTTTGTGTGTTCGTGTAATACATAAATCTTTGTTTTGTAACACATAAAAATCAAAGATAAAGACAAAAATGGAAGTGTTTGATTTACAATTATTAGTTAGACGGGTTAAAAAATTAGACTAAATGTATTGATTATCAGATGATGGAGGAATATTTTCACGTATTGGAATTTGAGCATGACACTATCGATCATTTAGACGATGTGCACAGATCTAAAGAAGTGAAAGTTGCAATCACGGACTCAGAACACTTTACTCCCGACTGCATGGTACAAAATTGTTGGATATGTGATATATATAATGTAGTTACTAATGAAGTATACTAACTGATATAAAAATGTTGTGCAATATCACGTGTTATCCAAAGATAAGAAAAAAGAAATGAAAAGTTTGTACTAAGGTTACATGCAATTTGTTGAAAAGATCAAACCATCGTTTCTTATGTTTTTGCTACACATAGTAAGTGAAAATGATAAGAGTAACCCAAGCATGAAACACTGGTCATTGTTTGTGTGAGATCTAAAAAAGAACGTCTGGGCAAACTACAACCCGATAATATATAATGGACCAGAATATATCCGGGATGTGGGTAACAAAAACAGACAACTTTTGTATTCACGTATCTACAAAACTGCTAAAAGGTTGATAAAAAATTTGCAGGTGGAACCATAAGAAAATTGGCAGGTGGAACCATAAGAAATTGGCAGGTGGAACCAAAAGCAGAAGAAAAATGAGATTTTGGGGGCTTTTGTATTGATGTATGCCCAAGATTTGTTTAATAATGGGAAGGATGCAACACGAAAAAGACAGCATATGCATGATTTCAGGTTGAGATGAAAAAAAGTCTTGTCAAATATAAAAAATATTAAGTTAAAGATTATCACCAGATTGAAGAATTTGTAGTTTTTGTAGTTTGTTGGTTTGTTTTAATGAATGTTGAATGTTGACGATTTTAGCTTACTTTGTTGAATACTTTAATTGTTTAAAAACTTATGGATTTAGGTTCGCTTCATGTTTTAAATATGGAACTAATTAATAATTTGTGTTTCTTTTTTTATAAATAATCAAAGTTGAGGGAAAAAAATTTCTTATATTTTACTGTGTAATACTTGCATCGTTACTAAATTTAAATATAGTGATATTAATATTCTTATATGTTTGCAATAATACACAAACACTTAAATTTGTGTATTACAAGAATACATAAATGTGCATAAAAGACATGAGAAAAGTAAAATAATAAGTAGAATAGAGAGTGATTGTTGTGAGTAAACAGATTCATATAAATGTGTTTGGAAAAGTAAAAATTATAGTTTGTAATTAATCTATGATATCGTGTATTACTATAATACAAATAGTATAAAAAACTATGTCTTGTGTATTACATGAACCCACAAAATTACAATAATTGGCTAAAATGTGAAGGAAAAGGACATAAAGTCCGTAAAGACCCTAAACACTAACCTTAAATATCCTAAACCTTAAACCTAAAGACAATAAAAACCATAAACCCTAAGAACTAAACCTGAATCCTAAATCCTAAGCAATAAACCCTAACCATAAACCCTAAAAAACCTAAAACCTAAACTCTATAACCTAAAAACCTAATCAATAAATCTAATACCTAAACATTTAAACCCTTGAATCCTAAACTCTAAAAAAGAAAACCTAAACACTAAAACCCCATAAAAACTAACCATAAACCCTAACCCATAAAACCTAAACCCTAAACAATATTCCATAAACCTTACGGAAAGCCATGAACATAGCCATAAACCCTAAATCGAAATCCTAACACATAAAACCTAAACACTAAACCTAAACCCTACCCATAAAACCTAAAACCCAACCTTAAATAATAAACCTGAACACTGACCGGAAACCCTAATCCCTAATATTACACCCTAAAACCTAAACACTAAAGCTAAACCCTAACTGAAACCCTAAACTCTAATCACTAAAAATACTAAGCGCTAAACCCTAATCATAAACACTATATATAAACCCTAATCCTAAACATTGATCACTTAAAACCCTTCCCTAACCCTAAACACTTAAAAACCCTAACCATTAACACTAGAAACAGTAACCATAAACTCTAAACCTTAAAAACCTTAAACCTTAAATCCTGACCTTAAACCTTAACCTGTAACCTTAAACACTAAACCTAACCATAAACATTAACCATAGACCCTAGCTAGAAATCCTACACCGTAATCATAAACCCTAACCCTAAACCCTAACCTAAACCCTAACTTTTTACCCTAAACCTTAATCTGAACGCTAAATATTGAACACTGAACCTAAACCCTAACTTGAAACCCTAAACCATAAACCTAAACCCTAACTTAAACCCTATCCCTAAATTCAAAACCTAAACCTTAACCTTAACCCCTAAACCTTAAAACCTAACCTTAAACCTCCAACCCTAACCATAAACACTAACCATAAACCCTAAACCATAACATTAAACCCTTAACCTAAACTCTAGCCAGCACCCCTAAACCCTAGCCAGAACCCCTAAACCCTAACTATAAATCTTAAACACTAAACACTAAACCTAAACCCTACCCAGAAACTCTAAACCCTAATGAAAACCTAAAACCTAACCTAAACCATAAACCCTAAACACTCAAAAAGCCTAATCATAATCCCTAAACACAACGAAACCCTAATACTAAAAAACCTATCCTTAAACCCTAATAAACCTAAACCTTAAACCCTAAATCTTAAACCTTAATCTCTAAAACCTAAACTTTAAACCTTAACCTTGAACCCTAAACCATAAACCTTAACCATAAACACTAGCTTTAAACCCTAACCTCAGAACCTAACCCTAAATCCTACATTAAACCCTAAACATAAACTCTAAACTTTAAACATTAAAAAACCAAAACATAAACACTAACCATAAACCCTAATCAGAAATCCTAAACCGTAACCTTAAACCCTAAACCCTAACCATTACGCTTAGTTCTAACACCTAAACCCTAACCTTTAACCCTAACCTTTTAACCCTAACCTTTAACCTAACCTTTTAACCTAAACCCCTAACCCCTGAACACTAAATTCTAACCATAAACCTTAAACACTAAAACCCTAACATTACACCTTAAAATCTAACACTTAAACCCTAAATACTAAACCTTAAACACTATTACCTAAAACTAAAACCCTAAACCCTAACCATCGAATTCAGATTAAAATGATCCATTACATGAAGTAAATAAGCTCAAAAAAACGTGACAAAGATCATTTCAAAGAATATTTACATAAACATCATAAAATTTATAAGTAAGCAATAAGTAAGAAGGAAATCATAACAGCCCACTGTATGCCTTTCTGTTGTAGTGAACAATTTGCTTACATCGACCAAACCTCATACGTCTAAGCATAGTCTCACCCTGAGAGTGAATATGTTTAGTATGTGATCTTCCGATTGAACCTTGCAGACGAGATGAAGCAGAATAAAATCATCCATATAGTCCAGCATAGGAGTATCAAATGTTGACATTGAGGAAGGTTAAATAGATAACAACTTCTGTATTTGTTGACATAAAAAAATATCTCAACGTATTGATAACGAACCGAATGAAGTTGTATATTTGATAAAACTTAAATAGCATGATTACGGGGGAATCCTTTAGTATACAAGTGACCGCAAGAGCATTTTCCATGTGTGATGTCAACTTTCATGGGGGGATTCAAGTTAACCTATTACACACTATCTAAAGAACGATGATAAATACATGAAGATCCTAAAGTGTTGTTTTCCTTGTAATTCAAAACCTTCTTCAGATAAAAAGTATCTTCCCAATTTTTAGATTCGGCTAAACTCTTAGAAATTAGGCCCATCTACGTGAATAAGGTTGACAAGCTCCACAATAGAACGATCACAGAAATCCTTAGCCATAACATTTAACAATTCAGTAGGATTGGAGGTCATTTTACCATAACTCTTATCCTTAAAATAGACGTTGGCATAATTCTTTTGGGATGATTATCTAAGAATTTTACATCTCTTTAATCGGACTCTTTTAGAACAAATGCAACAGATGTCCCATAATGATGGATTGTAAGTGTGTCAAGCCTTGAGCATACCGACCATCGTCTCTATGTACGGACCATCACCTTTTTGCTCAATGCATACCTCAAATTGCTAGCTATATGATACATGCAAAATGAATGATTAATATAGAAATTCCCTGTATACTGATTTTATAATGCACGGGTGATGACTTGAGATTAACTTCAATTCCTCTCACAGATTAATGGCATCAAGAACTGAAGGATAGTCATCCAATTTTTAGTGTCCTTTGAACAAGTCTATAGCAGATACAATGGTGGTAAATGCCTGAACATAGATGGGATAAAGATAAAGAAAGAAAATAATTGTTCAAACAAAAATAAAAGAAAAGTAAAAAATACATTTTTATGTAGTATTGCAATAAAAAAATAAAACTTTTTAATTGATACATCAATACATAAAAAATGACACACGAATAGGTAGCATTCAAAACAACAAAAACACAGTTATTCGTATTACTAGGACACATACGAACCAAATTTATGTGTTACAGTAACACAAAATAATACAAAAAGCAAAAAAAAGTAAACTGAGTGAATTAAAATGAAAAGAACACATACTGTTATGACCGTCCTTTGCAGATAGAAAAGGAAACGAACTTTGTACATGTTAGTTATGAAAGTAGCATCCAAAAAGACCATTGGATGACACAATATTAAGCCTTGTAAACAAGCACTGAAATCTATAAAGTAAGATTCAAGCTGACATGTGACTAGGTTACAATGGAAATAGTAATCAATGGAGGGATCGACAGCCTTGATATTCACTAGATATGAGCATAATATATTATAAGATAAATCCTCATCTACGTAAATTACATCCTTGAATTTATTTAAACCTATCCATGCAACTTTGTAAGTAATTGCGTAACCATAACTAGTCCAAATCTTGACAATGACCTCGTTTACTGACATGGAGTTACGAAACCTCACGTCTTATATAACAAGGTGGGAAACCAACTCGGAGGACATGTACTTATTGGTTGGTGATTTTATAAGTGAATCTAAAGTATGCTCTGATACGAATTTCTTTAAGTAAAAGTAACCATTTGCCTTTTGCAAAGATGGATAACTCTCCATAACCAACCAAAGAATTCCAAATGAATAAAATGTGCGCCTATTCCTTCGACAGTAGTACATTCGTAAGTGAACTCAAAATCGAATTCACAATCGGATTTCCAAAGAGTGTAGCAGAATTATTTGAATCCGCCATAAAAGCATTGACCCATGGAGTGTAAAGCAGTATCATGTCCCTTACTTTTCAGAATTACTATGTTAAGCTGTGAAGTTAGATCATCATCAGGATAATGAGTACAAATTTGGTCAAGGCGGATTCACTTGAACAAGGTTGAGGACGTCCAAATTCAATGACTACAATGGATGAGGAAGAAACAAGATTCACATAGCTACATTTAGTAATAGAAATATCAAAATCTGAAGTTGAGATAATGGTGATATTACGAGCATATTGCAAAAAGCCTCATCCTCGTCCAACAACAAGCCTCCAGAATATCCGATTGAGTAATGAAAGGAGATATAATCTGTATCCAAACAAGACCAATTCTAGGTAATAAAACTAACAACGAACCTAAACTAGTGAAAAGATCCCGTCCTTGAATAGATGGATTGTGCTTGAGCTTAAAGACAACCATGACCAAAGGAGACACCTACAACAGAAAAAGGAAAAACAAATATTAGAAGACGAGAGTTTGAGATCCGAAAGTAAAGAACATCTAAAAATATAGATCTATGTATTATAGATTATATAAATAAGTGAAAATTACATAATACTGGTTTTGTGCATGCTTGTAACACACAAAATTACATAGATGCATAGACTAAAAAAGAAATCCCATAAGCTTAATTACACTATAGGTCCATGTGTTATGCAGTAACAAATCATTACAAAACTTTAAGATGAAAGAAATTATATTATATGCCCCTGTATTCGGTATCTCGCTAGGAAAATGCAAATAAAAAAAAAATACAATTCGTGATTATTGACTAAAGAACTTGTATACATAGTATAATCAAGAAAAATACAATACGTATATAGCGAGTTCATATAATCATAATGTAAGATTAATTTATGCATACCTATAACACAAAGAATCAAATCAATTGAGAAATTTGTGCTAAGCGGACAACTAATAGACACTTTTTCAAGCACAAATACATTATGAGTTATGCTGTAGATATCGCCGCCTAGGCGCCGTCTAGGCGTCAACTCCCCCCTCAACCGCTTACGCCTAGTGAAAATGCTAGGCATTTTTGCCCAACGCCTTAGTCACCGTGGAAGAGGCGCCTAGCCCGCCTAGGCACCGATTAATGGTAAAAACTTGCCGCCTAGGCCCTCCATTAAATTTATTTTACTCTCGGAAATTCTTGAATTGATATTATAACTCTAATTTTAGTATTTTTCATATTCAATATAGTGGTGTTAGATGAATTTTATGACTTAAATAGATAAAATTATCATAATTATACACGTGTATTACTAAATATATAAAATTACATAGCAGGTTTCAAAACCGCGTAATCCCGCCTAGGCCCCGCGTAGTCCCTCCTAGGCGCTCGGCCCCAGTCGACCGCCTAGGCCGCGGAACCGAAATCTACAGCATAGATTATGAGAACGTGTAACTTCAGATATATAAACATAATGAAACACATGAACGATTCATGTATTGGTAGAACACACAGAATCATAGAGATCAAAGCAGCAAATCAAAATTAATCAAAAAGTTGAAAAAGAAGAAATTAAAGCAGATAAAATAAGTCGTGATAAAATTACGGAGAATTTATTGTTGTTATTGATTACAAACCTAAGGAAACATTAAGAGTAAAATATTAATAAAAAAAATCAAAATCAAACATAAGAAATTTGAAAAAATTAAACAAAAGACAGAAGGAAAAAAATTACATGGAATCCATGATATTAAGCTTGTATAGGAATCGAATACGTGTAATTGATGATATTAGTTGAAATCAGAACAATTTTAAGCAGAACAATCAAAAGAATGGAAGAAGAAGTAGCATCGTATGGAATAAGTGTGAAACGTGAGTTTGAATGTATGAAGAATGTATGTGTGTGCATGTATGCATAATATAAGAGGCACCAAATTAAGTAGAGAGAAAACCAATATAATTTTGGGGAAAGATATGAAAAAGGAAAAAAGACTAATTAAAAGTATTTTAATTAGGTGGTATATATAAATGGAAAAACTGGAAATTAATTAGGGAAATATTATTTATTGAGAATTAGTTTTAATGTATGATTAAGTAAGAAGTAATATACCCATTTCCACTAATTGTGAATAAAATATGTGATTTATTATGAAGTGGACATTCTCCCAATATATAAATGAGAATGTTACTATCAGATTTAATAAATAATTCCTTACTGAAACAATACTTGGCATATGTACAGAACATAACAATAATGTTTCTCCATTTCACTACTACAGTTTCTATCTATAGAGGTGACGTGTATCGTCGCTAGTGATATTCTATTTCGTCGCTAATGTGAGGTTTTTTATCTTTAGCGACGATATGTCGTTGCTATTTTTTTATCATTCAAGATCGTCTTTACCTACGAAACATGTCATTTCGTATCTAATGATGAAGTTGTTATTTGACACCCATTCACCATCTCTATTTTTTTAAACTTTTTTTATTACACAATGGTCCCTGTATTATTTTTAAAATACAAAATTACACAAAAATTCCCTAAATTCCAGATTTTATGTAAATTACACTAAAATCCGTAAATTGACAATATATAGCTAATGTTATTTGTCAAATGCATTTCATCTTATTATCAAGGTAAAAGACTCCAAAAATTAAATATAAAAGAATACCTATATATGGAATTTTTTATGCTTAGCATAAAAACTGTAAGTTTACTGTATAGTAAACCCCTAGACTGCTAAAACTAATTATCACAATAAACTCTAACCTCAAATAATTTACACAATTTCATGCATAACTAAGGGAGTGTGTTCAAATCAGATTTGAAAAGATTTTAATAGATTTTTTATAATCCATAGACTTTAGAAATTTCACAGATTGTTTTGAATCTATATAGAATTTGACCGATTTTTTTTTAATTCTACATAGATTTTTTGACAGATTCTTAACCAAGATTTTAATGGACTTTACTGGATTTTGATCCTTTTCCTGAAAAGAAACTTCCATTTATATAATTAAACAACACACTATTTGGTGACGTTAGTAGAGAGATAATAAAATCGAGTGAACAAGTTTTTTCTATTGTTTCTTCCTATGTTGATGTAAAGTTTATAAAACCATGGCCAAATTACCCAAATAATCATCCTAGGTTTTGCGGTAGATTAAGATAGCATCAAAAAATTAAACGAATTTTCACAAAAATAATTTGAATACCTTTTTTCAGAGCTTGGAAGATTGTCAGAGCATTAGCTAAACCAAATGGAGTCACTAAATATGCATCATGACCATCATGATTCTGAAATGTTGTTTTATGAGTATATAAAGTGCAAACTCGTATGTGATGATTTTCGACTAATATGCCAATTGAAAAAATATATTTATTTCCTTTGGTGTGGAGAAGACATAATCATATTTTCCTATAATTGTAGCTAAATCAGGTTGTTTGTCAACTAAATCAGGTTGCTCCATATACAACATCTCTGACCCAAATTATACTCGATCTTATATAGAAGAAGATTAAATTAGTTTAGCATGGCAACCCTGAGTGTGTTCAAATTCCAGCAGTGCAAATCAAGTTACAAGGGATTCAGTAAACTGTTTCCAAGTCCTAAATTGTGCAATCAATGTTATACCATTGAAGAGCCAATCCATGTGAAAAGATGCAACAATCAACCTTTGAACATCATATGTACCATAATTGTTCCACCTTGGTAACTCAATCAATGGCGTCACACCCATCAAAACGAGGAAGACCCAAATGGATATCAAGGACAAGCTAAAAGTGTGGAGTTGTGTTGACTAATGAACGGACTGAGAAATTTGAAAAAACATTTTGGACCGAATAACCTGGTCAATCTTAATATCCAACGTGGTGAGTTGTATGTCCAGTTGCTCCACGAGTTGTAATGCCAGTCGCTCCAGTATCAAAAAGGTGAGATTGTTGTTTCAAGGATTCATCAATACCTTCCATAACGACTTCATCCGCCATATTTTAATAAAATGAAAAACTTATTAGAAAATATGTTGGAGCAAAAATACCATTATCAGCAAATATTTCATAAAATAAAATAAAAGGTGAATAATTATAATAAAATTCTATTAATTGAAAGGCAAAATAAAAGATAACTCAATTATTCGAGTTAATTGGAACTCGAATTATAAGAGTACACGTAGGAGAAGAAGAACTCAAGAAATTTTAACTTTATTGTCTAACGCTCGAATCATCAGTAGCATGTCTTTCCAGTGAAATCATAAAAAACTCTTAATAAAATATAAAATAGTTTATGAGTTTTCTTACCTTAGGCGTTGCTTTTGTTTGGATTTTACATAATCTCCACTTTTGCTTAGATATTTGTAGAAAGCTAGTTTATTATTATTCAAATCTGCATTGGAATGTCCAATAACTTTTGAATACCCAAAAATTTTAATGGATTTGAAAGAGTTTTGATTGAATACATCGAGATTTTAAAAGATTTTTAAAATGCCAATTGGATATCCCAAGATTTTAAGTTTTTAAAATGGTTTTTGAATACATGTCTATTTATAAAATCCAATTTTTTTTACAGATTTTAATTAAATACACTCCCAATCCTGAGTAATATAATAACTTTTAGAAAGAATTTTTTTTATTTAAGTCGTGGTAAAAGAGTACACAATAGACTTATAAATACATATAACGCATGACCTATGTTCTCCAGATCTACATAACTCCCAACTCATGAAATTAAAGTACAATTAGTTTCGTATTTATTCAAAAAGAGACATGCATAACAACGGCTTTAGAGACCATTTATCTTGAGAAATTAGTAAGCAACACGGGTACATCAATACGCCATTTTTCATTACATTTATCGATTAATTTAGAAGTCATAGATGGACTAACAAAAACCTAGTAAGTCAGTAAGTCCATCATATATACATGGTAACACAGTAATTAGATAATTTCAATATTCACAAAATATGCCAAAATTTACACAAAAAAGTCCCTAAATTAAATAACTGGGTATTATATTTTTCATCATTGCACTATACTATTCAAAATTATACTTAATCACTTAACCAATATAATATTCAAAATTACACAATTTAATCTTTAAAACATAAATTAGGCTAAATTTCACAAAATCCACAACTAATCGCTATATTAATTCGAAAATGTATAAATTAATGTATTTCTACCTTAAAAATAATAAATCAATCTTAAAGAACAATATATATATATATATATATATATATATATATATATATATATATATATAAATGAATAATTGATCATAAGTAAACCAAAAAAATGAACATTATATATAGCATATTAATCTTACTAGTGTGGTTAGGATGTGTGGAGTGGATGTAAATAATCAGCGCCAATGAGCTAGAATCGCATAACAGTGGAGGGATTTGTGTTATGACGGAATGATATGAGTAAAATGGGTGTTGTGTTTTATACAAAAATTATCATAATGGACGGCATAAACTTTATGTCATGCCTAAAAACCTAATTGTCATCCCTAAAGGCAATTAAATAAAAAAAACCACACCCATTTAACCGTCTTATTTTTGCATCAAAAACTGAATTATGGTCAATAGAGACGAAACAAGTCGTCTCTAATGACAACTAGTCTCATTAGACACAAATTGATTTCGTCTTTAAAGATAATTGTCCAACCGTATATTAAGTTTAACAAAAATTGTCATATTATCATTAGTGACGAGTTCTTGTTGATGAACTCGTCTCTGGTAACCTAAATTTTGCTTCTAAAGATCATTAAAGACGAAAAAAATCGTCCTTAATGATAACAAAATTTGTCTCTAGTAACGTTATCAATAAAGGCATTACACGTCATCTCTAATGATAATAAATTTCGTCTCTAGTAACTTAATTAGAGACGAAACCAATTTATTGGTAGTAAAGCCTATCAATAGCAAAGAAAGAAGTAGCTCACTCCTAATAGTGTATCATTAGGGACGAATTTACATTGTCTCTAATGATGTCACCTCTAAAGACAAGATATGTTGTATTGTTTGATGTGTGATTGAAATTCTAAAATTTTTTGGGTCAAACTTTTAACTATTTTTACCTTGGACGGAGTTAGGCATATCTCAAGAAATCCAACCCTCACCCCCCTCCCAAAAAAATGCCCTTCTCCTCCCCAACCCCCAAAAAAACCCCTACCCCTCCCTCCCATTATTTTTTACCAAATATATACCTTTGACCTCCTTTGATATTTTCTTAATCTTTACTTAATCCTCCCAATTATATATTGAGATTTTTACACAAAGGGTCTTGGAGAATCCTCCTATACACCCAAACACCCCTACCCAATCCACTCTTCTTACTAAGGACACAAATAAAATTAAACAATATATACCCATTTTCCACTATCCATTATACCCACATTTGTTATTTAAACACTATATATACTAAAACATACACTTTTCTGATTAACACTAAAAACACAACCTTCCGTCTCTCATCTCCCCTCTCCCCACAACAGTTTTCCCAACCCTAAAAAGACACAACAACTTTTGATAGCATCCATACAAGCAAAACGAGCAATCAGAGCTTGTCATTTTTGGCATAAATGGCAGAAATGAGTTACTTTAATGGAGCTTAGAAGAGTCAGAGTGAAGCTTCACGATAATAGTGTTTGATCTTGTTGTGTTCAGCATTAGTGGCATATCAAAGCTTCACGGTGTTCGCATGGAGCTTAGCGGCAGCTGAACAAATCTTCACGATTTGTAACAATTATTGAATAGAGCTTAGAAACGGACTAAGCGAGGAAGCTTCGTGGTTCGTGAGTTGGCTCAAAGATTTGTGCTTCGGGAGATCTACTGCACGGTTGACAGGAACTTCGTGGCTTCGGTGAGTTGGATCACCACTGTTTTCAGATCGTGTCACCTTCATGGCTCGTTCGTGGTCACTGTTCTCCATCATGGCTTCTTCCGTCCATTTTCTTCACTACATGTTCGTGTTCAAGCAACTCGCCAGTAGTGAAGCTTATATGGAGCAGTGTAATTCGTGTCCAAGCAGCTCGTCGACAATTAGGTATATGAACCACGATTCTTACTTAATTAAGTGATGAAGGCGACAAAATCTTTTCTTTTCCTTTTTCTTTTTCTTTTATTGAATATCAACAGCTTTATGAGTTTTCTTTTTCTTTTCGAATTATTCTTTAGCTGATGTAATTCATTTATCATAATTTATATGCCATTGATTCCTTTGTTATTTTCTTTAATTTTAATTATTAAGTTTACTCAGCATTTTTGCAATGAGTACTTAGTGTTTTTGAACCATAATCAGTGAATTCACTAAGCATACTCAGTGTTACGCCGATACTTAGTGAAATTTTTCCGAATACTCAGTGAAATTTCTAAATACTCAGTGAAATTTTTCCGAATACTTAGTGAATTTCCCCCGATACTTGGTGAATTTTCTCCCGCTACTTAGTAAATTTTCTATATTCTCAGTTACCTTTTCAGATACTTAATAAAATCTTTGAGCACTCAGTAAAATATCCAGCGGCGGAAATCGGTGGGTGGTGGTCGGAGCTGAAAAGTGTCGATACTCAGTGACTCACTGATTCGATGATCTATACTTATTGCCACATATTTTTTTGTCTTTATGTGTTTTTTGTTTTATTTGAAAGTATTTTAGTATTTGATCACACATAAGAGTGGGACGTGGCTTCTTTGAAGAAGAATCTAACCACATGTTCCATATATGTCACTTAATTTGTCTCCAAGATCTCATAAGTCAGTCACCCGGACCTTATATATTTAGGTTTTGATTTATTTTAATTAAATGAATTTTTGATTTTTTATATACTAAAAAGTTAATTGCTTAAATGGTCTAAAAACATGTTTTCTTTGTCTTAAGAAGTTCAATTATTTTTCTTTCTCAAAAGGTCCCATTATTAACTGGTTTTTACGTATTTCTTAACAGGTTGTGTGTGCCTTTTGAACGAGGTGTGTATTTTTTAATGGGTTTTGATTGTTCAATATAAACCTTATTAAGCAATAATTATTTTTACATGAACCCTTTGGATCAATTCCTCTATAATAAAATATGAATTATATTGTGTATAATATTTATAATATTATAAATTCAAAAAAGTTAATATCAAAACTCATAATATTTTTTTTAATAATATAAAAATCTATAATGTAATTTTTGCCTAATATAGAGAAGAAAATAAACTCGATTTAATCTTAGGACAAAGTTCTGACCATATGGAAAAGATCAAATACGTATGTAATTTGTTTTAAATATAAAAGTATCTTATAGTATGAAATAAGAAACATCCTTCTTAAATTTGAGAAGCTTCACCTAAATCTTAAGCCATTGATCACCTTCTAATATTTAGGTGGTGTGAATTCTTAAAACAGTAGTAGGAAAAAAGAACGGAAGAAAGTCTATTGGGTATATACCAGATTCACATATACTGAATTTTGGGGTAGCAATATGATCTGTTGCAGTATTAAATTGTCTTCTAAAGGTAGCAACCTCCACCATTAATAATAGTAAGACTAAGACCTATATTGGCTCTTTCACCAACTGTCAACGCTCTGAATTACCTGCTGTTGTATAGACGGGACGATTTAGGAAATCCAACGGATACTGAAATTCAATTCAGTAATGTTTTTGCCTTGAGAGGGGAGATCTGATATATTTTCTTAATTACTAACAATTTTTATCTAAAAAATGTTCAGTAAATTCTCTCTGCGTAGATCCTAGATGGTAGTTTACCCAACCTCCTTGAATCCGTCCATTTCCCCACCTAGTTCAGATTTGTAACATTACTATTGAGTACTGTACGTTTCTGGATCAATCCGTCTATTAAAATTACAATAGTTTGGCTTGACACGTACTGCATATAGTAGGTATGGGTAATTAATGTTTCTTTAATATATTATTAAAAGACTTACCAAATCAGTAGAGTTAACAATTAATGTTGTTCTAAAGTTGATTTCATTTTGAATATTTGTCCCTCCTCTTTGCTGTTTGTGACTACTGACTAATAGTAGTACAAACAGTTAAGCTTATGCGTAACATTTACATATTTACATACACAATCACTTTTAGGAAAAAGAAGTAAGTTTATAATTATTAAGAAATATGGGAGATTGCCATGTAAATATGGCGGAAGAAGAACCCGCAAGCCCAGCAACAAGATTGTTCCATTCATCAAAATTAAATAGTTTCATCATTGCAATTGTAGGCCTTAAAGAAAAGCTTGACATTGAACATACCAAAAAAGTTGGTTTTAATGATATTCTCTTGAATTTTCCGCGTTTTACTAGCGTCATGGTGAGTGAACACTCTTACTTTAGTCTTTTAATCTCGTAATGTAACTCAGATAAATATTTAATTATACAATATTGCTGGTATGGTGAGTTATGCGAGATAACTCTATAACCTATAGATAATGTTTATTGATAAAAAGTTAGGATAATATTTGGATAGTGTAATACAAGCATGCATTTGTAGATATTTCGTTTATTCACAACATCCTCAGTGGCTATTTAAATTATCGGTATAAATTAATTATCCTAATTTTTTTTTTGTCTTTTGCATCAAATTTTATAGGTCAAGGATGATAAACATGGAATGAGGTGGATTCCGAAAAAAGTGATTATGGAGGACCATATAATCGGCCTGGATTTAGACGACTATGATACAAAATCAGGGGATAAATTCCTGGAAGAATACATTGCAGGTCTTACGGGAAACCCTATGGATCTAAGTAAACCTCTGTGGGAAGCGCACCTTCTCAATGTCAAGACATCTGATGCAAATGCTATAGTGGTATTTCGTATACACCATTCATTAGGTGATGGTATATCTCTTATCTCCGGTCTAGTCAAATGTTTACGGAAATCCTCCGACCCTGAAAGTTTACCCACCATTCCTAGCAAAAATTCAAAAAGTGCGATCACGATAAATCCAATCAGGCACTGTTTTTACGCAATCTGGAGTATCGTTATGTTAATTATCAACACATTGGTGGATATTACAGTGTTTTTTGCGACATTCTTGTTTTTGAAGGACACGGAAACTCCAATAAAAGGAGGACCAGGGACTGAGCGGACTCAGAAGCGTATTATGCATAGAACAGTAAGTTTAAATGACATAAAGCTAATCAAAACTGCTATGAATGTGGTAAGAACTTAAATCTATTCGTTAATTGAATTATTATTATTTTTTAAATAATTTTTTTGTGATAAATTAGACAAGTTTGAAAATTTAATGAAGTTTGATTTACCACCTTTGTATAGACCATTAATGATGTTGTTCTTGGAGTAACAGAAGCGGGTCTCTCTCGTTATCTTAACAGGAGATATTGTAAGTATTTATTCCACTGATTACATTGTTGCATCGTTTCAATTTCAATCATCCATAGAAGATGTAAGGTTTTAGAGTTCCAGAAAATATATGGATCCTTGATTCCTTTCTGATTGTCTTTTTTTTTTTTTTTTACCGGTAAAGAAAATAAACTTTTGGTTGGAAATTCTTGTCCTAACTGAAGTAAGACTAT
Source organism: Nemophila menziesii (assembly GCA_029959085.1). Taxonomy (NCBI): domain Eukaryota; kingdom Viridiplantae; phylum Streptophyta; class Magnoliopsida; order Boraginales; family Hydrophyllaceae; genus Nemophila; species Nemophila menziesii. Next base: position 26,999,787 of record JARWIR010000001.1, on the reverse strand, counting down.
AAGACCCATATGTTAGCTCGTTTAGTTTGACTAACCATTCGGTTAAAATCGAACCAAATCTGGATCTGTCAAATCGGTCAGGTTCGAATCTAAAACTGAAATTTTTCCGGCTAGCTTCTTCATATATGCCTTTTTTGTGCCAAAAACTGGAGAAACCCGAAACCGGAGCGGGGCCGAAGCAGTAAAACTGATACCAAACCAGATTTTTTCTTCTTGTTACTATTTTCCGTTAAATCCGACTAATCATTATATTTGGTTAGGTTTAGGTTAGGTTTTGAATTTTTTTCTTTAAGCAGATTGTGCCAACACGGGTAATTAAACCCTTCCACCCTTTTCTTTTTTTTCTTCCAAAAACCCTTCCAGCCATTAACAATCCGACCAGGCGTTTGCCAAGTTAAGTGATCGATAGTCGATTAATTTTTTTAATTATATTAATATTTTTTTTTTCTAAAAGATTATCTTAAAATAGTTGTTTGTAAAAAGTTGTTATTTTAAGGGTGAATTATCTATAGGGACTTAGGAGCACTATTTTTTCTCTATAGAGTACTGTCTTGAAAGTTGTTATTCTTAGGGACCTCATTTTTGACAATAGTCTTTCCTACCCTTACTAACACTAAAAGACAAAATAGTATGATGTCACTGTTTCTCTCTCCTCTATCACTACCCACCTACCACCTACCACCCATCTCCGACCTCCGACCATCTACCACCGACCTCCGGCCACCGACCACCGACCACCTCCGGCCACCAGTCACCGGAAAAAAACTGAGAGTACTCTCAGTTTTTCCCGATACCAGTCACCGGAAAAAACATAGAGTATCGGAAAAAACTGAGAGTACTCTATGAAAAATAGAGAGTACTCTCAATTTTTCCCGATACTCTATGAAAAAAGAGAGAGTACTCCGAGAATTAAAAGAATACTCTAACAATTTAACTGAATACTCTGTAAAAAAGTCGGAGTACTCTATAAAATAGATGGAGTACTCTTAGAAATCACGTAAATACTCTATAAAAACGAGGCATAAAAAATAGTCAAAAAAAAAGCTTTTATTCACATTTATTACACTTTTTTAAACAACAATTACAAAAAGATATACAATTAAAAAATAAAAAAAAACTAAAAACCTTAAGTGGTTTGACCAGATCTAGATCTGGTCAACCATTTCAAACTAAAAAAAAAAAAAAAAAAAAAGATTGCCTCAGCTTCACGCGTGCACTGACCAACTGCACATCACAAAAACACTGACCAAATGCCTCTTCACCGCCTGCACCACCCCCTGCACCACCGCCACCCACTAACACCACCACCAGGCAACCCTTCTTCTTCCATCTGCTCCCCATGGAAAACTCCAGCAGCAGCTAGCCTCGCCTAGTTTCAGATCAACATCGATCCAGTGAGCCTCCATCCCCCATCACCTCGCCGGAGCTCTACGCAGCAACAAAAGAGAGCAACCATGGCAGCAAAGAACGAGCTCGATCTGGTGGTCACGACGCTGCTAGCCTCGCCGGAGCTCTGCGCAGCAACAAAAGAGATTCTCGCCGGAGCAACTATGGCAGCAAAAGAGAAAGCTCGATCCGGTGGTCACGACCGTCCACGTTGGTGTAGAAGACGCGGCAACCCTTCGAACGTAGATCTTCAGCCTCGAACGGTGGTCCTTCATCCCCTGTTACCTTCGAACGGAGCCTCCCTCAGTGGCGATGGTTGTCTGGTGAGCTCACCTTTGACGGTGTGGCCATCTCAGATGGCGGTGGCTATTTTATGGTGGTGGTGGCGGTTTTAAGGTGGAGGTGGCGATTTTAGGTTACTGTGGGAGGTGGTGGTGGCTATGGAGGCTATGGCTAGGGTTTATGAGAGAGAAGAGAGGAGAGAGGTGAGAGCTTTTGGTTTAGAAATGATTCACGTATAAAGAAATAAAATGTAATGTTAGTATATATATAAGTCTACAAGGGTAAAAAGGTAACAGGGGATTTGGGGTTCATGTGTTAAAAAGTTTCAGAGGGCTTTAGTAAGAAGAGACTCCTAGAGGGGGTTCTAACTCGAAGAGGGGTGTGTCTTCAAGACCCTAGGTGTAATTATCTCTTATTTTAAAGAAACCAAAACAGGTTTCCATTCTTTATACCACTTTTACTTTTTATTAATTTATATTTTCAATAGACATTTAAAATGTCAAGATACTTTATAAAAAGTATTTTAACAATTATATAAATAATAAATGACATTTCTTATTTTGTATAAAATATAAAGACGACAACCTTTTTTAAAATAGGAGTATATATAAAAATAGTTGGGTTAACTCTACTTTCTCCGTTCTAAAAGGTCGTCACTTATATTAAAAATAATTGTTCCAAAAAAATTGTCATTTTAAAAAATCAAGACATTTTTTTTCTTTATACTATTTTTACCCCTAATTAAATATTATAATATATGTTCCTGATAAATATTTAAGATATCAAGACATTTTATGAAGGACATTTTAGTAATTACATGAATAATTAATAAAATTTAATAATTTGTGTGAAAAACAAATATAACAACCTAAAAAGAAATAATTAATAACTAAAGAAATCAAATATCATGCATTTACATTTGAGGAGGTTTTCTAAAGGTTTCTCTTTTTGTTATCTGTGTCATAAAAATGTTACCAAAATGTACCCATGTTTTAATGGACATAATAAATTATTTATTTAATATGTTTGGATATGTTTTCCTTCATTTTATCAAATCTAATTTCCAATAAAAAAATAACTTATCAAATCTTTATTAGATTATTTTAAAAAATATTTAATCTCGTATTTTATATCTACTATTTAACTATTATTATCATTTATCTCAATGTCTTGATTAAAAATTTAAAACAGACTTCAGTAATATGTAAATTAAAATATATTTAATGTATTGGTATAATATCTGTTTGAAAAAAATAATGACCTACTATAAACTCAAATATAAGTTTTTTAAAGGATTGATAATCGAAAATAGATTCATTTTTCCATTAACGGGGTTTCACAAAAGTCTCACTAAACTTGTCTGTATAAGGTAGCCACGGGTAATTTTTTTACCTATGTTTGTCCAATTTTACCTTTACATTTGATTTTAAACCATTATTAATCAACAAATCAATCGCTATTAATATGATCTTTGCCTGACCAGATAACATGTAATTGTGTGTCTTAGTTGATTAAGTCGTATTCAAATATGAAGAACATATAACACAAATTGCCTACATCAAGAAATCTTTTCAACATTTTTGAGTTGTATTAGTGTGATTAATCTCTTGTAATTTTTTGTGGTGTGTATAGTCTCTTGTAATATGTGTATAAGATAGATAATAAAATTGGTATTTTTCTGTTTTTAAAAAACTAGATTATCAAAATTTTCCCATAAATCAATTTTCCTTAGTAGATGAAGAATACAATGAGTTATGAAGTTTTTCTCATAACTTAGACAGACTGTTTTGTTAAATAAAAATCAACCATTTTTAGATGTATTAATGTATTTAAACTTTCTTATTTGTTGTTATGGTTCAATACTTCATTTTATATACAAATTTGATTACAATAATGATAATTTCCTATATTTTGAAGAAAAAAAATCGAATTATGTGAATTTTTTTATAGCTCAATTTGTGAGTTACGGGAATTTTCCCGTAACTCAACAACAACATTAAAGTTGGTTTATTTTATTGAGTCATGGAAAAAAAATTTGTAACTCAACAACATTTTTGTGTTTAGTATTTACTTGTCTTCTTCTTAATTTATGTCTCTATAACAACGTATCAAATGCAAACTCCAACAAAATCAATTCCTTTAAAATAAATTTGATTTGTTTGGATTTTGTAGCAAATTAATAAGTAGTGGCAGACTTAATTATGAGGGGTTCCAGGGGACTCAAGCTCGCCGGTCCCCGAGATTTTTAAAAATGTATATGTAATTTTGTTTGAAAAAAATAAATAGTCCCTTGAGCATTAAGTAATATTCAATGTTCAAAACAAATAATTAGCTTTGTAAGTTTAGTTGTAACCTATTGGTATAAGTTATTGAGAAATCTAGGTTTAAGTCTCGGGGTAAGCAATTTTTTCATAGTTCTGTGTTAAAATTAGCCTCTCTTGAACTAAACTCCTAAATTTGGCGTTGTTAATGAAGAAAAATTTGTTAGGCTAAATACATAATGAAGCAATAATTAAGTTTTCCTTAGGCTAACTCATGTTTTCCGTTAGTGATGCAATAATTAAGTTTGTTTGATTTTCCATTAGTATAGTGGTAATATAATAAGAAAATTAATTAAAATGTAGCATGCTAAATATGCCAACGTTAGTCTCATTTTATCCCTCTATTGATCATTTACTCTTTTTAGATCTAATATTATATTATATAATTAAGTAATAAAAAACTAATTTATTAAAAGGAAAAAAATTGTTCTTTCCTTTTACATATGTGTGGTTAAAAGAAAGAAAGAAAAAAAATCTACTTCTACAAATAACTATTTTTTATAAAGTAATCGACCATAAAGTTCATTTTTTATCTAGCCTCCTGGATTTGCATAAGTTGTAAATACAATTATTTTCTTGTATCACACCTTTATGTTGTAGTTATCGGTTTTGCGGCCTATGCGGTCGATCAGGATCTAACGCCTAGGCGGGATTACATAGGCCGGGATTAGACGGTTTTGGATCTCGCTGTGTAATTTTGTATATTTAGTAATGTATACGTAGTAATTATAACAATTTGAACTACTTAAATCATAAAAATGATCTAACAACACTGTAGTAAATATAAAATACTAAAATTTGAGTTATAATATTAATTCAAGAATTCTCGAGAATAAGAAAAATAAAAATAAGGCATATGCGGCTATTTTTTGTCATTAATCGGCGCCTATGAGGTAATTTTTGGCCATTAATCGGGGCCTAGGTGGGCTAGGCGCCTCTTCTGTGATGACTAAGGCGCTAGGCAAAAACACCTATAATTTTTACTAGGCGCAAGCGGTTGATAGGGGAGTTGACGCCTAGACGGCGCCTAGGCGGCGATTTCTACAGGATAGATCCCACCTAAGGTTATAAATGAGTCAAGTCGAGTACTAGATGCACACACTTGTTTGTTAAATTTATCAAACAAATTCGAATGAACTTCTTAGAGTTGAGCTCAAATTGTCTGCCTGTAGTTTTTTTATGAAGAAGCGCAAACTACATGAACTAGTAAACTCAGTAAATGTAACTTACAACTAAATAATACAATACTTAATCATAATAATTGATTATTGACTTAAAACTTATGCAACCTAAAATAGTTATCCCAGAAGAGTCCAATTATTTTTTTCACCAAAAGGTCCATTAAATAATCGTGTTTTAATGTATTGGTTTTTTAATGGGTCATATCAGTTTCTTTCATGTGTTGCATATTATTTAATGGGTGTTGCGCGTTTGTGTTTTCTAATATTTTTTAATGGGTCACATATATTTCTTGATCCGAAATGCGGTTCTTAGAATGTCTTTAGCTCAGGTTCTTAATTGGGGGTACCCCAAATTTAAAGTCTATCTTTGATAACATTACTGCCCCTTCAAGTTAGTCCAGCAAATCATTGAATCGGGGAAATTGATATATATTCATTATAGTGACTTTGTTCAACTCTTCATAGAGTCTCAAACTCCCACTTTTCTTTTACAAACAATACAAGTGCACCCCACAGGGATACACTCAGACGGATTCGACCCTTGTTTAGTAGTTCCCACGATTGAATCTTGAGTTCTTTAAATTATGTCCGAGCCATTCTATATGGTTCTTTTGATCTAGGTTGAGTTCCCAGAATGAATTCAATTAAAAAATCAACTTCTCGTTGTGGTGGCGAGCTTGGAACATCTCCTGGAAAGACAACCTAGAACCCTTTCACTACTGCAATCTCTTATATTTTTTGTTCTTTTGGTCCCCACTTTTTTTAGTCAAAGGGGCTTATATTAATAAAAAGAGTATAAGGAGGGTTATCCCACTCCAATAGTAACAAAACCATCAAAGTCATTACATACAATAATATCAAGTTATAGGGGAATATTACAAAACCAACCAGGGGGTAAAATAAATTTAGAAAAAGATTTGGCAAGCCAATCTTCAACCTTGTTAGTTGTTCTTCTAATCCCACAAATATGAATGTGTTGGTGGGCTTTGGCCATATTCTTGATATCATCAAGGATAGTCATGTCCTTGGATGGATAGTTTGTGCTCGATGAAATATATGACGTAAAGAACAGCTTCAGCATCAATTTCAGTAATGATGCATAATAGGGATTTGTTAATGAAAAATATGAGCGAACTCCTAAGTGTCTTTGCTTCTACATCAAAACTGGAAGTAGCATGAATATCCATGGCAAACCTAGAGATAATATTCTTATTCCAATCACGGATTGCAGCTGGTGCACTTGCATAATCTAATTTGAATGAGGCATTCACGTTGATTTTGTAATAATTTATGGTGGTCGGGACCAATTCAGTGAAATAGATAACCAAGGAGGGGGGTAATTGGTTGGGTGTGAGGGGGGATTCAACTATTGTAAAGCATCAACTACGGTAGCATGGCCTGCATAAATTATTCAAAATAACCAAACACGAATCTTAATTAATAGGGACATCATAAAATATCATTATGTTACGAATAAACCAGACATTATCTTCAACAAAGATATAATATGAGGCATGAGTAAGTCTCTTCCTTGAACCTCAAACTCGGTTGAACCAAAAAAGCTAAATATCACCTTTTTAGCAAAACAACCACATGACCATACTAATTAATTACCGAACCATTCCTAAAATAATACTAAAATCTTTTATATTTAATCTTACTAAGTTTGAAATTAAATTCCGAGATCTAATCTTGACTACAAAATTTTGATATATAATGTTAGTAACAATTAATGCACCAGCTAGATTTCAACAAAAATGGACAAATAGAACAAGGCAGGTAAGAAATTCAAACACGATGCATATGGTGTAGAAACAAATGAGTAAATTGATCCTATTTAGAATAAAATGTTTGCTTGGGACTAAAATTTGAATGATACCTATATCCATGACATTTGAGGAATTTGTATCTTCTTTAGTCATGGTGTAAAATCTAAATATATCTTGAGGTCCCCTGGTATTATTCTATGTTCTAATTTACTAAATTAAGGACAAACTTATCTTTTATCTACCATTGTACTTAGTATCCTAGTGCAGTCTCGATAAGATGGTATACAGATCCACATGTTAAACACTCTCATGTCTTAGATGAATGAGCTTGACCACAATGACTACATATATGTGTTGAGTTTGATATATATATATATATGTGTGTGTGCGTGTGTGTGTGTGTGTGGAAGTTTATGGTGGTCGGATATAAGATCAAGTTTGGGAACTTTGGCCCGTAGTTTGCTCTGCAGAAGGCCTCTTCAGGTAATTCTAACTAATTTTTACACCTTCTTGCTCACTCCAAGAGTTATCTGATTTCTCCTCACTCTTTAATAGTTGCTTCCTATAAGATGGTGTTTGTGGTTGCAAAAATTGCATATTTTCTCCTCTCTCGGTAATGGTTGATGCCTCATACGCTTGCTAAAACTTTAAGTGCCTTTGTGGTGCCACAAACATATATATATGGTTGTGCACCTCTTTCAAACCTTTTGACTTTATCTCGTTCAGATGTTATCTTATAATTTGAAAACCTAGAGAGTTTGATAAATACATTTGCCTATTTATTTAAGGTCATATCATATTGCTTGAGTTGGAAAGTCTCTTCGACTTTTGATCTTGATACGAATCATGATAAAATTTATCTTCAAAAACCACAAAACGCAGTCCAACTAATGGTGTCAATTAATTGTGTCTTTTCAAATTCCACCACGTCTCAACATTTACCTGTAAAAATTAAGTTTTGAAAACAAAAACCAATGTTTCTTCGTTATACTTCAAGACCTCAAATTTCTCTACAAAATTCAATCACTCATAATCTAATTGAGGGTCACCTCCTCTTTTAAATTATGGTGGCCTCGTATCCATACAATTCTTTAGAGCATGATATTCATTAAAGTCTTCTTTCTGCGGTGTCATTGCCTCTTTGTCCATAAACGCAATCACTTGTTGTTACATAGCATGAAAAATAGTAGTCAAGTCAACTTGAGGTGCACAGCTAGTCTAAAAAGATTGTACTTTTATTCCTTGTTTTGTTGTATGACCTTCTTGACCCGTGGGTATTTGTGGTTCGATATCTTGGTACTCTATTTACTGCAGATAATATCATATGCTACTAAAACTTTGTTAATAAACAATACATTCATAAAACAATCAAATTAGCAAATTATATTCCTAATATGTGATGCACAACCTATTGATTGTCTACCTATTGATGCGATACCAAATGTAACACATGTCATTTCGAATAAGGGGACTCAAGGTACACCATGCTACCAACATGGTGATTATCTAAATTTGTAAGGACTCATAATATATAAAAATTTAAAATAAACATAAGTATATAATAAAGAACCTTTGACCTGAGCATATATACGCATTGATCGTACATTATATACAACTTGAGTAATGTACATTAACTTAGCCCAAAAATTACATATTTTATATTTTAAAAAAATCGAGTCCTTATCTTCTATTTAGAACAAAACTAGCTAGACTCTATTAACAAAAAGTTGTCGAGATGATAATCCTAATCAATTTCTTGATACAAATTCCCTTCACATTCAACACAATTCATCAAATACCTATGATCTAGGAAACTTAATAAAAAAGGTACTCACATGCGTATATATATAAATAATCGCAAATAAATATCAAGAAATTAATTCTTTTTCAAATAATAAAGGATCTTGGACCAAAGTATCATAAATAGTTGAATAACATGCGGTAACTAATCAAAATTGTATAACTACTATCAAACTAAATATGATTACTAAATTGAGAATAATATGTATATAAACCATATGATGAGTTTAAACTAAAAACACAGTATATAAAATATGTGAAATTGTCTTTACCCATCAGATAACTAGTTAAAACCAACTGAAATTGGAATTAGAATATTGATTTCTAAGATTTTTCATATAACAAATTGATATTATATTTTATATTCAAATAAAAGTCTTAAAACATGTCATATATCAAATACGATAACTTGTGGATTTCTAACCTATATATGCAACAAGTTGATATTTGTATCATATATAGTTATAGAGAATCTGATATCTTAGGATTTTCAGCTTATATAATAAGAATTACTAGAAGTTCCATAACCTGAGACTATTGAATAGGACTAACGAAAATTAGATACATAATTAAGATGGAAAAACAAAGATCAAAGAGTATTATATACTCTTAGCGTTTCTTTCAAGTTCGAAGAGAGTAGGGTATTCCCCATATTTTTCCTCCTATGGTAAGTTCATCCCAACCCCTTTTCTTCTTTTTCTTTGTTTTACGTTTTTATCTAACAAATATGTTATTGTAAGATTTTTTTTATAATGCACTTATTAGTCTATGTAGTTATAATTAATTAACTTCAAAGTAAAGGTGTACTTGAGGCGAGTCGAGTCAAATACTAGATGTGCAAGCTTATTTGTTTTACTTCTTGAGCCGAGCCGAGTCAAAATTTTAAAACTTGTTTGCTTAACTTATTAAATAATAATTTTCTTTGCCGAACATGAGTTGTTCACGAACATTCTTTATGGTTAAAGCAGAACTTCCATGAACAGTCGGTATTGGATGTAGTGTGTGGTATGAAGTATGATACATGATTTTAATGGATGATAAGTCTAAAGAAATTAATTTTTTCAAGTAATATTTTAGGTTTAATAATATATTTACAAATAAATAAAATTTTAATCTACGATTCTTAAATATAAAGGAGAATGAGTTTGTTTTCTTAACGACTTTAAAATAGAGTTAGAGCTTCTTTATAAACGAACGAGTTCGAAAAAACTTTTTCCGGTCCAATCTCGAGCTACACGGGAATAACTTTGTTCATTTAAAACCCTACTTTAAATAAATTAAAAGTCGAAAAGGGTCATTGACATATATAAAATGTATTAATATAGTTTTAATGGTATCTTGAGCATTACACAGAAAATCGTAAATATCATATTACTTTTGTTATTGGAAATTTATATAATTCATCAATAATTTTCGTTACATTTTTTTGTTACAGTGGAGAGTCACTTTAGACTCTAAATCTTTCTGATTACGAAAAAAATTTAATCTTGGTACCTTTTATTCACTGCTGAATACTTTAACTACTAGCTAAACTATTAATCTTATAATTTTCCTTACATTAGCTTTGATATCTTGCACTTTTTCTTTTGTGTCTTATCATTTTTTTTATACATTGGAGAGCCACTTTGGACTCATAGTAATTTTGAAGCCAATGAGATTCGACCGCAGAACCTCATGGTCTCTGCGGAGTAGTCTTATCATTTTTCATTAGGTCTTATATATATATATATATATATATATATATATATATATATATATATATATATATATATATATATATATATATATATATATATATATATATATTATGTATGTATGTTATACCCTTTAATTAATATATGACGATTGGTAAAAGTGGTATTGACAATTCATTTTGTTGTATGTTTAGCGAATAAGCATGAGTGTAACAAAGTTCTTGACAAGAAAAATTACTTGCCAAAGAACATTCGGCTTAGAGCATCAGTGTTAATTAACCTAAGACCATCCCCAAGGCTTCAGGTAAATGACTTTACTAAACTTCTACCTCCCATATCTATTAATTACAATATTCAAACCTATTAAAAACCTATTGATATGTTGTAAGAATAGGTTCTTGGCGATATGACAAACAAGAAGTCCAAGGAAAAATGGGGAAATCAAATTGGATGTTGTTTCCTCCCTCTAAGAATTGGTTTACGTGATGATCCGTTACTTCATATTCGGGAAGCTCACAACACCATTAAAAAAAAGAAGCTCTCGCTTGGACCAAGATTCTCATACGCGCTCAATAACCTCTTATTCAAGTTACTAGGTGAAAAGGTGATGATCAACTTAATCATAGTAAAAAAATATTTATTAATATTTAAATACTTGGGTTTGATTAAGTACTATAGGTAGGAGCAAATGTGGTATACAAAAAATATTAATTAATATTTAAATACTTGGGTTTGATTAAGTACTATAGGTAGGAGCAAATGTGGTATACAGGATGTTATTTAACATTACAATATGTTTTTCAAATGTTATTGGTCCAAAAGAAGAAAGCACACTCTATGGAAATCCAGTTAGTTACATAGCTCCATCCGTTCACGGTCTCCCTTATGTTAGTACCACTATTTTATTTATCTTAATATTGTTGTTATTATAATGATACATAATACTTATTTTTATATATATTAATCATATGCAGGCACTGCTCATTCATTACCAAAGCTACGCTGACAAAATGACAATTGTTCTTACATATGATCCAACTCTTATATTAAATCCCCAGCAACTTTGTGATGATTTAGAAGACTCTCTGAATATAATTAAAAACACTATTCTACAAAGGGGTCTTGTAAAAGATGCTCAACCATGAAAGGATAGAGTAACCAATTAACACTTTTTATTGACATTTTTTTTTTGTTATTGTTTGTTTCTACATTGGATTAATATTTTTTAGTCATTAAACTATTGCATTATCATTTATATTTTATTAGTTTAAGAACTTTTTCATTTTATCATCCATAAAAACTTTGTTCTGGGTTGTAGAAGTGCTTTATCCTCTTCGTTTCCTTTTTTCTCCTATTAAATTTTTTTTTTTTTTGGACGCTTAATACATTTCAAACTAACTTACTACAAATCATCAACCAATACCTAATCGAGAAAATCGAGAAACAAGTAAATCGAAAGTATTTCCTTCCTCCTGTTGTGCCCTGTGCCTAGCTTGTTTAGCTAATTTGTCTGCCCGACCCCAAATTTCATATTTACATTCATAATTTTCTAAATCTTTTAGCGCACCTAGAACACTTTTTGACTTTTAGCCGCCGCCTTCCCCCCCCCCCCCCCCCCCCTCCTCTCTCTCGGAGAAATTCTTGGCTCTGCTCATATTAAGATCTATTATACTAGACTTACCTTTTAATCTCTAAATCTCATCCAATTATAAACCTTTTTTTAATTTTTATCAGTAGAAAACTATATACAATTTGGGACATCAATTCGAGTTTTCTAGAATCAATTTTTATACATACATTACTGTATGAAGACTAACCAAATTAAAATTGTAAGAACTAAGTATTTATTTAGAAAGGTTTATTATTACAAGTGTTTTAAAAAATATGAACAATTATAGGTAGGTCTATATCTTTCCTACACAAATTTTCCCCTAATGCAAGACCTAACCTAAGATAATTGTTTACTAGAGAATAATTTTTTTAGCTAATTAATTGTTCACATTTTTGTTCATAAAGTATTCTTATAAATTTAGAAGGAGAATCATATCGAAATATAATATATTTAAATTAACCAGAAAATATACAAAGTTCTACCAATTTCTTTTAAATCACTTTTTCCCTTAAGAGAGTTGATCACAATAGGAGGGAACCATATGCCAATTCTTCTAGCAAAAGTCACGTCTAATATACCTACTCGTAAGATCAATCATATAATCCCTAGATGTAAGTACATGTTGAATGTTAATATACACCTTCCTATCAATATTTTTTTTGATTTTCAATATAAAAGGTCAAAACTTCCATCTAGTGTTGGACGTTGATTCGAGATTCTGGAACATTTCAAGTAATCAATAGAGCTAATAATATTCGCTCCAGATTACTTATCAATAACATGGCATTCTGGTCCTGCTTCACTTTTCACTATACATTCACTCCAAGTTTTTACAATTAGAGAATAAAGGTTGAAATTATGATCTGTACACACCATTTCCCACTAGTCAAGTCGAACATAAATTTAAATAAACAAAAAAGAAACTTGAGAGAATATGATCCCTGTGAATCGTAGAGAAATCAATGGTATCATGAGAAATCCAGGGGAACCTCGTGCAGTAGTTCGTTTCATCGCTGGCTAATGATGTCATCCATAAGTTTATGAAAAAGGATTAGGATCGCCTGAGTTCTACTTAGTCTTTCCAAAAAAACATGTTATCCGAGAAATCCACATGTTAAAAACGGAGAATAAAGATGTATGGAGTAAAAACTCTCTTATTGCAACCACCCACATCAAAAGCCTCAATAAGCTGAGGAATCCAATAAATCGGATCAACATTATCCAAGGGATTAGTTAAAAATTAAGCCTTTGAGATATCCCAAATCGAGCATCTAGGGGGATGAAAAAGTATATGTTCCATCAATTCAGTGGGGTAATCACATACCTTGCACTAAATGGAGATTAAGCATTCTTTCTTGAAACGGTTAGAGTTACACGAAATAACATGTTTTGCATCATTATAAATAAAGACCAAGATCTTTGTCGGTACTTTAACATGACAAATAAATTTCTAAAGAGGGGTAGAATGTGAATGAACCGATGGAGATGTATTAGGGTGTTCAGAACCTTGAGAAAATAAGTATCACGATACCTTCATTTTTGGAATAAATCACGTTAGCCACAAAAGGTCAGAAATAAGTTTGTATTATCCCTTCAAAATTTATTACGTCGTACTCAAAATATGCTTAGGAATGGCATTGTGGAAAATAGTATAAAATCATTCCTTCCCAATCCATCAATATGCATAATTTGGCTCACGCATGTGCATGATATTTGTATTATCTAGTTTAGAAATGGAAATAAAGGATGTGATCCATTTATTGCTCCAAATATCAGTGTTCGCCCCACTACCAGTCTGTAAGAAGCATCCCTATTTAAAAACTTTTTACCCACCATGTGGCTAGTCCAAGCCCAAGAATAATTGGTTCTCAGAGGAATTCTCCAGAATGAAGAATTCAAAAAATAAATAACTTTGAGCACATGGACTAAAAGGGAATCAATAATCATAAGAATTTCCAAGTATAGGAGACCAATAATTCTAATTCATGTTCTCAAATCCCAGATCAAAGGTCTACATATCCCTTTTGAAGCTGGTAAATTATCCAAAACAATCCAGTGAATTATCATTCAATGGCCATACTCCATGAAAATTATACTACCATTATTTTAGAGATACTTATAGAAGATTTAAAAAGTCTCAAAAGGGACGTTATATAATTTGGGAGACCCTGAAGAATTAAATTGATTGTAACTTTCTTGACACAATCCAAAAGAAGGAGTTCTTTCCACCCCAAACTACACTTGTGGAACGATCTGTTAGTCATTGAGGAGTTTTGATTTTAGATCGAGTGTAGTTTATAGGAATGCCTAAATACTTACCTATAGTGTAAAATCTTTTTATATTCAGCGGTGATTAAGTAACTGAATAAAATAGACACAGTGGTGCCCTTGTCAAATTAGAAAAAAGATGTTTTAAGAAGTTAACTCTTTCTCCCGGTCCACAACATTACTAGAGATAAGATACATGAAAGCTTGAATTTCCTACTCGTTGAGTCTGACCAAGAATAGATAATCGTCAGAATAAAGAAGATGAGTGAGACTAAGGCAATTTCTAGCAATACCTAGACCTGAATTGCTACCACTCTTGTAGTCAAAACTAATAAGTCTGGCCAAGACTTTCGACATAAGGAAAAACAAAAATGGACACAAGGGATATCCTTGGCACCTACATTAGATGGGATGATATTATTAACAATCACACCCTTGAAAAATATTTGGTAGGAGAGTGTAGAGATATGATTTAAAATCCATTCAATCCAACGATCATGAAAACCTAGCTTACCATAACTACTGCAAGAAATTCCCACCAAACATGCTCATAGTACCTATATATGTCAAGTTTCACTACAACATAATATGTACGGAATTTATGGATTTTCCTAAGAATTAATAGATCTCGTGAGCAATAAGAAAATTATCACGTATAACTCGTCCTTTGGAAAAAAGTTGATTGAGTGGGAAATATGATATCATCTCGTATAAGCTTAAGGAGATTTGAAATTACCGAGGCAATGGTTTTATAGTCAAAACCAGAGTTAGAAATAGGCCTGAAGTCTTCCATTTTTTTTCTCATAAACTTTTGTGACCAAATGATAATTCTTTAATTTATGGATTTAAGATTTACAGAACCTTCATAAAAGTGTTAGTCTCACTTTGTTTTAGTGTTTTTGATGAAATTTAAACAACGATAAAGCTTGGTGTTATATAATCATAGTTGAGTTACTTGAGATGTGTTTAGTATGAGGTTCATGAGCATAATGAGGAAAGAATCCTAGGAGTTTTGGAGCTTAAAGGATCAAGATCATATTCAAGTGAAGAAATCCAAGATATAGTCATAAGAGCATAAATTGTTCAAGAGAAAAAAAGTTCAAAAATGTCAAAGATCAAGCTTAAGGGAGTTAATAGAATGAGTTTAAGATGGTTAAGAATCAAGGGGATTTATTGAAGTTAGAGCTAGAAGACTCGTCAAGTTGTTTGGCTTGATAGAGGAGAGAAAGGGGTGTATAAAAGCTCAAGTTGAAGATTGATACTTGAGGAAGTTTGAAAATTAAGATTGAAGATTATTTTAGTGTAAGTAGCTCTAACTTGAGGTTTAATTTAGATTTACTTTATATATGATCTCTTCTATTGATATGGTGCTTTTGCATGTTTTTGAAGATGGTGAAACTTATGTTAAATATTTTTGATAACCTAATACCTCTAGACATTCCTTTAAATTAAGTCTTTACGTATCATAGTGTGTATCATGCCTGCATATAAGTCTAAAGGTATGAAAACATTTTTGTGCCGAACGGTATCTTTGATTTAAACACTCATTTTCATGAAGACAAAACAAGCCTTAAAATATTTTTCAAAATACCCTATAAAGTGTTCACCAAACGGACTATCGTTTGGCCTTAGTTTCACCCATTTACCTTAGCGGTAAACTGTTTGCTAATAACCTAAAATAGTGATAGTTATAGTAGATTAAGCAAAAATTGACTTTATAACTCTTCTTACACGGTTAACGTCATATATTTTCCATTCATCTTGGCTGACCCAAAATATAGTCCTAGAGAGGGAGTAAATAAAGTCTATGTGGAATAAAAACTTATTTAACCAACTTGTGCGATCTTATCAATATAAAGATGTAATCTTGAAGACTAATATATAGATAGGTTATATGCAACACAATGAGATAAAATATATGAATGAGTCACTCTATAGAACACTTAACATGCACAATCTACAATAACACTTAACATGCACAATCTACAATAACACCTAGCTAATAATGGAAGAGACAAATACTCAAACACCTCACATGTAATATTTGAGCCTAATATAACAATAAATAGTATAGTAAAAACTCTTGGAATAAAGGAAGGTAAATAGTAAGGGAAAAGAAGTAATACATTTTGAAGTGGTTTGGATCTCGTAGGCTTAGTACATTACCTAAGGTTTAATATACACATAATATTTGGCAAAATCCTCCACTATAATATTTTGTGGCTCCTCAACAAATTGATCTTACAAAAATGTGAAACCATTCCAAAAAACCTTTCGAAGAAACCTCATCAATGATAAATCAATAAGTTCACACACCCGTGAAACCTTTTCTTTTGTCTACACTACACAAGGATCGAGTATACACTCGTTACTATCTACCACTTTCACACAATCATGATTCTCTCTCTTGTGACTACAACTACATAAGGATTCTCTTTCTCTATTTTCTAGTCTAGGAGTATCACACTTCTATTCTAGAAGAAAAGGAACACTAGGTTTAAAACTTGACACTAATCTACAAGCAATTACAAAATATGTATAATATAGCTTGAAATTATTTAAAGACTCTCTTTGAAGATATGCTTTGATAGCTTGAGATTTGGTGTAGAAAGGAGTCGCTTTTCTAGACTTGAAAGCTTATATCTTCAGAAGAAATATGCTCCAACGGATCCGTCGACGTGTTTTATCACCATTTTTTTATCTTAAAAAATCCAGGGGTTTGGTTGTCCTTCTTTGGGGTCCAAGGTTGCAACAGGTACTTTTGCAACGACTCTTCTTGTCCTTCTTTTCATTATTGTAGGTCTGTCCCAGCATCACCGGAGGGCTGATCTTGCCTTCTTGTTTAGGCGCAATCTTTAGATGCAACTCATCTATCCGGACTCTCATACTTTGGGGGTCCGTTGTTCTGAACTTTTTCTCTTGATTGCTTCAGATTTCTTTCGATAATCTGACTAGCTGGCTCGTGTAGGGTCCAAAATTAGACTTTAATTTGCCAATTTCTCAAATTCTCTTAGTCTATCCATTACTCTGCATCGTTGGGGGTCTAGTCTTCAACTCTTCTCTTCACCTTTTCTCAGATGGCTATCAGATGTCCGATTGTCTGTTGTGTCAGGAGTTTGGGCCTTATATTCCTATAGGTCGTGTTCATGTTTTGGGCTAGCTATTCCTTGTCATTTTGTACCTTAACGACATATACACTATTTTGGCACACACACGATCAAGATAATATATGTACAACATTTTTTCAAGCTAATGATTATCAAAATATGGCCTTAGGCCAACACAACCGCTTTGTCTCACAAGGGTCACCCTCTAGCGCATATCAGTTACTCGCATGATCCATCTAACGATTATAAACAATAAG
This sequence comes from Nemophila menziesii, assembly GCA_029959085.1. Lineage (NCBI taxonomy): Eukaryota > Viridiplantae > Streptophyta > Magnoliopsida > Boraginales > Hydrophyllaceae > Nemophila > Nemophila menziesii. The sequence continues at coordinate 26,982,110 of JARWIR010000001.1, read as the reverse complement.
TTGGCCATATTGGTTTCCAACGGTAACATTGCATAGCAGTCAACTGCTTGAGTGTTGCAAAAATTTAGTAAATGGGATATTAATCTATAAATAACCAATAATTTCAAAATTGATTGTCAACCTCTAAAACTATCATTTTAATATATCATTTATGGATATCCTACATAGCATAAATCTCATTAATATATCATTTACGTTATGTAGCGTGCTGAATTCCTAGATTTTTTCGTCTAATAGTATTAGAAAAAAATACGTTAATCCAATTTTTTTATTTATCATTCGTAATGGCTCTTGCTCTAGATTAAATTTAGGGATGAGTGAGGTTGTTTTCGTTAACAGAGCGCATGGTTTCTTTGTGTGATAGAAGAGGTTGTAATAGGTAGATGATTCTCACATTATAAGAAAGAAAAATGTTTATGTGCTTTGGGTAATACAAGGTTGTAGTGGTGACTATGACACCTCTTAGGAGTGATAGAGAGAGTTTAAAGTTCGCTATGTACCTAATTGAAGTGATTAAGAAGATTAGTGGAATCTTGAAATCCTACGCTAGGATAACTTTATGTAGTGGACTACGCTTTCAGGGGGATCCCTTGAAAGTGTGGACCACTATAAATCCTTGTTTGGCATATATATCTATACATTATTTATATACTGATTCTATATAAGTTTGAGAATGTGATCAAATGTATATCTAAGCTAAACTAATGTTCTTTTACTGATTGTTAGCATTATTATAATTAAACAGATTATATGTTGTTTAGCTTAGGATTTCATAAATTAGAGATTAGCTAGCCTATAAATCAATTCTTGTTAGTTAGAGTAAATACACTTTTTACCCCATGTACTATACCCTATTTTTCAATTTATCCCCTATACCGTTAAATAAAGATCTACTTACCCATGGATTGTGCCTCAGGACAAAATTCGTCCAAAAAATCTATTACGTGAAGGGGTAAAAAAGAAAGTTTATATAAAATAGGGGCAAACTGACAGATATTTTGATTCTTAGGAAGTCAATTGATAGACATTTTGGACGGCTTCCATCCAAGAAGGACTGCCATTCAAAGCCTCCTTGTAAGACAAGGGTGGTTTCTCTCTATTGTCATTCTCATCTTTATCTACTTGGTATTTTCCCCTTAGTTTCCCCTACCATTGGGCGAGCGCTTTACTTTTGCATTGACATTTTCATTATAGTATTGTAGATGTTATATGTCCCCCAACTCGTCCTTCTCTTTAATTAAATGACTTGAATGTGTTTTCCTCCCCTATCCATTGTTAACCGACCTCATATGATTAAAATACAACCACCTAAATGACGGCGTATTTTGGGTTGAAATTCGTATTGCCTAGAGGTTGATTTCCATACTTCCTTGTGCTTTGGAGATAACCTCAATAAAAATTTGTCGTGGTCCACATAGATGAAGGTTCTTTTGGGAGTCCTAATTTTGTCGTTTTTATGGTTGGTGAAAATGATGGATTCTATCGTTAGGTATTCTAATATCTAGTGGAATTGATTTCTTTAATCTCTTTGAGGACAATTGTCAAGCACTCAGGGCTGAGGTAGGTTTAATGAAATTTTTTGGCGTGGAGGAGATGGAGGTGGATATGGTTAGTGTTTTGGCTCCGATAGTGATTTCCCGCCATCCAGACCATGAATGGAGTTGGGAGTCTGGCATGGAGGCCCACTTGTGTTGCAACTGTTGAATGCTGAATACACGTGTAATGTCGAGCAATATTCTAGACCATTGTTTGTTTATAATTGATTTGGTTAAAAGGTTCAAGTCTTTTTATGATCCTATATACTTCTTCCGTTCCAAAATTAATGTCCACATTACTAAAAATAGTGTCCCAAAATTATTGTCCACTTATAATATCAAGACACTTTTCTCCAACTTTTTCCACTATTACCTTTATTAAAATAATAAAATTTACATTTCCAATGCATATTTAAAATATCAAGACACTTTATGAAGGGTAAATTTGCAAATATTGTATGTAATGATTAGGTTTCTTAATTTGTGTGAAAAGAAGAGTGAACATTATTTTTGGGACGGAGGGAGTAATAAAAGACGTATATCATTTGATTATGCGAAAAGAACAAATGGAGAAAAAAGAACACTATGTTGGGTTATTTGGTATATCGTTATAGCTCGGTCTTTTAGGTTGCGTCTGTTCATAATCTCGATTTTTGTTTTTTATGAATATAGAGTATTCACTAGTTAGCAATAAAATGGTGATTTGGGTTAGTGTCCGGATGAATCTTTTCTCTTTGTAGATGATGTATTTTGGTGTAGTGTGGAATCGTTGACTCGGATTGATTAATTTTGTGTCTCCGAAAATTTGTGTTAAAGTAAAGTTGGGTATCACCTCAAAAACTTGTCATCAAAACATTACCCATGATATGGATGGTGAATATGGATGGTGAATGGTTCAATTGTGTAAGAGAAAAAAACCAACCAAAAAAATAATAATATAATTAGATTATTTACCATTCATATTATAGTAGGTAATATTTTGGTGAGGAATTTTTAGGTAATACCCCTCATTACACATTATGTTATATCTTGATATTTTTTTTTAGTCAAATTAACTTATATTAAAAGGGATCAAAAGGCATGGAGTAGTTAACCTACTCCAGCAGAGTCAAAAACCATAGCATCATTACAGATAATAGAAGCAAAATCATTCGGCAAAACACAAAACCAATTAACAGATAATAAATTCCTAGAATAAGCCTTCACAATCCAATCAGCTGCTTTGTTAGCACTTCTTCGTATCCCACGAATCAAAATCTGGGGGTGGGCTTTAGTCATGCTTCTAATATCTTCAAGGATAGGCCTAACCTTCCAATGGCAGGACGCGCTTGAAGAATGCACGGCTTGAAGAACTGCTTCTACATCAGATTCAATACTGGTGCATGAAGGAACTTGTTCAATGGCAAACAGAAGAGAGCTTCGTAGCGCCATTGCTTCAGCTTCAAAACTAGAGCAGGCTGTAGAAGACATGGCAAAGCCAGTTACTACATCACCTGCACTATTACGAGCAACTGCGGCTAAGAAGGCTTTTCCAGGAATAAACGAGGCATCCACATTGATTTTAATTTCATTAGAGGGAGGTTTGATCCAAAACAGGGATAGGGACTTCCATGTTGGCAAATGTAGCTGATGAGGGATTAGATTAATATCCTGTTCTTCTTCATTGGCACAAAAAATATCCCTGCAATTTAAGCTCATAAGAGTTAATCCTGTATCAAAATTAATAGGGACATCTTCAATAACTTTCTTATTACGCATTATCCATATGGTCCAAAGGCAGGCTATAATGGTAAGAAGGATATTAGTTTTTTCTTTTTTATTCTTGCCTTGCTCAATTAAATTACCAACCCAACAATTAAGACCAGCCATAGAGGATGGATCGACACTACAATGTAGAGGAGATAAACACCACATTCTCCTAACCCAATCACATCTTAAAAACAGATGTTCTATGTTTTCTTCCTCCTTGAGACAGATTTTACACAGATCAGAACTAGTGCAGTTTCTAACAAATCTGTTTCTTTCAGTCGAGAGTGCATTAAGAATAACCCTCCAAAAGAAGAATTTAAATTTGGAGGGAGCTTTGGAAGCCCAACTGAGGGAAAGAAGATCATGGTTGGGGAATAAGGAAGGAGTAGGATGAGTAGGGGGAGGGATATAATTCTCTATCTCGTATGAATAACCAGATTTACTGGTATATATACCATGGTTAGTATAGGGCCAGATATAATTTATAGGCCCATCAGTCCATGGTATATTGAGATCAGTAATCTTCTTAGTTATTTCTGGGGAAAATAGGGAATTAATAATATCAACCTTCCAAGTTTTTGTATTAGTGTTTATCAAATCAGCTAGAAATTTGGGGAAAGTGGGCTCTTCACTATAGTGGGGAGGTTTAGGGAGATAAGAACCAGCCCACTTGTCTTCCCAAATGGAAGTGTAATGCCCATCCCCAATGGGTTTAATAATGTGCTGTTTCAATAATTCTCGACCCTTAACAATGCTATTCTAGGTCCAAGAGGCACCACGAATCTTAGGAGAATTAAGGAAGTCTTTTTCATTAACGTAGAGGCCTTTAAGGACAAGGTATACTAGAGAATCAGGATTATTAAGGATGGACCATGCCTGTTTAGCTAATAAAGACAAATTAAAGACTTCCAGATTTTTAATACCGAGCCCACCATGGAATTTCGGTGAGGATATTCTGTTCCAACTTAACCAGTGGATGCCTAAGTGTTCCTCTCTACCCCCAAAGAAATTTGCTAGTAAGCGAATTAATTTTTTTAATAATTCCTTTAGGAATAGCTAGGATGGACATGAAATAAGTAGGGAAAGCATGAATAATCGAGGATATCAAGGTTGATCTTCCTGCCAGGGATAGGAGAGATTGTTTCCATACACTAAGTTTATCAGCAATTTTAGATACAAGAGTATCCATTGCCTTAGTTTTCGAGTTACCCCACTCAGTTGGGATACCTAAATAGAGACCTAAGTCACTAGTAATAGGCATGCGAAATGCATCTTCAAGTTGGATTTTCATATGTGGGGTAGTATTTGGACTTAGAAGGATTGAGGATTTATTTCGATTTATTTCCAAACCTGAGGCAAAACAGAATCTATGTAGAGTCTCACGAAAAGCATGGATTTCAGAAGCAGAGTTTTGAAGAAAGAAAATTGAATCATCTGCAAAAAGCAGATGATGAATTTTGGGGCTTACTCTGCTCAATTTAACACCTTTAATCAATCCATTCTGGACATCTTTTTCAATCAGGGATGAGAGTAGATTTGAGACTATAGTAAACAAATAAGGGGATAATGGATCACCCTGGCGTAATCCACGAGAAGGTTTGAAAGAGCTAGAAGGGTGACCATTCAAAATAATATTAAAACTAACAGAAGTTACACAATTTTTAATGAAGGACACCCAATTCGCAGAAAAGCCCATTTTAGCCAATAAGGAGAAAAGAAAGTTCCAGCTTACTCTGTCGTAAGCCTTGTGAATATCAGCTTTTATGATAGAAAAGATATTTATGGAATTAGCTCTAAGATGTTTTAGCTTGTGAATGACTTCGTGTACAATTATAATGTTATCTTGGATCAACCTTCCTTTAATGAAGGCAGATTGGCAGGGGGAGATAATCCTAGGGATAATAGCACTAAGTCTCAGAACCATTACTTTAGACAGAATTTTATAAAGGAAGTTTGTGCAGGATATAGGTCTAAACTGGTTTATCTTCTGGGGATTTTTACATTTTTGGATCAGGATAATATTAGTTTCATTTATTTTATCCAAAGGGATAGAACCAGCGAGGATCCCATTACAAATAACTAAGATATCTGATTTGAGTAAATCCCAATGTTGGTGGAAAAAAGCTCCAGGGAGCCCATCAAGACCTGGAGATTTTGAGGGATGTAGCTGCCAAGCAGCTAATTTCAATTCATCTAAGGTAATAGGCCTCATAAGAGAGATATTCTCTACTTCAGTTATGAGGGGTTGAATATGACTCAAAATGGGGTCTATAGCCCTAAGCCCAGGATCTTGATAAAGATCATTGAAAAACTCGGTTACATGATCTTTTAACTCAGAAAAACCAACTGTCCATGAATTGTCTTCTTTACGAAGACAGATAATACGGTTTGAAGCTCTCCTAATTCTTGTAGATAGATGGAAAAATTTGGAGTTTTTATCCCCCAGTTTCAGCCATCTAATACGAGATCTCGTGGCCCAGAATTTCTCCTCTAAGGACCAATATTTTTCAATTTCAGAAGAAATTGAGGAGAAAAGATAAGACAAGGATTCATTGGGTTGAAGAGGGGGAGGATTAGAGGACATAAGCTTTTCAAGTTTATTGGTTAAAAGATTAATCATAGTAGCATTGTTCCTCATATTGATTTTTTTTCCATCTCAGAATGGTTTTTTTACATCTAATCAAACATTTAGCCAATTTAATATGGGGAGCACCACTAAAATTAACTGAACTGGATAGGCAAGTATTAATAGCAGTTCTACACGTTGGGATTTTTAGCCAATTTGGATCAATTTTTAAATTTTTTCTAATATTTGAAGCAGGGGGATCATATAGATGAAGGATCATAGGGGAATGATCCGAGCCTATAGGGGGAGCATTGTGAATCCAGGCTTCAGGAAATGTATTAATCCAAGTAGGGGATCCTAAACCTCTATCCAATTTTTGAATTATAAGATCTTCATTATCTCTATTATTTCTCCAGGTGAAAGAACATCCTTTAACAGGGATTTCAGATAGCTTATTTAGGGAAATATAATCATTGAAGGTGCGAATTTCAGATAAAGTTTTATGATTACCCCCAATTTTTTCCTGTTGGTGTCTAATAACATTAAAATCTCCTATAAATAAGTTAGGGGAATCAGGGTTCGCATTTGTTTTAGAATTAATAAAGGCCCATAACTTATCTTTGTTTGCCTTATCAGGGATTGTATAGATAAAATTTAAAGACCAAGCAATGCCTTCAGGGCTCAAAAAAGAAGCAGAAATATGATTGTCATCAGAAGAAGTTACCTCGCAATCAACGTTGTCCATGCCAAACAAGGCTAGTCCTCCAGAAAGTCCAACAGGATCAACACTCCATAATAGTTTTATTTTTAGCTTCTTCGCAAGTAGTAGCAGCTTTTTTCTTTTAGTCTTAGTCTCCGAAAGACCAAGAACCTGGGGTTTTTCCCTAGAGATAAGCTCCCTAAGGTTTTGGACCGTCAAGGGGGACCCTGTCCCTTGACAGTTCCAAAATACCCCTATCATTTATCTTGTGGGGGTTGCGGTTTGCAACCACCCACGTCCACGGGAGCTATCATTTGAATAGGAGGGATATTCGCAGCAATCTCTAAGAGGGGAACTTCAACCAGCGTATCTTTATCCTCACTATAACCTACCATTTCTTCATGAGTAATCTTTCTCTTCTTCGCGCTTTGACTCATCTTCGAATTAGAAGGACCAACCATACCAACAGCTATGTCCACCAACTTTGGGTCACTTCCAGGTTTAACCATCTCTTCTTTCGCATGAGGGTTAGGAGTTTGCATTGTAGGAGTAGGGAGAGTTGATTGATCAGTAACTGTAGGCGAGATAGCCATTGGGGATTTAGGTTCATTTGGGTTCTCATTAATCGGAGGTGGGATACCAGAGGGTAGAGTAGGAGAGATAGATGGGGATTTCTGATTTTCATTTGAGATGTTTTGATTAGGGGTATGAAAGATAGTGGGACTATTTGGGATTTCCCCCTCGCTCAGGTTTGGGCTCTTAGGATTTGGGTTAACCCATTGGAAGCTGGTCTTACCTTTAGTTGGGTTTTCTTTTGACCAAGTACGAATGGACCATCTCTTGCCAAAAGAAGGATTTGGGCCGGTATTTTCTTGAATCTTATTGGGCCATGGAGTCCAATCTTCATCTGCATTATAGTTTTTGCGCTTGGAGCCTGATGCTTTATAACCTTTTGGCCCAATATTACCCTTCGTGGGCCTCTGATTGCCTTTAGTGGACCCTCGAGTAGAGATGGGTCTTGCTGACTCAGCCTTATCTTCAAACTTAGCAGTAGGGATAATAGCGGTATTTTCCAAAGTAAGGGGATTAGGAACCATAACGATACCTTGTTCAGGTATAGAGGGACAGTCCTTATTTTGGCCCGTAAAAGCTTTTCCTTTTCCAGTACCAAAGGACACTGCGTCTTTTTTGTATCTTCTGTCACTTGGACCAATGTTCGTACGAGGTTGACTCGTGTATTCCGCCGACCAGCTCTGTCTTGAATCGCCGCTATCAGTGAACAACTTGGATGGATCATCAAGATCATCCATGATTTGGACCTTAGCACCTCGACCTTTAACTGGATCTACTGAAAGCCAATCTCCGAATCAAAGTCTGACCATGCCTCTCACACGCTTAGCTTCTTTCTTGAATAAACCACAGTCACTCGTGACATGATTGAGCATACCACAGTAGTGGCAAAACTTACTAAGCTTTTCATATCTCATACGAATCGTAGCTTCTGGTAGGGATGGTCTTTCGAGCTTAAAAATGGATAATAAGGGATTTTTCACTTTCCATAGAACTCGAATCCTCAACTGTTTTTTAGTTTCTATGGAGTCTTCGATATCGTAAGCAAGAAGGGTACAGTCGAGATTTTTGCTTATATCAACAGCGTTATCCGGTGTAACAAAAGCCGGAGGGAGATCTAGCAGCTGGATCCAGAGGGTAGCCATTGAAAAATCTGCTTCTGCTAGCGACATCTCAGGATGCCATGCATGGAGGATTAGCATATGACCATTCACTGACCAAGGACGGAAATGCCAAGTATTGAGCATATCCTCCTTAGTTTCGAATGCCAAAAAGAAGGTATTAAACTCTGCTGGGAGCACATGCATAGGCTTTCTGAGCCCCCAGGAGCGATTAGCAGCTATTTCCACCGTATAGGGATTGATTTCTTGGGGTGTGAGGATCTTAGCTAATAGCATGTTTCGATGATTATATACCTCGTGATCTTGATATTTTGGGGTAAGTTTCATGGTTTTCACAGGAAAATCCGCCATTGTTGCAGATAGAGAGAGATAGGGTAGCTGAGAGGTTAGAGATGAGAGGAGAAGATGAAATGAGATGATAGTGGAGAGTAAAGTAAGTAAGGGTTGTAAAGTTGGGTTTCCAATAAGGTGAAAAGCTTTGTATCTTTTCGAGAACACTAGATAGAATTTATAGAACCACACAAAGTTTCAATATAGGGATTAAAGCTAGAAATAAAATAATACGGCTAAACTAGGGATGATCAAAGAAACTAGACAGAACAAAAATTAAAGTTAAGGGTAAATAAAGTAAACTAGAGGATTAATATCTATTAAAATGGGATAACCAAGGGGAAAACAATCATTAAGATGGGAGAGGATCAAGACCATGCGTAAGTAGGCATAAGGATTATTTAGGGAACCATGATCTCTTGCATCTCTTGATATAGCTTTCATTATTTTGCATTGTTGGTGGGATAAATTTAATTTTTGGATCTTTTAATTTGTTTCCTTCCCGTGTTGTTTAATGATTTTTTTTAAAGAAAAAGAAAACTAAGGATTCATGTTGGAACTACTTATGTTATAGTTAATTTTTTTTTTCTAAAATAGAATATTAAATATTATTTTTAAAATGTTAAAATCTAAAATCATTTTAATGATTTAAAAAAAAGAATATATTTGGCATTTGGTCTGAAGATGGTAAACACTTTTAAAATTTAAAAATTCTTTAATACTTTATAACAAAAAGAAAAAAAAATATTTTTAAAGGATAACTAACTTATAAGTTAGAAATTATATTTCGACACCTCACAACCAATACTATACACAACGAAAGACAAGTTTTAACTAATCACTTTGAAGTAAAGTTCAGAAAACAAAATTAAATGAAGTATGAAGAACAAAATTTATCAAGCTTTTGGATTATACTTAAACTCTTTTTTATGAAACTATATAGTTGACATTAAGATAAGGTAAGCAATCAAGCGACTAGGATAAGATAAAAATTAGACTAGCTCAATGGCTAAGACCTTGTCTCTCATTTAGGAGGTATATGGTTTGAATCTCCTCAACCTTGTTATTTTTTGAGCGCTTAAAGTGGGTAAGCAAGAGGTGCAAGGTTCGAGTCCTCTCTCTGAACATAGGCAACCTAATTCTGATTAAATAAGAGTATGCGAGGCGTGTATATTTCTTATTGGAATAGTCGTAGTGCGCGTAAGTTGGCCCGGACACCCATACATCCAAAAAAAGATAAAAATCGGACATCTATGACGAGAGAGAGAGAAAGAGAGAGAATTGTTTCTCAGCGCCTCTATTCTAAACCTTTTCCTTCTCAAAATTTCGTTCGATCTTTTTTGCTTTATCAATTTCTATCAAATATTTCTTATAATTCTTGCTCCTGGAAGTTTTCTAAGTATTGTTCGGGTTTTTATGTTTGCATGGTGGTGTTACTTATGGATCGGAGATCATATTCTTCATAATTACTATGATCTTTGAATTTTTTTTGAAGAGCACTGGTTTTAATGAAAAATTAGATTCTAAAGGAAAGATTTCAATAAAGTAATATTATGTTTGTTATAATAAACTGAAAATAAAAAACTTACACGAGAATTCGATAAAAAAATACAATTATACAGAAAAGATAGCGTTAAACGATATTCTGGTGGTGTCGATAGCTCTAACAAAGGTCTTACTCTAGTCTACCGTATAGCCTTATAGTATAAGGGAGAAGAGAGTAAAGTATTCTTTCTGAATTCTTAATTTTGTTTTTTGAAAATGATAAAAGGCTATATATATATATATATATTATATTACAAGCTTTTTTTATAAGTTGTGGCCAGGATCGATTCTGCACCACCAAGATTCTCGCCGGTCCAGGAAAACCGCCGTTATCCACCACTAGCGCAGCTCGAGGACCATTCCACCGTTCTCTCCTCTCCTTTCCACCATTCAAAAGAGAACCGCTCGCCATTATCCACCACCAGCGCCGCTCAAGGACCATTCAGGGAGTGAATAATCAGCAATAGTTAGTTATTGTGTTAATCAGGTTCATGTTTTTCGTAATTGAGTTATATTGGTTGATATTTTGCGGTTCAAGGAGCTTAGTTGTGAGCGTTGATTTCCTACAGGTATTAAAAGCAAACCTTACCTTTCTTACTCGGTTTCATGTAGGTGGAAAAGTGGTGGATACTGTAGATTTATTGAGAAAGAGATATTGGTTATGGCGTTTAGATGTGTTACCTTTTTCAATCTTATATTCAATCTGGTTATTAGTTATCATCCCCAGTTTATATTTTATTCTCATCTTCCTCTTCACTGTTTGGTCCGTCGATTTCAAATGTTTCATACACTTCTCTAAGGTCTGTTCAATTTCACACTTCCCCAAATTTATTTTCGTAACTGATCATCATATGTTAATTACTAAGTTGAAACGTTGTTTTACAGGTCAATGACATTAATCGTGCAGATTCATGTAAAATAACTCCAGCTAAATTCTCAGGGTTGAAGGAAATTGTGCCCTTAAAAACGCGTAAGGTCAGAATCATGATTTTATTGAGTGTTTAAATATGACCTAGAATACAATCAATTCATTTTCTCGACTTTTTAATTGTACAGCTGGCAGATTCATCTTCAACAGATGAAGATGAGATTTATTTTGACTTTAGGAAACAATGTTTCTGTTAGCCTCACCTTGTTTTTATTCCCGTTTTAATATTCGACAAATCATTATTTAAACTAAAATTCATTTTGGTATCACTTAAAATGTTTTCCAAAACCCCTCATTAGATTAGTTGTGTTTACTTCATTGTTACTTAGCTTGAAATTCAAAATAGCAGCCCCGCGGTACACCGGACGAGTGACGCGGTACACCGTAGGTCACGGACCAGAAGCACGGTGCACTAGATGGCCCGACCAGTAAGCTCAGAAATCTGCACGGTACACCGGACCTTTGTCACGGTACACCGGACCACTACACGGAGCAGGGATGCGGTACACTACATAGTCCGACCAGTAAGCTCAAAAGTTAGTCGAACAGTCATGTGGTGCACCGGACCATATCCGCGGTACACCGCACGAGAGGGTTTCAGCACTATTACTAGAGGACAAAGCTTATATCCGTTAGAGATAAAATAGATCCGTTGGAGAGAAGCCTTATGACCGTTGGATCATCTTTTCAGCTATAAAATGGAGTTCATTCAAGACACAACTCAAGCCTTCCATCTACCAATCTTAAGACCAATTAATTCTATCATTCAAGGAGGTTTCAAAGGAGCATTCAAGTCATATTTATTGTGAAGCTAATTAGTTCTATCTACTCATTTAGGAGTTTAGTCACAAAGCTTTTATAAGCACCCCTAAACACTTTTTCCCTTTCCTCTTAGTTCTTGTAATAGATTAAGAGAGTAGTGTGAGCATAGGTTTATGCTTGGTTCCTTGTGTTGGTGATAACACAAGTGTATTTCCTTCAAAAGGTTTTTGAAGTGGTTGTAAGGGTTTGTATCTCACCCGGTTAAGAGTTACGAAGATTAGTTGAGAATCTTGCAAATCCTAAGGAGGCTTCCTTAGGTAGTGGATGTAGGGAAACCGAACCACTATACATCGTTGTGTATCGTATTCTATCTCTACACTCTTTATATTTCCGCACTCTATATGCTTGATAAAATGCCTACTTGAATAGTTTGATATTATTGTCTATTAGGATTATCTAGTTTTATACTATTTAGTTTGCTAATACAATAGGATTCAAATTAGCTTTTAATTTTATTTACTTGAAATAAAATTAGCCGATTAATTTCTATTGTCCTATTCAACCCCCCTTCTAGGACGCATATAGTATATCAATTGGTATCAGAGCCTAGCTCTATTGTACTTAATCGTTTCTAGAGTTAATACGATATGGATTCTAATCAACCGAAAGGTTCATGTTCTACTAGACCTCCGCTTTTTGTAGGAAAAGACTACTTTGGATGGAAAAAGAAGATGGAGATTCATGTGAAAGGAATCGATTACTTTTTATGGATGGCTATCAAAAAGGGTCCTTATATTCCCTACGTTGCCGGAAGTACAACGGAGGTAAAAGATGAAGATGATTACAATGATCAAGACATAGCTAAACTTACCAAAAACAACAAAGCTATGAACATCCTCATAAATGGATTAAGTGTCACGGAATATGCTAGAGTGAGTGAATGCAATTCCGCTCATGAAATGTGGCAACTCTTGGAGCTATCATATCAAGGAACGGAAGATATTAAGGAAACCAAGATTGGTCTCTTTATCACTAAGTATGAGCTTTTTCGTATGGAGCCCGATGAAGCCTTGAATGCTATGCATCAAAGATTTTCCAACATTGTTAACACTTTGAAGACTCTTGGTCAAGAGTACACCAACAAGGAACAATGTCGAAAAATCTTATTTGCTCTTCCAAGGAAATACAAGACAAAGATCAACTCTATAAGAGACACTAAAGATCTTTCAAAGATGACGGTTCATGAACTCATTTGCAACCTCATGACGGAAGAACTTGTGCTTGAAGAAGAAAAGATAAGAGATGATGAGGAGAAGAAAATTAAGAAATCTATTGCTTTCCATGCCATGAGTTCTAAGTTGAAAGAACGAAAAGAAAGGAAAGAAAGTGAAGAAGAAAACTCTCATGAAGAAGAAACTAGTGAAGATGAAGGAGTGGCTATGCTAGCAAGAGACATGAAAAAATTCATGAGATATAAACGCTTTGCCAAGAAAGGAAGCTCTTCCACACCTTACAAGAAGAATGATAGAGCTATCAAACAAGATGAACCCACTTGCTATCATTGCAAGAAGGTTGGTCACATCAAAACCTATTGTCCTCTTCTTCAAAAGGAGAAACCGAAAAGAGCTATGCATGCCAATATCACTTGGGATACTCAAAATTCGGATGAAGAAGAAAGTGATAATGAAAATGTCAATCTTGTTGCCTTTATGGGAAAAGTTGAGAATGATGAAGATGCTTCTTCGGATGATGATACCGGTACTACTCACTTTGCCTTTATGGCAAATCATGATGAGGTAACTCCTAAATCCAAACTCTTTTTAACTAATGATGATGCTAGTGAACAAGATATTCATGAGGCATTTGATTCTCTTTATAATGATTTTTTAAATTCTATTGAAACAAACAAAGTTTTAACAAAAGATTTAGAATTTGAGAAAAATAGAACTAAAGAGGTTTTGAAAGCTTTGGAAGATTGTCAAAATCTTTGTGATGAATGTATAGATGAAAATGAAAAACTTCATCTTATTGAGAAAAATCTTTTGGAAGAAAAAGCTTTATTAGAGAAAAAGATTTTGGATCAAAATGCTATTATTTTGAAATTTACTAGTGGGCAAGAAAACTTGGATTTGATTTTAGGTTCTCAAAGAATGGCTTGTGAAAAAAGTGGTGTTGGATATGATCCATTCACTCACCAAAAACCTTTGAAAAATGTCTTTGTAAAATCAAAAATTTCAAATGCAATTCCATCCTCTTCAAAATCTTCTATCACTTGCACCTATTGTGAAAAACTTGGTCATGATGCATCTCATTGTTACTATCGTAAATTATTAGATTTGGGATCTCTTGTGCCAATTTGGAAAAGACCTAAATGGGTCTTAAAAAGAAAATCCGCTAACCCTTATGGACCCAATCCAAATTGGGTACCTAAAGCTTAAATTACTTTTTGTTTGTAGGGGTTGAGCATCAAGAAGCAAAATATATGGCTACTTGATAGTGGATGCTCAAGACACATGACCGGAAATCAATCATTATTTACAAATTTATATAAAACTAAAGGTGATAAAGTTACTTTTGCCGACAACACTAAGAAACGCGTTTTGGGTAAAGGTAACATTGGTAATATGGATTCCTTACTTATCTCTAATGTGTTACTTGTTGAGGGTCTCTCTTTTAACTTGCTTAGTATTAGTCAACTTTGTGATGTTGGTTTTAGTGTTAAATTTGAAGCATCTAGATGTGTTGTTTTCAAAAATGATGAGTTAGATACTATGTTTATTGCAAAAAGATCGGATAATGTTTTTGTTGTTGATCTTGAAAGTCTTATGTGCAAAAATATTAAATGCTTATCCGTGGTTAATGATAGTTGGCTTTGGCATAGACGTTTAGGACATGCTAGCATGGATTTAATTTCAAAATTATCTAGAAAAAATCTTGTTGTTGGTTTGCCTATTTACAAATTTGATAAAGATAAATTATGTGATGCATGTCAACTTGGTAAACAACATCGTTCATCTTTTAAATCTATTAATAAGGTCATCACCGTTAGGCCACTTCAATTATTGCATATGGACCTTTTTGGTCCCGTTGATGTCACTAGTCTAGGAGGGTCTAGGTATGTCTTTGTTGTTGTTGATGATTACACTAGATTCACATGGGTGATGTTCCTTGCTTTGAAAAGTGATGCCTTCAATGAATTTGCAAAACTTTGTAGAAAGGTGCAAAATGAGAAAGGCTACTCTATTACATGCATTCGTAGTGATAATGGTAGTGAATACGTGAATTCTCCTTTTGTGCATTTTTGTGATGAATTTGGGATTGAGCATAATTTTTCGGCCCCTAGAACTCCCCAACAAAATGGGGTAGTGGAAAGGAAAAACCGAACTCTACAAGAAATGGCTAGAACAATGCTAAAAGAACATAGCTTGCCTACATACTTTTGGGGTGAAGCCGTTCATACGGCTTGTTATGTGTTAAATAGAGTTCTTATTAGACCCCTTATTAAGAAAACCCCTTATGAGCTTTGGAATGGTAGACCACCAACTATTGCTTATTTTCGTGTTTTTGGGTGCAAATGTTTTATCCTAAACACTAGGGACTATTTGGGAAAATTTGATGCTAAATCGGATGAAGGCATTTTTCTTGGTTATTCCACTAAAGGAAAAGCCTATCGCATTTTCAACAAACGTACTCGTACAATTGAGGAATCTATGCATGTTGACTTTGATGAGACTAATCCGTTTTGTATCAAGAAAGTGGTAGATGTTGTTGAAGATACTCCACTAGATCAACCCTTAGAATCTCCTACTCAAGAAGTCAAATCTCATGAAGAATCTCTTAAGGAAAATGATCAAGTGTTAAATGAAGCTAGTACGAATTTACCAAGGTGTTGGAAACATATCAAAGATCACCCAAGTGAATTAATTCTAGGTGATCCAAAAGAAGGTGTTACCACTCGCTCCCGTATTATTGCTCTTTGTGCTCATCAAGCATTCTTATCTCAAATTGAGCCCAAGAATATTAAAGAAGCTTTGTTAGATGATCATTGGATTAATGCTATGCATGAGGAATTAAATCAATTTGAGCGTAGCAAATTTTGGACATTAATGGAGAAACCAATTGGCCCCACTATTATTGGCACTAAGTGGATATTTCGCAACAAGCTAGATGACACCGGCATCATTACTAGAAATAAAGCAAGGTTAGTTGCTCAAGGGTACAATCAAGAAGAAGGTATTGATTTCGATGAAACTTTTGCTCCCGTAGCTAGACTTGAATCTATTCGTATGCTACTTGCTTTTGCTTGTTATATGAATTTTAAACTTTACCAAATGGATGTCAAAAGTGCTTTTTTAAATGGTTTTATAGACGAGGAAGTTTTTGTTAAACAACCTCCGGGTTTTGAAGATCCAAAATTTCCAAATCATGTTTTTAAACTTTCAAAGGCTTTATATGGTTTAAAACAAGCTCCTCGTGCTTGGTATGAACGATTAAGCAAATTTTTATTAGATGATGGTTTTAAAAGAGGAAAAATTGACTCCACTTTATTTATAAAAAGGTCTTCAAAAGATATCCTTCTTGTTCAAATTTATGTGGATGATATTATATTTGGTGCTACTAATGAAAATCTTTGTGAGAATTTTTCTAAAAGCATGCATAAGGAATTTGAGATGAGCATGATGGGAGAATTAAATTACTTTCTTGGACTTCAAATCAAGCAAATGAAAGATGGTATCTTTGTCAATCAAGCCAAATACACAAGAGAATTGATCAAAAAATTTGGCCTTGAAGATGCAAAGGAAATTGGAACTCCAATGAGCACATCCACAAAATTAGACAAAGATGAAGATGGTAAGGATGTTGATGAGAAACTATATCGAGGTATGATTGGTAGCTTACTTTATCTAACCGCTTCTAGACCCGATATTATGTTCCCCGTGTGTCTTTGTGCTAGATTTCAATCTTCTCCCAAAGAAACCCATCTTAGTGCCGTTAAGCGTATTTTTAGGTATTTGAAAGGAACCCTTAGTCTAGGACTTTGGTACCCAAGATTTACCTCCTTTGAACTAATAGGTTATTCGGATGCCGATTATGCCGGTTGTAGACTTGATAGGAAGAGCACTAGTGGTAGTTGCCAATTCTTAGGTCAATCCCTTGTCTCATGGTCTAGTAGAAAACAAAATAGTGTTGCTTTATCCACGGCCGAAGCCGAATATGTTGCGGCCGGAAATTGTGTGACTCAAATTCTTTGGATGAAACAAACCTTACTAGATTTTGGCCTAGAGTATGATCGTGTTCCCATTCGTTGTGATAACACTAGTGCTATAAATCTTACCAAAAATCCCATTCAACACTCTAGAACAAAACACATAGAAATCCGCCATCATTTTATCCGTGATCACACTCAAAAAGGGGACATTGTACTTGAATTTGTTACCTCCGAAAATCAATTAGCCGATATCTTTACCAAACCTCTACCCCAAGATCTTTTTGAGAAAATTAGGTGTGAAATTGGCATGCAAATTCTCTAGCTTCTCTTTCATGCCATTAGTGTTTAGTACTTTATGTGTATATATTTTTGTGGCTAATATTTTCTTGATGTTTTAGGGTCCTTGAAGCTTCTAATTGTTATCCATTTATTCCTTTGGTCCTTGTTTTTTACTCAAAATGTGTTTTGACCCCTTAAAATTTTCAAAATCATATCATTTGTTCTTTTTGTTGTTGACAAAGGGGGAGAAATTTTAGTTAAACTTCTTTCAAATGCATTTTGTGAGGGGGAGTTTTATAAAAACTCTAGTGATTAGGTTGAGGGGGAGTTTTTGATCAAAACGCATCTTCAAAAGTTTATGATTTGTCAAACATCAAAAAGGGGGAGATTGTTAGCCTCACCTTGTTTTTATTCCCGTTTTAATATTCGACAAATCATTATTTAAACTAAAATTCATTTTGGTATCACTTAAAATGTTTTCCAAAACCCCTCATTAGATTAGTTGTGTTTACTTCATTGTTACTTAGCTTGAAATTCAAAATAGCAGCCCCGCGGTACACCGGACGAGTGACGCGGTACACCGTAGGTCACGGACTAGAAGCACGGTGCACTAGATGGCCCGACCAGTAAGCTCAGAAATCTGCACGGTACACCGGACCTTTGTCACGGTACACCGGACCACTACACGGAGCAGGGATGCGGTACACTACATAGTCCGACCAGTAAGCTCAAAAGTTAGTCGAACAGTCATGTGGTGCACCGGACCATATCCGCGGTACACCGCACGAGAGGGTTTCAGCACTATTACTAGAGGACAAAGCTTATATCCGTTAGAGATAAAATAGATCCGTTGGAGAGAAGCCTTATGACCGTTGGATCATCTTTTCAGCTATAAAATGGAGTTCATTCAAGACACAACTCAAGCCTTCCATCTACCAATCTTAAGACCAATTAATTCTATCATTCAAGGAGGTTTCAAAGGAGCATTCAAGTCATATTTATTGTGAAGCTAATTAGTTCTATCTACTCATTTAGGAGTTTAGTCACAAAGCTTTTATAAGCACCCCTAAACACTTTTTCCCTTTCCTCTTAGTTCTTGTAATAGATTAAGAGAGTAGTGTGAGCATAGGTTTATGCTTGGTTCCTTGTGTTGGTGATAACACAAGTGTATTTCCTTCAAAAGGTTTTTGAAGTGGTTGTAAGGGTTTGTATCTCACCCGGTTAAGAGTTACGAAGATTAGTTGAGAATCTTGCAAATCCTAAGGAGGCTTCCTTAGGTAGTGGATGTAGGGAAACCGAACCACTATACATCGTTGTGTATCGTATTCTATCTCTACACTCTTTATATTTCCGCACTCTATATGCTTGATAAAATGCCTACTTGAATAGTTTGATATTATTGTCTATTAGGATTATCTAGTTTTATACTATTTAGTTTGCTAATACAATAGGATTCAAATTAGCTTTTAATTTTATTTACTTGAAATAAAATTAGCCGATTAATTTCTATTGTCCTATTCAACCCCCCTTCTAGGACGCATATAGTATATCAGTTTCATTTACTCAAAGGAAAACGAGACTTTTGGTAAGCTTCCTTATCTTTCATTTACTCGGTTTTTGAATATTAATTTAAATGTTTTATGGTCAAAATAGGTCTCTGATCGCGATGATGAAGCTCTCAATTACGCTGTGTAGGAATAGATGCTGCAGTTTTGAATTTAAAAAAGCCTGAATCCAGGTTTTAATAATATTAATTAGCTATATGATTTGTTAAGAGTTATAACTAATTTATTGATATGGAATTTATTGATAAAGGTACAATCTTTATCAAAATTCAAATAAATCCCTCTAATTAATCAAAATCCCAATTTCAATTTCAGATGAAAATAGCTATAGAAGGATGTATGCATGGAGAATTAGACAAAGTTTATGAAACTTTATTACATTTACAACAAGTCGAGAATACCAAAATCGATCTTTTACTTTGCTGTGGTGATTTTCAGGTATTTTTCACAATTAGTCCCTCTGTTATGCTAAATCGCCAAATTTACCCAATCAATTTCTTTGTTCCAACAGTCTGTTAGAAATGAAAAGGATCTTTTAAGCTTAAACGTGCCACATAAGTATCGAACAATTTCTTTGTTCCAACTATATTTATAGGAGGAAATCATGAAGCTTCGAATTATTTATGGGAATTGTAAGTTTTTTATTTAATTTTTTGTTGAATATATAATTTATTTAATATTTATTTTTTTAGGTATTATGGAGGATATGCAGCTCCTAATATTTACTTCCTTGGTATAGCAGGAGTGGTTAAATTTGGGAATATTCGAATTGGTGGACTTTCTGGAATATATAAAGGACATGATTATCATAAAGGTTTTATTGCACTATAGGTCCCTATGTTTTCAATATATTGCATTATAAGTCCCTATAATCTGCTAACTGTATTTTTTAAAAATCTAGGGAGACCATTCACAAAGAGAGTTTTATTAACACGTGATGCAAAACTAATGAGACATGTCATGAAGCTTCGAATTATTTATGGGACAGTGTTTATGTGCGAAATTTCACAGATGTTGATGATAATGTGAGAATTTCTTTAAAACTTTAGTTATACATTGCGTTTTTTTCTGACTCTTTTAGCATTTTAGAAACTATATAGATAATTAAAGAGTACATAGTTGACTCTTTTAGCATTTTGAGTTATTTATTCAATTGGTCCATGTGTCATTTGTGCATCAGGTGATCCGTCATGTTGCATTTCCATGTTTTGGAGTTCTGAAAATGGAGAAGCACATTTTATTACCTTCAGTAGCTGATACTGTAATTGAGCAAGGTAAATTATTATAAAAATCTCAGTCAGTTTTTAAGAAATAATTATTACCTTAAAGTTTAGTGTCATTTGGCATGAATGTTCAAAGAATATTATGAATAAATGTGCATTTGACATGGCTGAAGCGAAGAAACATGAAGATAATATGTTGCAAATGTAAGATTATTCATGTCATAGTCTAATGTTTCTCAAATATTTACCTAATGTATGGTATTTTACAGATTAAAAAGGCATATATGCAGAGGCAAAAATTGGTGCAGATAATAAATACTCTGAAGTAAGAAAATTAATGGAAGAAGCTCATGAAAAAATTATTGAATCAGAGGCAAAATTACGTGTTGCTGAAGCATTGAAATCTGAAGCAACTAGGTATCATTTTATAGCTGATAGAAATTTAAAGGATATTACAAGACATGAAGATGATTTTAGAAGGCATATGATTCCTTTGAAACCTGAGTATGTTTTCAGTTTCTTTAAATTATTTCCTGTTATTCATTTAGTTGTGCGAATCTTTTGGCATCAATGTTTCTAATTGGATTGTATCTATTTTTAATGGTTATAGCTTTTATATGATATGATAGGTGTGATTTAGAAGGAATTTAATGAGGGTATTGGGATAATGAAGCTAAAGTGAGAAAGGTTATGTTCAATATAGCTATTTCGAAAAAACCTGCTCATAGGATATAATTTAAAAATGTTTTAATAAAAATCCATTTCTTTCCCCGTCAGTTTCTTCATGGCTTTATCGAACCATAGGATATTGAAGGAAAACGATTATTTTTTATCTATTAAAAGCCTTGTCAGTCAGTTTCTTCACCATGATTCAACTATTTGTGTATTTTATAGGTTGTTGATTCTTTGGATATGAAGAAGCTTCAATTAAGCTCAAAGATTTGGATCTGTTATGATGGTGATCCTTATGATTTAAAGCGTTTGAAAACAACCAACTGCTAGGAAACACTGAACACTAACTGTTGAGCACCCAAACAAACGGTCAGACAAAGGCCTTGAACTGTTAAGAGAAAAGGAAGGGTCAAACGAAGGTGGGAGTATATGGGCAGTATCGCCTACGTTTCTTGATCATTATCGACTCAGAGTTTACCAAGTGATAAAGGCTTTTTGGTCACAGAGGAGAGCTTGATCTATCAAGTTTTTGGGTTACATGTTGAATTACATTGACACTGGTATCTCATGGTACCAAATAATCCTATGTGCTATGTTTTACTCTTCCACTGATTCATTAAATTTTTGTTATATTTACATGTGCATTGAATACTGAAATAAACAGCAGGTAAAGGGCATGACGGAGGAACTGATTATAAACAAACAATGTAACGGTGATTATATAGTTAGGCATGACATGCGTTTCCATTACATTGTTTTTCTCACTAGCATAAAAATTGAATATATTTTTATTAATCTTTTTTCCTCACCAGCAAAAAATGAGATGTTTTGAGATTTTTAATTAGACTTCATTTTGTTAATTTTTCTTGAGGCTAGATCAAGTATGTAAACAACTCAATTCTTGATTTTGATTGTGACCATATCGATATTTCTATCTATAATTTCATCATATATATTTTTATCCATATTATCAGTTTTCATATAAATTTGTCTCATAATATAAAATTTAATTTATGCTAAATAATCAAACAAAGGTTTAATGCCTTTTCGTGAATGGATTTTTTTATATTTATTGTAATGCCTTTCGGCATGGGGGCAACACCCACTTTCCTACCTCCGTTCTTGAATATTGTACTTAAGAAACTATCTATCAATGAAAGACACTAACGAGTAGTTAATTTAAATCGAGAACCAGGAGTATTCCTATTTTTCACACCCAACACCGACAAAACCAAGGATATAAATGAAAATTGATTCTAGAGCGTCTGCATTGAGGAGATATGTGTCTTTTACATGTTGGTATAGATAAGACTATCAAGTTTTAACCAATATCATATCTTCACATTTACGTAGTGCCTTCAGGCACGGGTCATATTTAGTATATTAGTATATCTACTGACATTGTGTGTATGAGTCTATATAAATGCAAGAAACCATATGCAGATTGATAAATATTAGTATTCTATTAATACAGATATAACCATATTAGGTTTTTTATAATGTGAATTATAAAAGTTATATTTGGTTTTTTTATAATGTGAAGTATATCATGTAAAATGTCCTTAGTTATCACGTGATAAATTAGGTTAAAAGATTAATAATAATATCTATTTTAATAAGATTCTAATGGTGGATGAATTACACAATGTCAAACAAGAGGATATTTATGTACAATGGTCTAAAGAAGAGAGTGATACTTTATTAGATAGTATGGCGGGTGCTGCTAATTGGGGATGACGTGATAATAGTGGAGGTCTAAGCAAACAAACAGTAGACGAAAGATATTCCATCTCTTAATTCACTCAAATGTCAAAAAACGTACAATAATTATCAGAGTCGATTGAAATGGTTTAAGAATCGATGTAATTCTTTTGCGACCCTTAAACGCTTTCATTCTGGTTTTGAGTTTGATCAAAAGACAAAGATGATTACTGCTCCTGATAAAGTATGGGATGCATATGTTAAGGTGAGATGTCTAACTACTATTAAAAATATACAAGTACTTTAAAAAATATTAAAAATACTTTTATTAGGCTCATGTAAAAGACGCTGAGTTACACTATGTAACACATGATGATTATGAATCTTTAGGCATTGCTGTTGCGAACAATGTAACAGTTGGAAAAAAAATCAATTGGATTGGGCAGTGTTACTGACGCACGTATGTTAGGTGTTGGGGGAAGTAATGACATATGTATTCAGGATCTAGAATATCATATAGATAGTAATACCTTCATAGGACCAACTTAAAGTGATCCGCTATCTCATCACTCGTCGTCGCTCCAGTCTCATGGAATTGTTGAAATTCCCATGCAGAAATCAGTCCAAAACAAGAGAAGCAGAACTGATTTTGAGAAAAAATCTTCTCAAAGTAGCATGGTGGAGACATTTGATATAATTTCTGCTAGTTTTGAGAGAATATACAACTTATTAGAAAAGTGAGAAAATGAGAGACAAAAAGGAGAAATGATACACGATATGGGATGCTATCAAGAAAATTCCAAACTTGGACAATGATATTCGTTTCAAGGTGGTTGAATTGATTGATAGCAAAACAAAAAAAAATATGTTTTTGAGGATGTCTCCTGAATAACGATCAAGTTGGATATTTCACAAGATTCAAATTCCTTAATTATTATTGTTTAAAAAGACCCTGAATAAATTTGGTTTATTGAATTTTTTTCGCCGGATAATTTTGTTATTTTGCTTTGAGAATGTTAATAACTGAATTTTGAATTTTATTTTCATTGGATAATCATTTGATTTGGAAAATTATATTATTGATATTCTTGTGACATTAATCTTGCTTATGAGAATTTTTTAGTATATGTCATGATTGTTCATTTTATATATTAAGATTACTATTTAATTCTTAAACGATTGGTATATGATTATTGTTGAGGGTTAATAATATTCTGCCACTGTTTTTGTTTTGTCTGAATTATAATTTTTTAAGTCATAATGTTAGTAGAGCATGAAGAAATTAGTAAACCAAATTCTGTTTAGAAACCTTTAAAATCTATTGAAATCCATTTTAACAATCAGTCAAATTCTTAAGTAAAATGAAAAAGAATTTTTTAAAATCTTGATAGAATTAAAACAATCAATGGAATGTACAAAGTCAATAATTTTTAAAAACTCTAATAAACTCTTTTAAAATCTAAATTGATGTCACACTGTTTAATGATTATTTTGGTAGTTACTTTTATATATTTAATGAAAATAATAGTGGAAAAGAGTATTTTATATTTTAATTAAATAAATATTTTAAAACTATATTTTTGGTAAGTGAATAAATTTTGTGAAACAAAAGGAGGAATTTTTTTTCTTTTTTGAATATATTGGAGAGCTACATTGGATTAGGTGTCATTGATACGGTTTGAATATGTACCGCTTAGAAGATGAATCAAGTATCTGGCCAGTTAAACTAATTTTTCAGGGTTAGTTACCTTAGAGGACCGCACACCACCATTTTGGGCTCAAATGGTCTAAACCAACTAAGTGACCCAAATACCCTCAAATTACAATCGCATGTAGTAATCGCCATATTAATAAAATAACAGTGAAACCCACGCGTCCCACCATAGAAGCTCTAAAGCCGAATTAAATGCAAGCGGTCTGTAGAGCAAAAGGAAACAAATCTAATCATCTCCACGAATCATGCAATCCCACCAAAAATAGTCCATCAATCCATCGATTGTTTTGTG
Organism: Nemophila menziesii; assembly: GCA_029959085.1. Classification (NCBI taxonomy): domain Eukaryota; kingdom Viridiplantae; phylum Streptophyta; class Magnoliopsida; order Boraginales; family Hydrophyllaceae; genus Nemophila; species Nemophila menziesii. The sequence continues at coordinate 26,957,649 of JARWIR010000001.1, read as the reverse complement.
TGGAGATCTTCATAGTATTTGCGGGTGTAAGGAAGGAAAATGGCAAGACATCTGTTGAAGAGCAAGGCGAAGAAAAAAATCTAAAGGTTAGTTTTTTTGTTTATTCTACTTTTGTGAATCCAAAAATTTGAAGAATCGATTACTTCCCAAGTGGTTTTTGAATATGTAAGTCAAAAATTGGGTTTGGGTTTTGCGGGTGTAAGGAAGGAAAATAGCAAGACATCTGTTGAAGAGCAAGGCGAAGAAAAAATCTAAAGGTTAGTTTTTTGTTTATTCTACTTTTGTGAATCCAAAAATTTGAAGAATCGATTATTTCTCAAGTGGTTTTGAATATGTATGTCAAAAATTGGGTTTGGGTTTTGTGTTGATGGATAATGGGTTGACAGTGTGATGTCTCCTTAATTGTTCTTATTTTCGACCCTTAGGAGACATCATTTTTGGTGTTTATTTAATCAATTTGATAGACTTTTGGACTAAATATGCAATAATATGATTTTCCTCTTTTATTTCTAGCATTTTTAATTTATTAAGCTTTTGCGCGTAATATTGGTATTTTTAGTGAAAAGTTTACAGGTTTTGGATGTTAGCTAGAAGAGGAACCCGAGGAGAAAGTCAAAGATCATGATATAGAGTCAAGACTTAAAGATAAATCCCGAAAGAAATTATTTTTAGAGCTGAAAATCTGTTTTCTAGGCCATAGATTGCTGATTTCGAGGTGCTTAAGAGATGATTTAGCCGCTGACCTTTGAAGAGAGAACATTCCTTATCGAGTTACGGAACTTTAGCAACCGGAATTAAGTCAATTGGAGTCATAACGAAGTGGGAAAAGCCGTTTTAGTGAAGGTGTATCAACAGTTACGGGATTTTGGGCTTAGAATTTGGGTTTGGACATTTAATTAGTGTTTTATTCTTAGGTCCAAGCCCTAATCCGTTTTCCAGTTATAAAAGGAGCCTTTGACTTCTATTTTCATAACAATTCACATTCTACAAGATTAAACACCAGAGAGAAGCAACAGAAGGAAGAAAGAAGAAGCTGCAAGAGCTGGAGAGGGTCTATATCTCCGTTCGCAGTCATTCCTATTCCGGAAATTAGGTTCTTTTATCTTTAATTTTGTAAAACAATATGAATTACCTTTCATTTAATTTAGTTTTGTTTTCAATTAATATGAGCTAAACACATTTTAGTGCTTGAGAATGCTATATGGGTAATTCCCAATCTTATTGAATTTCATATGTTGAATTTGGGTTTCTGTTAAATTAAATTAGATTGTGTCTTTTACTCTTTTCGATAAATTGTGAATATTTACTGTTTTTAGAGTCATGAACTAGGAACAAGTGTTAGTATCTAGGCTATTCCAATTAGTGGCAATTGGATCACCCTGACGGAGGGTTTAGATACAGAACCATTTATTCAATCTAGGATAGAAGCTATTGATTCTGACGAACTTAGCTAATTCTAGGGCCGATGAGGTAATAAAACTTAAACATCCAAAAGTGGATCATATTTACCCTGACAGGACTAGTGACACTCTAGGATAGCCTTATAGTCCACCCTGACGGGGGTATAAGGAATTTAGAATCTCGACCATTGTAATTGACCAATTTAACCCTTAAACAGCATAGGTTATGAAATAGGATTAGGATGACCCCTTGCGTTCTCAAGTGCTATCTTCTCATACTTGCGTTTTAAATCATTTTACTTGCGTCTTAGCTTTTAATTACAATTTCCATTTAGTCTTTTATTACTTAGGATTAATACAAAAATCAATCAAACATATTATCTTTATTTGCTTTCATAAGTGCAATCATTCATTAGTGGATAAGCATTGTAGTCAACCATCCCGTCCTTGGAACGAATCCGTATTATCACTATTATTACTTGGGACAACCGTACACTTGCGGTTGTGGTTCGATTATTTATTGCATTATTTTTAGAACACACAAAGGACCACCAAGTTTTTGGCGCCGCTGCTGGGGACGGTAGCGTGTGACCACGGTGTTTGTTCCTTTAGTGATAGTTGCATTTATTTTTATTTCAGTTGTACGCTTTTTTGTTTGTTCATTTCTTTTCAGGTTCTTCGGTTTGGTGTATGCGAAGAAGGCTATTCAAGGATCTAGAGCCAACACCTCCGATCCTTAATAATCCAGAATCGTTGATCAGACTTGCTAACAAGAGAAGGAGAGAATAAGAAGCTTTAGAAGTAGAAGAATTAATTAACAGAATGGAGAATATCAATCTTCGGAATCAACAAAATAATGGACAAGGTCAGCTAGACGCAAATGGCCAACCTTTAGCGCCACCTGGCATTATTCCTCAAGTTCAACCACTGAATCCTAATCCTCAAGTTCAGATAGTGATGAATCAAGATCCATGGTTTGTTAATGGTCCACCAGAAGCTCCATTTCGTGCTCCTGCTCTAGGAGTGGGTGCTCCAGATATCAATGTTCCAAGATTTCGTTCAGATTCGGGTATGTTAGCTCAATTCCAAAACTTTGGAAATTTTCGTGGTAGACCAGGAGAAGATCCTATCCGAGCTGTACAGTAATTCAAGCAGATATGTGATTCTTACATCACACAAGGGGTTTCAAGAGAACAACTATATTACGTTGCGTTCTGATTTTTTGTCATTGATGGAGCAAGTGAATGGCACGATACACAAGATCCTACGAAGATAACAAACTGGGACCAATTAGAAACTGCTTTCTTTGATAGGTTTTACCCAAGTAACATGAGATTAGATGATCAACTTGAGTTAACACATTTCCGTCAAGAATATGATGAAACTTTGGGTAAGAGTTGGACAAGATTTCAGATGTGTTTACGAAGGGTTCCCGATCATGGCTTTACAGAACAACAACAACTAAAAATATTTTACAAAGGCCTTGATGGGACTTCAAGAGAGAAATTTGGTTTGTTATGTGGTGCGGGATTTCTTCAAGTTCAACCCGTTCATGCTAAAATCATTTTGGAAAGAACAGTCAAGAATGAAATTGGGTGGACTTCAGTAAGAACACTGGTTAAAGGAGTGAATAATGTTAATATCGAAGAAAAATTTGCTACGCTTGAGAACAAGATTCAAACTACTATAGAGCAACAGTTGAAACAGCTTACTTTAGCTGTAAAAGAAGGATTTTCGGGTAAGAAGGTAGCTGTGCAAGCTGCACAAGAGGTTTATATGTGTTCGATTTGCAGGGTAGATGATCATGATGAGGATAATTTTCCGAATAACCAAGAGCCTGTGATGTTTGTGTCCAATCGAGGTAACTTTAATTCAAGTGTTAATGGATATCAGCCTAACAGGAACCATCCTGGGTTTCAATACTCAAATCCTAATGGAGCAGCCAATCCTACATATGCGTATCAGCCGCGTCCCCAAGGTAACAACTACAATCCAAGACCACACAACAATTATCAAGGAGGACAGAATCAGGGTAATTATGTACAAAGACAAGCTCCTCAAAACACATACGATGAAACCATGTACCAAAAAGCCTTACCTGCCCATCCACAAGAAGGAGTAGTTACCCTTCAGAAAACCGATGAAAGTCTAATTGCTCTTCAGACACAAGCTATGGAACGTCAACAAGCGTCTGAAGCAAATATGAAATTAATACAGAATCAAATGGAGCAATTTGCAAAACAGCTTAATCAGCGTCCACAAGGGCAACTCCCTAGTGACACAGAAAATCCGAGAAAACATGAAGATTGCAAAGCTGTTACACTAAGAAGTGGTAAGAACCTTCCTCCACCTCCTTTTCCCATTATGAAAGAGAAAGAAGTTCAAAGAAAAGAAAAGGAAGTGGGTGAGAAAGAGAAAGAGAACGAGAAAGATAGTGAGGTTGAAGAAATAGTGAGGCCGATTGAAATCCCTAAGAAGAAAGATGATATTGTTAGTAATCGCCCTCCACCACCGTTCCCATCTCGAGTTCAGAAAAAGGGGGATTTGGCCGATTTTTCAAAATTCTTCAATGGAGTGAAGGGCCTAATTAATATTCCGTTACTAGAGGCTATTCGAGATATTCCTAAGTACACGAAGTTTTTGAAGAGGGCCCTCACTAACAAAAGTCCTTATTGTGATAATGAGATGATTGGTCTTCCTGAAGAGTGTAGTGCGATTTGTCAGAGTAAATTACCTCCAAAGTTAGTTGATCCGGGGAGTTTCACTATTCCGATATTGATTGGAGAAGAATGGAAAGGAAAAGCACTATGCGATTTGGGTGCGAGCATCAATTTGATGCCCAAATCGATCTTTGATAGGTTAAAAATTGGAGAAGCAAGACCTATCTCTATGGTCTTGCAAATGGCGGACATGTCTCTTGCACATCCTGAAGGCCGAATTGAGGATGTCCTCGTTAAGGCAGGTACACTTATATTTCCCGTTGATTTCGTAATACTTGAATACGACGCGGATAGAAATGTCCCCATTATTTTGGGTAGACCATTTCTAGCCACGGGGCGTACTTTGATTGATGTAGAGAATGGCGAATTAACGATGAGGATACAAGACGAGGAAGTCAAATTCAATGTATTTCGAGCTATGAAATTTCCAGATTCTCAGGAAGATTGCTTCAGAATGGATGTAGTTGAGCAGGCAACGCAAGAGGTATTTAATTGCTTAAATTTTGATGATATCTTGCAGGCCGCTTTGACATTAGATTCACCTGAGATGATGGAAGAGCTGGCCGAAACAGTGGCAGCTCTAAATTCTGAAAATCCAAAGTATAGGCGTCTTGCCTATGAACCTGTGAGAGAACCGGGGGAGATTATTCCTAAAAAGAAGCCTTCAATTGAATCTCCTCCGGAATTGGAAGAAAACCCGTTACCAGCACACTTGAGGTATGCGTATTAGGTACTAATGAAACTCTACCTGTTATTGTTTCAGCTAATTTAACAGGTCCTCAAGAAGATAAACTGTTGCGTGTGTTAAGAGCCAACAAAGAGGCAATAGGTTGGACAATTGCTGACATCAAAGGCATTAGTCCATCCTATTGTCAACACAAAATTATACTTGAAGATGTTAACGCACGCTCAGTTGAAGGTCAAAGAAGATTAATGCCCGTTATGAAGGATGTAGTGAAGAAAGAGGTGATCAAGCTTTTAGATGCAGGGATTATTTATCCCATCTCGAGTAGTGAATGGGTGAGTCCAGTTCAGTGTGTACCGAAGAAAGGAGGAATGCCAACAGTTCTTAATGATAAAAATGAAGCGATTCCTTCAAGAACGGTAGTTGGTTGGAGACTTTGCATGGATTATAGAAAGCTAAACAAGGACACCAGAAAAGATCATTTCCCTTTACCCTTCATTGATCAAATGTTAGATAAATTAGCCGGAAGAGAGTACTATTGCTTCTTGGATGGTTATTCTGGGTATAATCAAATTTACGTGGCTCTAGAAGATCAACATAAAACAACATTTACATGCCCCTTTGGTACTTTTGCATATCGCAGAATGCCATTTGGATTGTGTAATACTCCTGCTACCTTTCAAAGATGTATGATGGTCATCTTCTGGGATATGATCGATAACTTTCTTGAAGTGTTTATGGATGATTTCTCTGTATTTGGTGATGATTTTGATAAATGTTTAGATAATTTGGAGAAAGTGTTAATCAGATGCAAAGAAACAGATCTGGTCTTAAACAGGGAGAAGTGTCATTTCATGGTTCGCGAAGGTATTGTTCTGGGTCACAAAGTTTCGAGTGCTGGATTAGAGGTTGATAGAGCGAAGATAGAGGTAATTAAAACTCTTCCCCCTCCTGTTTCTATTAAAGGGGTAAGAAGTTATCTTGGCCATGCTGGTTTTTATAGGCGATTTATCAAAGACTTTTCTAAGATTGCCAAACCGTTATGCAACTTACTCGAAAAGGATTCCAAATTCCTTTTTGATGAAGCTTGTTTAGCGGCCTTCAGAGCAATCAAAGAAAAGCTTATTTCTGCTCCTATAGTATTACCTCCATATTGGAATTTACCGTTTGAGGTTATGTGTGATGCGAGTGATTTGTGTATGGGAGCTGTATTAGGACAAAGAAAAGAGAAAGTTTTTCATTCGATTTATTATACTAGTAAAACTTTTAATGGTGCTCAAGTTAATTATACAGTTACAGAAAAGGAGTTGCTAGCAGTTGTGTATTCATTCGATAAATTTCGCTCTTATCTTCTTAAAGCGAAAGTTATCGTTTATACAGATCATTCAGCGATTCGATATCTTATGGAGAAGAAGGATGCTAAACCAAGGTATATCAGATGGGTTTTATTGCTTCAAGAGATCGATTTAGAGATTAAGGATAGAAAAGGGTGTGAGAATCAGGTTGCGGATCATCTATCGCGGTTAGAAGGTTCAGAGATAAATAGTGGTACTGAAGCTATTAGAGAAGAATTTCCTGATGAGTGTTTATTCGTTGTTCGTGATTATGAAGTTCCTTGGTACGCAGATATTGCAAATTTAGTGGTAAGTGGTTCCTTTCCTGAAGGTTCAACTTATCAAGAAAGAAAAAGATTAGCTCACCGTGCAAGACAATTCTTTTGGGAGGATCCTTTCCTTTACAAAGTGTGTGCTGATCAAATGGTATGAAGATGTGTAGCCAAGGAAGAAATTGAGGCGATTATAGCTGGATGTCACGATTCACCTTATGGTGGACATTTTAAAGGAGATCGAACTGCTGCTAAGGTATTACAATCTGGTTTTTATTGGCCTTCTATTATAAAAGATTGTCATAAATATGCTAAAAGATGTGCAAGATGTCAATTTACCGGAAACATATCCAAGAGGGATGAGATGCCACGTAATAATGTGTTAGAAGTTGAAATATTCGATGTTTGGGGTATAGACTTTATGGGTCCGTTCGTTACTTCAAATGGTAACCTCTACATCTTATTAGCTGTTGATTACGTGTCTAAGTGGGTAGAAGCGGTAGCTTTACCAACTAATGATTCGCGAGTGGTGATTAAGTTCTTAAAATCACATATTTTCACTAGACATGGCACTCCGAGGGTAATTATTAGCGATGGAGGTACTCATTTCGTTAATAAGTATTTGAAGACTGTTCTAGAGAAGTATGGAGTAAGACACCGTGTATTTACTGCATATCATCCACAATCCAATGGTCAAGCTGAAGTATCGAATCGTGAAGTGAAATCAATCTTAGAGAAAACCGTTGGTCCTACTAGAAAAGATTGGTCAATGAAATTAGATGATGCATTATAGGCTTATCGTACTGCGTTCAAAACTCCAGTTGGTGCTTCTCCGTATCGAATGGTATATGGTAAGGCTTGTCACTTACCTCTTGAGCTTGAAATGGGTGCATATTGGGCTATTGCGAAGTTAAACTTAGATCCTACTCTAGCTGGTCAGAATCGAATGATGAAGCTTAATGAGCTTGATGAATTTCGATTACATGCCTATGAAAACACTAAACTTTACAAAGAAAACACCAAGAGATGGCATGATAATCGGATTCGAGAGAAGAACTTCGTAGTGGGACAAAGAGTGTTGAAATATAATTCAAAGTTCAGTAATTATCCGGGGAAATTAAGATCGAAGTGGTCAGGACCTTACATCGTGACCAAAGTTACACCTCATGGAGCTATAGAGATAGAACATCCACTTGAGAACCGTACATTCATGGTGAACGGTCATCGTTTAAAGATATATCATAGAGGTGAGGATACCGATCGTGCAAAAGACCCACATCCCGGAGAGGTCATGTACCTCCTCGAAGCTCCTTAGAAGCACGAGGTAACCCGTCGAGCTTAACGACGTTAAACAAAAGCCAATTCTTTGTATATTAGTTTAAGTATTTCAATTTCCGTAGTGTAAATTAGTTAAGTTTTCGTTGAATTTAGTGTTTATTTTAAGAAATGAGGAAGGGTGTTTGTTTTTGATGATTTCAGGGGTATAATGGTCATGAGTTTGGGGTCAAAACGATGAGAAAACGACAAAAATTTGGAGTCCACAGCAGGTTTGACCGGCTAGCCGGCGAGCTGGCCGGCATACCGGCCAAAAGAGCTGAAGGACCCCAACTCTCTGACCACTGCGTCAGCAATGACGCAGCATTACTGCGTCACGATTCGCGCCAGCGAGATTCCGCCGGCATGCCGGTCAGCTGACCGGCTAGCCGGCCAAAGAAGGTGAAGGTTCTGGTCCTTGCGTCAGCAACGACGCAAGGTTGTTGCGTCTCGAAATGCGCCATCGACATGCCGCCGGCATGCCGGCGAATCCGCCGGCTAGCCGGCCAAGGAGAACGAAGTCTCTGATCACTGCGTCAGCAATGAAGCAAGGTGCTTGCGTCTGAGGTAAAAAAAAATTGAATTTAGTAATTTTTTTTGCCGCCCTCGCGACCGGCATGCCGGCGAATCCGCCGGTGAGCTGTTGCGAGAGGCGGTTTTGAGCTTATTAAACCTAGTTTTTTTTGCCTCCTTTTCCAAGCCAAACTTATATTCCGAATCCTTGCCTCCACCTACTCCGAAAATCAACAACAAACATCTATAAAATCATCAAATCAAGCCTTCTTTCATCAGAAAAACACAAAATCAACTCATAGTTTCTCCAAAACATCACCAAAAATCATATTTTCTTCATAAATTCCCTCTTCCTAACCTAGAAATTAAACCCAATTCTTTCACAATTCCTCTCAAATAACCTTAACCCATCTCATATTCCACCTATTCCTTCAAGTTTCAAGCCTCAAAACATCAAATTTCAAAGCTTTTCTCTAGCTTTTTCTCTATTTGAAGTTTTGAGTTTGGGGTGAAAAGAGATGACTAACAGAACTGCTTCCATGTGTAACTATTGAAGAAACATACCAAGGAACAGGAACAATGTTGGAGCTAGCCCATACCAAGCAATTGAGATTCCGGATTCGCGATCCAAAAAGACTGAACAAATTCCAATTGCTCCGAAAAGAAGAGAAAATCCAAGTAAGGCTAATCCGAAAAAGAGTAGGTTAATTGATGAAAGTGATGAAGAGAGTGAAGAAGAGTTGGAAGAAGAGATTGAGGAAGAAACAGAAAAGGAAGTTCCCGAAGAACCCGTGCAACAACAGAAACCTCCGCGTTGGAAAACATGGGCTCAAAAGCCTAAGAGAGTCTTCATTCCCTGGGATACTCAGGTTCGTGATAGAATTCAATTTTTGAAGTTTGGTGAGGAGATGAATCTTCCTAAGGGTATTATGACTAGTGCTTATAAATATTATGGTATTACTTGTGATAAATTGGGTTGGAAAGAATTGCGAGAAAGGAAGCTTGAGTATATTCCTACCTTGGTGCGAGATTTTTATGAAGGAATCGCCTTCTCCAAAGAAGCAGTTGTGATTCGCAAAAAGGTAGTTCCTTTCTCCGTTGAGCTTATTTGTAAATCATTGAAATTACCCGAATTTTCCGGAATATGTCCTTTCCAAGAATCTCTTAATGAACCTTCTTTTGATTATGAATCCCTTTTGGGAAAAGTACTTGTTGATGGGGCCCGCCCAATTCCCGAAGGAGAGAGATATCCTGGACAAATGTATAGTAGTAATTTTTTACCATGTGCTAAGGTATGGTCCCGTTTCATAATCCCTACCTTCTTTGGAAATAAACATATATCAGAAGTGAAGAAGGAGCATCTTTTGTTCATTAAGTGTATTATTGAGGAGAAACCCATGGATGTTGCTCGTGTGATATATGATACCAATTTGCTAGAATTCCTACTTCACAACAAAATCTCAAATTTCCTTGTACCATCACTACTTTGTGCTTAGACGCAAAGGTTCCGCGTAAAGACGCAGAGATTGACCGTGTTGTAGTTGGTGAGAGCATGGGTATGGCTTTGGTTCAGAATATTCATGATGAAGTGTTAAGAGCAGTAAGAACCCCTAGAGCTCCTCCACAGAAGAAGATGCATACCACTAATGAGTTGGAAGCGAAAGTGAAGGTGTTAGAAGAGAACCAAGTGAAGATGATTGCATCTTTGGGAAACGTTACAAAAGAGTTAGAACTTCTCCGAAACATGTTAATGGGGGTGAGCACAATTCAACACGCCACCTATGGTTTACTTACGCAAGAGAAAGTTCATGGACGCAACACTGATAACCAGCCTCGAGCTGGTTAAGATACGTTTTCTATCCCTTTCGCGTTTTAGTTAGTTTAGTTTATTTTTATTGCGTTGAGGCTTTTCGAGTCGTGGGGACATGACTCATTTTTGAGTTTGGGGTGGGGTTCGTTGCCTCTTCCCAGTTTTTATGTGTTATGTGTTTTTACTTGCTTTCAATAAAATAATTTTCGGAGTTGCGTTTGACTGTAGAAGATTTTAAATGTCCCTTTAAGCATACTTTTGATGAATCAATGATAGTAAATAGTGGACTTTAGGGAATAATATAAAACACATTTAGAATTGCATGCGGACATAGGTAGTTGATAGGAAAAATTAATGAACAATGCAAATGAAGTAAGCTTGTACTTAAGGAATATGTTTGGTGTGTAGAACGTGAAATCCTAATTAGTAGAGAACCCACCTAGATATGAACTAAAGACAAGCTATGTACTTAGGAAATGATAGGGGCAGTTCTTTGTTAGCCATTTGAAGCCTTTTAGCTTGCTATCCCTTATTATAATTTTATCCGTCTTAGCCAAGTTTGAGCCTTAAGCCTTTTCTTTTGTAGCCACGATATAAGCCCATTATCCTTTAGATTATTACGCATGACCAAATGACCCGCATTTGAATCACAACCCTGAGACTTGTCTCGAGCTTGAGTTTGGGGTGGAGGGTCCACATTTGGGAAATTACATTGGGAAGGGATTATATGTGTTTGTATTGAGGCACAAAAATAAAAGATGATATTATTATTTGTAACCCTTTGCCGAACAAAAAAAAAGAGAAAAAGAAAATTATAAGAGACATGACTTTTCACATCAAAATGATGGTCATGGGTATCTTGTACAAAAAAGAAAGAAAAGAAAATGAAAAAGAAAATAAAAAGAAAGAAAAAATAAATTAAATCGGAAAAGTGGAATATTTTTGGAAATCATCTTAGTTTTATTTGGGTTGACATGGGGACGCAACATTAATGCGTCAAATGGGTGAGTGAGAACATTTTTTAGCGTAAACTCAAGCTCGAGGACATTGTTGATGGTAAGTGAGGAGAGAGCCAAAAGCTCACTTCAAATTTACCAAATATACATCCATACCGTCCTTAAGCCATTATTAAAACCATAAAGACCTCGTGATTCTTAAGTGCATAGCGAATTTATGATTCTGTTGATAGGGAATATACTAGGTGGAGCGTTCAAAGCGAGGTAGGATTGATGACCACCCTATAGCAATCATACAGATATGAGTACAAGTGTAACCTTCAAGCATTGCAACTTTAATTTTATGATTGACATTATTTATGTTCGATTTTGCATGATAATTGTATGTGTATATTAGTTCCTAGAGTTTTGCTATATGAGATTTATTTTAAGAATTGCTTTAGGTGTATTTGCTAGCTTCTATTTGTTCTTGCGTTTACTTCTACCCCTTGATTTGTTTTGTTTTGCTTTGTCGGGACGACAAAGGTTTGAGTTGGGGGTCTTGATGTCTCCTTAATTGTTCTTATTTTCGACCCTTAGGAGACATCATTTTTGGTTTTTATTTAATCAATTTGATAGACTTTTGGACTAAATATGCAATAATATGATTTTCCTCTTTTATTTCTAGCATTTTTAATTTATTAAGCTTTTGCGCGTAATATTGGTATTTTTAGTGAAAAGTTTACAGGTTTTGGATGTTAGCTAGAAGAGGAACCCGAGGAGAAAGTCAAAGATCGTGATATAGAGTCAAGACTTAAAGATAAATCCCGAAAGAAATTATTTTTAGAGCTGAAAATCTGTTTTCCAGGCCATAGATTGCTGATTTCGAGGTGCTTAAGAGATGATTTAGCCGCTGACCTTTGAAGAGAAAACATTCCTTATCGAGTTACGGAACTTTAGCAACCGGAATTAAGTCAATTGGAGTCATAACGAAGCGGGAAAAGCCGTTTTAGTGAAGGTGTATCAACAGTTACGGGATTTTGGGCTTAGAATTTGGGTTTGGACATTTAATTAGTGTTTTATTCTTAGGTCCAAGCCCTAATCCGTTTTTCCACTTATAAAAGGAGCCTTTGACTTCTATTTTCATAACAATTCACATTCTACAAGATTAAACACCAGAGAGAAGCAACAGAAGGAAGAAAGAAGAAGCTGCAAGAGCTGGAGAGGGTCTATATCTCCATTCGCAGTCATTCCTATTCCGGAAATTAGGTTCTTTTATCTTTAATTTTGTAAAACAATATGAATTCCCTTTCATTTAATTTAGTTTTGTTTTCAATTAATATGAGCTAAACACATTTTAGTGCTTGAGAATGCTATATGGGTAATTCCCAATCTTATTGAATTTCATATGTTGAATTTGAGTTTCTGTTAAATTAAATTAGATTGTGTCTTTTACTCTTTTCGATAAATTGAGAATATTTACTGTTTTTAGAGTCATGAACTAGGAACAGGTGTTAGTATCTAGGCTACTCCAATTAGTGGCAATTGGATCATCCTGACGGAGGGTTTAGATACAGAACCATTTATTCAATCTAGGATAGAAGCTATTGATTCTGACGAACTTAGCTAATTCTAGGGCCGATGAGGTAATAAAACTTAAACATCCAAAAGTGGATCATATTTACCCTGACGTGACTAGTGACACTCTAGGATAGCCTTATAGTCCACCCTGACGGGGGTATAAGGAATTTAGAATCCCGACCATTGTAATTGACCAATTTAACCCTTAAACAGCATAGGTTATGAAATAGGATTAGGATGACCCCTTGCGTTCTCAAGTGCTATCTTCTCATACTTGCGTTTTACATCATTTTACTTGCATCTTAGCTTTTAATTACAATTTCCATTTAGTCTTTTATTACTTAGGATTAATACAAAAATCAATCAAACATATTATCTTTATTTGCTTTCATAAGTGCAATCATTCATTAGTGGATAAGCATTGTAGTCAACCATACCGTCCTTGGAACGAATCCGTATTATCACTATTATTACTTGGGACAACCGTACACTTGCGGTTGTGGTTCGATTATTTATTGCATTATTTTTAGAACACACAAAGGACCACCACAGTGTCATGTGTTCGGAATACAACAATGCTGATACTCGTTTTCTGAATTATGCTTGTATTTCAATGCAAAAACAGTGGTGTTCATTTGTAAACGCAAGACGTGTGACATGCCTGTGTTTTTAGTGAAATTTTAATTAAAAATTAGTGGTGTGTACTAGTTAATGGATGGTGTAATGTTTAGATTATTAGATTACTTGGAACAATAATGAGAACCACCTTTAGATTGAGCTATACGAATACAGCTAGATTGCAGAGCTTGAGAATCGTGTGAAATGTCTGGAGGTTCCTACAAGAAAAAACCAAGAAAGAAGACGATTTAATTATTAATTTATAATTGATTAGTTTCCGTTAGTAAGACTAATTGATATGCAATATATATGGATGTGTTTCAAGTGTGTAAAAGTATAGCAACATTAAAGGTAGTTAATGATCTTGTAACTGATTCAGTGGAGTTTTACTTTTATATCACATGTTTATAATTTAAAAATCATTTAACTAAAAAGAAGGCATTCTGGGAATATATAAAAAATTCTAAACTTTTTAGGAGAAATAAAATATAAACTTCATACAGGATAATGTATGAGAAATAGGTCTTTCTTAGCTATAACTCAATTTTGAACTGAAAAAGAGAATATTTTAATTAATGAAAGAAAGTAGTTTATTGGAGAAAAATTCCCCTTCAGCCTAAAAGTAATTAATGTAGTATAAAGATGAACGTAATTGAGTAGAGTGTTCTTGTATACTTCCTTCGTCCATCAATGTTTGTCATACCTTTTCTTTCACACAAATTAAGAAAAATAATTATTTTCCTCTATTTTTACTAAACTACCCTCAACCAACCAAATAAATGAATCTAATGATGATAACCTTATGAACATTAAATAAGGATAAAATCTGTAGAAAAGGTAAAAAAATTCATTGGTATTTAAAATGGACAACCTTTTATGGACGTCTACTTTTAAAAATTGTGACAAACATTAATGGACAGAGAGAGTAAATGAGTATAAAGATAAACCATTGTCGGCAGATGAGCATCGTATTTACACAATAATAATCGTTTCTTGATATTATAAAAATAATGTCTGTGCAAAGTAAAAAAGCCTTACTTCTTTTCCCTTTATATTATACTTAATTTTATTGATTAAAAGTAAATAAAATTGATTAAGTTTAAACCGTAATATTTATAGTTTATTGTACTACTGATCAAAAGATGATTGCCGATAAAATAAATTCAATGTCCAATAAATTCCTATAGTATTGTATATTATGTTTTTAAAGTCGTTGTCTTTTTTACCTTGGTCTAAATCCAGTTAACGACAACAGATTAGTCTAAATTGATATATCAAGAAATTATACAAAAATGTCATACACAATGAATCTTTAATTATTTTAAATACAAAAAATAATGAAAAAAATTTGTATTAGATTTTTTTAAACTGTTTGAGTAATTGAAAAATTCACAAAACTCAAAAAATAAAGTTATGAAAAGAAAATTCCCATAACGTAAAAAATTAAGTTCCGAGAAAATTCTAATAACTAATAAAGAAAAAGTAATAAGTTGAGTTATGCATCATTAGTGTTTTATCTTTTATTTGATGAATGAGTTTTGGGAATTTTTTAAAATTCAAACTGTTTTTCAAATCAAAACTAAAATACATAAAAATATGGTAGATATCAAATTTTATGATACATACTTATTGTTTGTTACTTCACAAACAATAAAAAAGAACTAAAATATACAATACAAAAATACAACAAAAAGAAGAACAAATTGAGTTAGAAAAAAATTCTCAAAACTCGAAATTTGAGTTTTAAATTTTTTTCTCAGAACTCAAACTGTTCTTCAAATCAGAAGAACAAAATAACAATTTATAGACAAATTCAGAACTGCAAAAGCCATTCTCGATATAGAATAATAACAACTACGCAAAACAAACCATGAAAGGTATTTCAAAATCTTGGAATATATTAGGAATCTCATGTGATGGTAGTGATTGTTTTCATGAGTCACATGGGGTTAGATATCTTTCTTTATTCTTGTTTGAATTTTCTACTAATTTAGACAAATACATCATTAATCGATATGCATTTTATTGCTTATTGGTTTGTGATACTTTGTCAGCATCTCCATTTAAGTACATGGTGAGCAAATGCTTGCATGCACCCAAACATTTTGTTTGAGTTAATTGCACTTTAGGCCTCTATATTATGCTATGACTAAAATTAAGTAGAAAATGATGTGTTGAGTTATTGGATGGATAAGGGAATCACATCAACCAATACATTTTAGCAAAAGAGTATCTAAGCAACTGATCAGAAGTTGCATTTGACTTTGGAATATTTTAACTCTATGCTAATAAAGTGATTATGTTAATAATAAATGAAATTTCAAAATTGGAATCTAGTAAAATCTACATAAGAAATATTCATATAGTTTACCATCAAACCCAACTTATTTATTAAGAGCTTTACCTGTTATTCCATCAACTGTAATGTGAAAAGGCTGCTATAAAGGACACATATGATTCATAGTTGTTGGAAGATATAGGAAGGGCCGACAACGAATGTGATAAAAAGAAAGGCAAAAAAGAAAATAATCAAATGTATGGTACATTTTATAGGGGAGTAAATGACGGTTGTAGTATGGAGAAATAAAAAGTAGCATGAGGAATTGATTAGGTATTAATCCTAAAATAAATCATATATGTCAAAACTTAAAAAAAACACAAGACAATTATCAATTTTTTATGTACAAACTATATTTGTTACAAGAACGAGAAAATCTATAAGACCATATGTTGACAGAAATATTTTCAAAAAATCCTTGTTATTATAACTTTTATATTCTCGTAATTTTCAGTCTAACAATTTCTATTTCTTTAAAAATCTTTCTTTAGAAAAAATTATCTTCCATATATATAAATTATCAATGCAATAAAACATGTATTATATTACTTTTCCAAATTCATGATAAATTTGGTGTTTTCATTGAATTTTTATGGCAGATGGTACTCGATTCAAGTTGATAGATGCTACGTTAAAAAATTGCAAGATACCTTATATGACCATGCCCTAAAATTCACATCAATTAATAGAAAATTACATCATTGGATGAAAAAATCACATACTCAAAAAACGATTCAAATTTTTCTTGGGAAAGCTTTCTAACACACTTTTGATCAATTAAGGTCGCTTGATCCAACAACGCTAGCCAATATCAATTCAGTGAGGGTTCCACAAATGGATTTTTACTCGGCAATGGGTTCTTTCTGGCCAACAAGGTAGCAACGACTCTATTGGTGTTGATCATATTTTTTGTAAAAATGACATTGCCGTTTTTTCCTTTCAAAATGTTATACCGTTTTGTTCGTCAACATATCTAATCTAGGTGGCCTCCTTTCTTCAACATGTATAAATTCAAAAAGTGAGAAGACGACGTTACATGATGTGAAAATGTTACACCGTTTTTTTGAATGAAAACGTCATACATTTTTTCCTTAAATTCCGTGGGGATGTTGCCATGTTGCCTGAATTGTTATAAGTTTATTTGGGCATATTCACTAAAAACGATATACCGCTATCTTGGCTTATAAACGTTACACAATTTTCAGCTGAGTAAGAGTGAGCATCTAGGATATAATTTAAGCTACCAAATATATATTCTTCCTACACAAGAGTTGTTAGATAATACTTTCTACAAGATCTGTTTGAACAACTCAAGAGCTAAAAACACAAAGTATCAAAGAATAAATCAAGAAAGGATACTCACAAAATAATAACCTTAAGAATTTCAAGTGTTCATTTGTAAAAGGTTTTATCTTGATGTGTGTGTGTGTATGCTAGAAGATATACGTATGAGCTTAAGCATAACACACAGAGAACAAATAGATAATCCAAAGCATAAAAAGTGTGTGTGCTTAAAGAATATAGGTGTAAGTTTAAGCATAACACATATGAACAAACAGATAATCAAAGCATAATAAGGTGAAGCATATAAATTGTGATTTAACAAGAATGCCTTTTGATGAATATATGAAAATGAAGTGTTTTAGTTGAATACATAGATTAACACTTAAACATTTGAGGATTTGGCACATGAAAACTCTAATAGGAGGAACTATATGCTAACATGACGACTATAGGATGATCCTCGATCTTTCCATGACGTGTAATGGCCTACTAACTCACTTACTTTTCGCTCATTCTCTATTCAATCACACAACTAAGAATCATAGGGTCTTTTTGGTTATAGTGTATGACTTAAGATAGATATGATATGCGTATTTGGATAGTGTAGAGTAAGACTTTGGCCCTCTCCTCACTAACCAAACAACTATACGCCTTAGAACTTGCGTTAATGCTCAAAGATGTACTCACCCATCCCCTTTTTGACCAACTTCGGTTAAGTAACCATAACCACATTGATACAAGTTTCGAACCAGACCTAGTTGAGCTGTTGGATCTGTCAACGATAGATGGTGATTGCGTTTTTTACCTCTCTTTCCGTCTGAGCAACCATAACTAGGGGCAGAGAAAGTGTTTTTAGTATGTCGTTTAATTTGGTATATATATGTGGCTACGGGTATTTTGTAGATTGAAAAAAATGAGGTAAACTTATAATTTGATCTTTAATTTAAATGATATAAGATATAATTATATTTAGGTATTAAGGAGGGTAATCCAAGACTCTTGGGTAACAGTGAGATGAAAAATATTTTTAGATATTGATTTATTTGTTAAATTATCTTGTTAATTAAAAAAATGAAATATAATAAAAGAATGAGTAATGATGGATATCATCCTAAATTGTATCACCTTTTTAGCACTTTTGGGTGTATTTTAAATGAAATAATCATATGATTTTTCTTCCTTGATATATCATTTTCTCTCTTTTTTATGATTTGATACACATAAGAGACGATAAAAGGGTGATTTGATTTGAGCTGATATCCAATATTACTCTCTGAACATGGGTAACCTAGTTCTTATTTACTTGAGAATATACATGGGAAGACGTGTATGGGCCCGTTTGGAAGTGCTTATTTTAGAGTAAAAAAACGTTTTTAGAATAAAATTTAAAATTTAAAAAAATTATTAAAAATAATTTTGTAATATAAAATTATTTTAAATGCTTTTTTCAAGAAGCACCTATTTGGTGCGTCTCAAAAAAGTGTTTTTCAAAGTAAAAAAAACTGTTAAAATACTAAAAGCACTTAAACTTCTCCAAAATAGCACTTCCAAACGAGCACTATATCTCGTAAGACTAGTCGTGGTGCGCGCAAATAATTCCGGATCACCACCACCTATGTAAACAAAAAAAAAAAATTCAACCACTGGGACTAGCTCAGTGGCCAGGACCCTGTCTCTCAACTAGGAGGTACAGGGTTTGAATCCCCTCAGCCGTGTTATGTTATTTCTTGAGCCCTTAAAGGGGGTAAGCAAGGGGTGCATGGTTCGAGTCTCCTCCTTGAACATGGGTAACCTAGTTCTGATTAAGTGGGAGTATGCATGAGGAGGCGTGTATATTTCTTATGAGAATTAGTCGTGGTGCGCGTAAACTGGCCCCGACACCCATACATCGAAAAAAAAAAAATCATTATCCACCGTCCTTGGAATATTGAAAAGCAATGCCATGTCGCATTTTGAATGCGACAGTTGATTCCATGAATAATACAATATCGCCCCATTCTTTTTTTTAGTCGAAAATAACCATACATAACATAAAAAAATATTACAAATTATCCAATTCCCGTTGGTTCCAAGTCTTTCCTAATCAAATTAGCTAATTGGGAGGGAGGGAAGGCACTCCAAATACCAAACAAACACCCTCGAAGCATTTGTTTAGCAACCCAATTAGCAACCCTATTCTTGGACCTCTTAACAAAAGAGATTTTGATGTTGTACAAATTCTTAAGAGAGATAATACTAGAAACTAAGACCTTAGTTCTACTCTCTACTTTACAAATAGAATTAATTTGATTGATTATACAAAGGTTATCATTTTCAATAGTGGTAGAGCCAAAAGGTAACTTAGAAGCAATCTGACAAGCCAAGTGAATGCCCCTCCCTTCAGCTTCCATCACAGAGAAAGAAGAAGACTCCTTAGCCACACCATCAATCACAAAACCTGTGGAATCACGAACAACACAAGCAAAAGCGGATTTAAAAGAGTTAATGTTCATAGAAGCATCACAATTAATCTTAAATTCCCCAACACAAGGAGGGACCCACTTAATATTGTTATCTTTCTCAACAACATTTCCAATAGATGTAACATTGTATAATTCTGAACTAGACCTTAGTCTATGAACATTATCATTTAAATCATTATGAGAATGATTTATAACCATATTAGCCTCAGGTTCTATAGCAAAGGCTTCAATGAACTCATCATAGGCTTTAAGACAATTCTTCACCGTTTTTAAAGGGTCAGGGACAATACCTCGAAATATATATTCATTTCGACCTTTCCAAATAAACCATGCTATAAAACTAGCCAATTCACCTAAGTGATCAAAGATATCTCTCTTATCAGAGGCACAAACTCTAACAAAATAAAACCATTTCCTAACATTGCTCGAAGGGTCAATTTTTGAAATGAAATTAAGAGGACAAGCCATCCACACTGCCCTGGCCCAAGGGCAAAAAAATAAAAGATGTTCAGTGGTTTCCTCCTCAGTTTCACAAATAGAACAGGTAGGATTTTTAAGAGATTTCCTACAGTATCTGTTGAAATTAGTAGCAAGTCCATTCTCCAAGCATTTCCAAAGAAAATTTATAATCTTTGGATAAACTTTAAG
This sequence comes from Nemophila menziesii, assembly GCA_029959085.1. Classification (NCBI taxonomy): domain Eukaryota; kingdom Viridiplantae; phylum Streptophyta; class Magnoliopsida; order Boraginales; family Hydrophyllaceae; genus Nemophila; species Nemophila menziesii. Next base: position 26,937,735 of record JARWIR010000001.1, on the reverse strand, counting down.
TTGCCACAAAAATTTCCAATCAATAAGATCCAATTGGAAAGAAGAACACCCCTTATCTTTGCTTTTCTTTTTTGTTTCTATAAGTTGAGCCCTCCACAACTTGTTATAGCTGTCCTTGACTGTAACTTCTCCACTCTTGGAAAAAATCCAAAAAGGGGAGTCTTTACAGTTCAAAGAAGGGAAAGCTAAACTAGTGATGGTTGCTACAACTATAGGATCAAATAAATTATTCAACAAGTCAACATTCCACTTTGTATTACAACTACTAAAGAGATTACAAACTTTATTAACCTGACAGCCTGAGGGTTTAATAATATGAGAATCAGTGGGAATCCACTTGTCTGACCACACATTAACATCCTTACCATCACCAATATTCCAGGCCAAATCTTTATAGAAGCAATTACTGCCCTCCATAAGGCTTTTGAAGCCCCAAGAGCAGTTAGAATGAAGAGAAGCTTCCAAAAAACCCTCATTAGGAAAATATTTACCTTTAAGAATCTTAAAAACCAAAGATTTATCATTTTTAAAGAACTTCCAAGCATTAGAAGCCAAAAGTGCAAGATTTCGTGTATGAAAATCTTTAAATCCCAAACCACCATCATCTTTTGATGACATTAAAGTTTGCCATTTGATCCAATGGCATCTTTTTTCCCCTTTGTTATCCCAATAGAAGTCTGAAACAAGAGATGTAATGCGAGAGGTGAGTTTCTTTGGAATAAGGAAAACCGACATTATGAAGTTAGGTATAGCACCTATAATAGCCTTGATTAAAACTTCTTTCCCACTTTTACTTAGCATTTTAGTGTCCCAATCATTTGTTCTTTTGAGAATCATTTCAACTAGCCATTCCATAGACTTTACCTTAGAGATGCCCCAAGAAGAAGGGATCCCAAGGTATTTTCCCATATCCTTTAATTGATTCATTCTCAAAGAATTACAAAGGTTATTTCTCAGATCATAAGAAGTGTTTACACTGAACAAAGCACCACTTTTGTTTAAATTTAATTGTTGACCAGAGGCAAAACAGTACCAGTTCAAATATGTAATGAAAATTTCAATGTTATATTGATTAGCCTCAAGAAAGAAGAGACTATCATCTGCAAAAAGCAGATGAGTAATCTCAGGGGCTTGTTTTGCAATTTTAATGCCTTTCAATAAACCAATGTTAACATAATACTCAATAAGAGAAGAAAGAGCCTGAGTAACCAAACAAAAGAGGTAAGGGGACAAGGGGTCCCCTTGTCTAATCCCTTTTTGGGGTTTCTCAATATCATATAGAATACCATTAATTTTAACTTTATAAGTAACTGTTGAAATGCAAATCTGAATCCATTTCACCCAAATACTATGAAAACCCATCTGATAAAGAAGATCAGTAAGGAAATCCCACTCAATATTTTCATAGGCCTTACTCATATCAGCTTTTATAGCTAAATAACACTTAGAAGAGTTTCTTTTATTTTTCAGAAAATGTGAGACTTCCTGAGCAATAAGAATGTTTTAAAAAATGGACCTTCCTGGGATGAAGGCAGTTTGAGTCTCAGAAATAACTTCACCTATCCAGCATTGGAGTCTATTAGATAAAATTTTCGAGATGATTTTATATATAAAATTGGCACAAATAATTGGCCTAAAAGAGCTGATCAAATCAGGATTAGAGCACTTAGGGATAAGAGCTATAATAGTCACATTTATTTCTTCCAAAGAGATGTTATTGTTCAAAAAATCCTCCACAAGAGATAACAAATCCAATTTAAGAATATCCCAGAATTTTTTGAAGAAAAAACCACCAAAACCATCTGGCCCTGGGGCCTTATCACCCCCAAGAGCCCAGACAGCTTCTTTAACTTCCTCAATAGTAACTTTTCGAATGAGGTCCATGTTAATTTCTGGTGTAACAACTTTTTTGACCTTACTTAAAATAGGATCATAATATCTATCTCCTTTAGATTTGAAAATATTATTATAGTACTTTTTTACCTCATCAATAATTTCAGAGTTCACAGTGGTCCAATTACCATCATCTTTCTTAATAGAAGAAATACGATTAATATTCCTTTTCAACCTAGTAAGAGCATGGTAGTATTTAGTATTTCTTTCTCCAAGTTTGAGCCAAGTATTGCGAGATCTTAATGCCCAATACACCTCTTCCTTTTTCCACACAATCTCAAGTTCAGAACTCAACCTTTCCATATCATATTTATATGTCTCAGTGTGAGGGCCATTAAACATTTTTTCCATTTGGGCTAAGTAAGATGTTATGAGTCTCCTATTGTTAAGGACTCTCTTCCTAGCCCAATAGGTAATATGTTTATTAATATTTCAAATTTTGTTACAAAACTTTCTCAGACCTGTACAAAGATCAAAAAGCTTAGTAACCCAATTCTGAACAATAATTTGACAAAAGGAATCATCACTGATCCAATTTTTATCAATAATACATCTATTGTTCTTAGAGATCTTAGAAATACCATTTTGAAGAGAAATGGGAGAGTGATCAGATCCAACAGGAGGTAACACAAGACACCAAGAATTAGGAAACTTAGTCAACCAATGAGCATTGACTAATATCCTGTCAATCCTTTGCTTAATGAGCTGGTTGCCACTCCTTTTGTTTGACCAAGAGAAGTTACATCCTTTATGATCAAGCTCATTAAGATTATTCAAATTGATAAAGTCATTAAAGAGACTCATATTTTTCTTATGCAATGAGTTTAACTCACCACCAAGTTTCTCAGAAGGGTATCTGATCAAATTGAAGTCTCCCAAAATACATCTAGGAAGTACTGTATTAGGTAAAAGGTTCAATTTGTTAATAAAATTAGCCTTATCAATATCAATTGGAGGGCCATATACACAAGCTAGTTCACAACGTCCCACAGACAAGAAATTGTAAGAACATAGAATCAAGTTCTTGTCTTTGCAAATTTCTTTAAAGGAATCAATGTTTTTAACAAAAATAGCTAACCCACCAGAAAGGCCCACAGGGTCAACATGAGCAGCCAGGCTCAAATTTATTTTGGAACACAAATTAAAGACTGTATTGAAAGAGTTTTTAGTTTCTGAAAGAAATATTACCTCAAAAAGATGAGCCTTAGTTAAATCCTTCAGACTCATCTCTGTCAAGGGGTTGCCAAGCCCTTGACAGTTCCAAGCAAGCATCATTGATCAATTTGGGGTTGAATAGGGTCAACCCCGCAAACCACATTCTTGACTTCTTCTGAACTACCTTCTTCCTCCCATAACTCATCTCCTTCAGGAATATCATTATCAAGGTCATTATTATCATATCCCACAGCTTCTGCCATCTCATCATCTTCCCCAGGAGCTGGGTTAGAGAGAGTTGCAGAAACTTGGGACAATAGTTCATCTTCTAGAGCCAAACCGAGATCCAACCTAACCTTACGAGTAAGCTTATTCTTCTCCAAAGAACCAAAGGTAATACTGTCAACTGAGTTTGAAGTAATGGTAGGGTTGATCTTCACATTTGGGCTAGATACATGAATGGGCTCAGATCTTGGCCCACAAAGCTTATCAAGCTCACCTGGGCTCAAAGGCCGTATAGCATTTTTAAAACTCACTCCTTTTTGCTCAAATTGGCCCAAATTAACTTTTGGGAGCATTAAAATAGATTGGACCACATTTGACTGGACCACAGCAAGTGGCTTTTCTTTATTAATTTCTCTGGGATACTGCACTTTATTCTTTTGCTTTAAAGGTTTCTTGGATCTTTTCCTACCAGAGAATCCAACATTCTCTGCCTTAAAGACAAAATCATTGGGTTTCTTAACAATTTCAGTATATCTAATCCAACTTCCAAGGTTATTGATTAGTTTGTCCTTGTTATCACATTTACTCTCTTCATGAGATATTATTCCACATACAAAACAAAAGTCAAATAATTTTTCGAATTTGAAGGAAATCCAAACAGACTGACCATTAGATACCTTAAACATGAACCCAGCTGAGAGGGGCTTTGAGATCCCACAATTAATTCTAACTCTAACAGTGGAATCATCCTTGTATTTATCAGGATCAGGAAGTTCCATATCCGTAACTTTACCAAGTTTAGAAGCGATTTTAGAGACATTACCAACTTTCAAGAAGAGTGGGGGAATACCCGAAATTCTAACCCAAAAGGAGGTTTCTTCAAGCAAAGTAGGGTTTATAACACATTCTTCATATTTCTGGACTAGAACATGAAAGCCAAAAATATGATAAGGCCTATTGTTCCAGACCGTATCTAAATTCTTAGGGTTTTCGAAACTAGCCACACATAGATTCATACCTCGCTTATCAACAGAAATTCTACCAACAATACCCCAATGTTGTATCATAATCTTCTTGAGGTAGTTAAGATTAATATTACCTGAAGCTAACACACGAATGAACAGTTTTGGCTCCTCAAAGGCACCATAAATAGCGTCTCTATCAGGAGATAGAATGATTTCCTCATCAGATCGATCAATCTCATCATCTTTAATACTCGCCATAAAGGCTAAGAGAGAGACGATACGGGTCTTAGAAGATTAGGGTTAATGTAAACTCAATAAAGCAGTAAACTGTGATTTTTATATATCTAAATCCAAAGAGAGATATATATATGATATCGAGCTTCATACAAACCAGAAAGAAGAAGGAGGGTTTGTGAAACGGAGAAGACGGTGGAGGCTAATCGGATCGGGGAGGAGGGTTTGGGTATTGGGAAATGTGTCTGGGAGAGAAAGGGGTTTTTTTAGAGAGAGACATTTTTAGAAGCGATCTTGTAACTGTATTATCGCCCCATTCATATATTAACTAAATCATTTTTGATTTAATACTATACTTATTACAATGGAGTATTGTTTATTTATTAATATAATTAACTAAATCATTCTCTCCCATCCACCTACACGACATTAATATGAATAAAATCTCTGTGCTTCCCTTTCTCTATCGTTAAGTATACACACACTCTTCTCATTTCGACATTCTTTTAATATCTCTATACGCGTTTTCTTCATTAATCCACCATTTGTGAGGTGGGTTGATCTTATATTCCTGAAAAGATTAAATCTTAAGCAATTATCTCTTTCCAATGTTATCATTGTTTAAGGTTTTCTCTAGATACACAAACTCATCATAAAACAAGGTACATTCTTTCAGATCTTTATGTTCCAGCTACCACATTCTCATAATTGCCTCATTTTCTCATACTATACCTATGTCTTATATGATTTAAAGCATGCCTACTTGGATATTGTATATGCCTTGTCGATTAGGTGGCTAGAGTACTCTGCAGTGGTATCGAATCTTATCCGAGCTCTCTTATATTATAAAATAAAAGCCTACCCTTTAATTGGGTACAAAGATCTGATTTTAGACAGGTTTGATGTAATGTCATTTGCATTTTTAGGTGATTAATGTGTTTATAACAAAGATTTTAAAGGTTTGAGATGGGTTTTTCGTAAAAATTGAATCTTTTTCTCTCAAATACGCTAAAATGCATATATTGCAGTAGATATACTGTGTGTGTATTGCTTATGTTAGTGTTTTTCTATAATTTTCTTGATATTGAGTAGTGGGACCTGTAAAGTTTGAATCTTTTTTCTTTTTAATTACATCTAAGAGTCCAGTGACTCGTTTTTTATTATTCACACCCCTATAAGGTGAAAAATTCCCAAAATCTTGGTCTTTAAAGTTTAACTCTTTCCTTGGTTGGTAAATTTTTAATTTTGGTAAAAATATAATCTACTTTGGCATTATTATGTTATATAGTGGAGTCCTTTTTTGGGCAATTTATATAGTTACACATTTTCTTAAATAGTTGAGGTACATTATTTAATTGTTTGTGCATAAATGTCAAAGTTTGTTACTAATCATGTTCTTTTTTCTCTCTCGTCCCTGTTCCTTTATAGACTGTTACTGATTCTTTTTAATTAGATGTTGAACTTAATTGGTTGGTTTCACTTTTCTCTCAACTCTAAGTTAATCAAGAGGACCCTTTATTTTAATGGCTAACTTTTGTAAACACTTGGGCCCTTCAGTAGAGAAAGTGTAATCTTTCGGTAGCTAATTCAAGATCTCAATTTATCCATGCTCTGTTTTTTATAGTGAATTCTAAATCTTGCAGATATTCTTAAAACTTAACGACCATGGGGAAAGATGGAAAACTTGACAAAAAAGCTACAAAAATCCCAATGCTACTCATGCTCGTTGCTTTATGTGCCGTTTCTTTTTATCTCGGGAAAACACTTTGCTCTGAAAAAGATATAAACGAAACAGAGGAAATATCCGAAGTTGAAGTATCTACTAAAACTACTACTATCACTCCTCTACAAATTAAAGACGTTTCATTTCCTGAATGTAGCATGGATTATCAAGATTACACTCCTTGCATGGATCCAAAGGTATGAATTTTTTGATAATACCGTAACTTGGATTGTTTTGTTAATGATTTTTTTTGAATTTTAAACAGAGATGGGGAAAATTTAGTAAGCTTCGATTTTCGTTTCTAGAAAGACATTGCCCTCCAAAACCTCAAAGGAAGGAATGCTTAGTTCCTCCTCCTGATGGTTATCAATCACCAATTAAATGGCCGAAAAGTAAAAACCAATGTTGGTACAGGTCATTTAATTTTGAAAATAAAATAAAATCGTTTCTATTTTTATTTTTTTTATTTTAAGCCATGTAACACTATAAATTTAATTTCAGGAATGTTCCTTACGATTGGATAAACAAACAAAAATCAAATCAACATTGGTTAAAAAAAGAAGGGGATAAATTCCTATTCCCAGGCGGGGGTACAATGTTTCCTAATGGGGTTGGTCATTACGTTGATTTAATGCAAGATCTAATCCCGGAAATGACAGATGGCACGATCCGTACCGCTATAGATACTGGGTGCGGGGTTGCTAGTTGGGGAGGCGATTTACTAGATCGCGGGATATTAACAGTTTCTTTAGCACCACGTGATAATCATGAAGCGCAAGTGCAATTCGCACTTGAACGTGGAATACCCGCGATTCTCGGAATTATTTCGACGCAACGTTTACCTTTCCCTTCAAACTCGTTTGATATGGCGCATTGTTCTAGATGTCTTATTCCATGGACAGAACTTGGTATTGTATTTGTGTTAGTGAGCTTATTTAAATATACAGAATCGTTTAGTTTTAACGATTATTTTTGTAGGTGGACTTTACCTTCTTGAAGTACATCGTATACTCCGTCCGGGAGGTTTTTGGGTACTTTCGGGCCCACCGGTAAACTATTTTCATCGATGGAAAGGATGGAATAGTAGTATCGAGCATCAGAAGAAAGATTATAATAAATTACAAGAGCTTTTAATGTCCATGTGTTTCGAGATATACAATAAAAAAGACGATATAGCCGTGTGGCAGAAGCTAGCGGACAATGAATGTTACAGTAAGCTCGATGCGCCGGATAAATATCCGCCGAAATGTGACGATGGAACTGAACCTGACGCTGCTTGGTACACTCCGTTTCGGCCTTGTGTGGTGGTTCCGAACCCGAATTATAAAAAAGTAGCGTTAAATACTCTCCCGAAATGGCCTCAAAGGTTGAATGATCCTCCTCAGCGTGTTATTGAAAGTACTCGTGGAAAAGCGGCGGGTTTTAAGGAGGATAATAGTAAATGGAACAAGCGTATTAAGCATTATAAAAAATTGTTACCTGCACTTGGAACGGATAATATACGGAATATAATGGATATGAATACGAAATATGGAGGTTTTGCCTCTGTTTTAATTGATGATCCTGTTTGGGTTATGAATGTGGTTTCCACTTTCGGGCTTAATACTCTGCCAGTTATTTACGATAGGGGTCTTATCGGAACTTATCAAGATTGGTAATATTAATTTTTATTACATCATTTAAAATATGCGCGCTATATTGATTTAATGTATGTATTTGTAGGTGTGAGGCTTTTTCGACGTACCCTCGAACATATGATCTTCTTCATCTTGATGGTTATTTTACAGCTGAAAGTCAAAGGTATAACGATATTTATTTAATTTCATTTTTCTTTCTCTGCAGTGAATTTTAGTAGCTAATGATTCGGTTATAAATTGTTATGCAGATGTGAGATGAAGTATGTTATGTTGGAGATGGATCGAATTTTGCGTCCTAATGGATATGCGCTTATTAGAGAATCGAGCTATTTTGTGGATGCGATATCAGCTATTGCGCAAGGGATGAGATGGAATTGTCGTAAAGAAAACACGGAAGAAGGCGAAGAGAAAGAGAATATATTGATTTGCCGAAAGAAACTTTGGTCTGCTTCAGAATGAAAACCCTAAACGTATAATGGTACGACATAATATAGTCGAGCGAATGAATTAAAAAGGATTGCTTAATAACTATTTTTCTGATAACTATTTACTTATTTAGTATGTAATTTGATGAAGTATCTTCAATATTATAGCTCATTATTTATGTATATACACAGCTTATTGTTTCCTTTTAACGTTTTCATCTTTCAAATATTACTAGAGTTTCCAGTTTATATTATCTAGACATTTATCAAGTATTTCATCTATGTTTTGACCAAAGAAATAATTTCATATATGTTTCTCTTGTAACATGATATTTGTTAAAATGGTAGGAGATTATAAAAGTTGTGTTGAAGAAGCAAGTTCAAAATTAGTACAAATAATAAATGAAACGAACCAAATAGTAAGAAACTTGCAAGTACTAATACGAGACATTATAATAAGCCGGCCAACTCTCGTGACCATAAGGGATAACATAATGAGTAATGCTATATATCACCCTTTCATAGGATTTCATGAAAAATCACCATGGGTAGTTAAAGATATCCTATTTAAAATTCAATCAACAATGGATGAGATATTTAAGGATAAAGAGATTACTAAGAAGAACTCTAAAGGAAACAATGAAATAAGAGCTGGCAATAATGAGGAAGAGTTGATTGAGAATAATCCTATCCTATCAGATGATGCAGAATACATCTTCATGAGTGATGTCTCTTTCAAAAAAGAATATGAACCTGCTGGAATGGCGGCAATTGCTATTGACAAAGAAGGTAAAGTGACCCATAGAATTGAATCAAGAGCTATTATCAGAAGTTCTATTGAAGGGGAATGTTGGGCAGTCCTTCTTGCTATGAGAAGGGCCGCTAGTTGTAACTTACGGAGTGTCTCCTTTTACTCTGATAACCTTGAACTGATTCAAGGTATTTCAAGGAAAGCAGGTCTTCGATGGCAAATTTCACCTTTTATCGCCGAAATGAAGATCTGGTTAACGAAGTTTCCTAGTTGGAAGATCAACTTCGTTAATAGGAAGTTTAATAACGTCACAGATCTCGCAGCGAGAAGTGCAAGAAGGAACATTGATACGTCGAAATGGAAAAATGGGTCTTTGAACGATTTTTATATTTTTCTGAAATCAGTGTACAAACGCTTATAATTTTAGTATTTTCTTCTGAAAAAAAAAATATATCACCCTTTCATCCCTTATGTAGAGCCTATGTGGCATTAAATAAAAGAGAGAGAAAAAAGTCATTTAAGAAAGAGAAAAATTATGATTGATTTTTAAAACCTCCACATAGGCTCCACATAAGGGGTGAAACGGTGAAGGGGTGATATATAGCATTATCAGTTTGTACTTTTTACAATTGTACCAACGTCCAATACGATAAACTGAATCGAAGAAAACTGTGCCAACCTAAAATTTACACACGTTCTGCCTCTTTTGACTACATAGATCGAAATCGCGAAGAAAAAGTATCCAGGGCTAGGGCTAGTTATGATATTTTAGGATTTAAAATAAAATTACAAAATAAAAGTCTTTTTTATAAATAAAAATATTATTATTGTAGTTTGATCTCATAAAAAAGAAAACATATCATATTATTATCAAATTCATAATATTATTTTTATTTTATTATTTAAATAAAAAAATATATAAACAGACATAATACATTTAAATGATCAAGGCCTATCTAGAAATCAAGGACCTTAAACGGCTGCATCTCCCATTTACACCCGAGCCAGGCCTAAGTAGATCAAAATACTAGATGAATGGCTCATTTGTTAAAATCTCTCTAGCCTTTCTATGAATAATTAATTATTCAATTTAAAATGATTAACACAAAATTATACTACATTGATCAAAAGGATCAAAAATTAAATGAGAGTTCTCTTTGCCTTCTCTGATATGTATTTTCTCCAGTCCACTAAGACTAACCTTTTCATATGCTTAACTATTTTTTTACCTAAAAATAACAAGTTTTTCAACTAATTAGATCATCGTGATTCATGGTATTATTACAATCTAGTAAGCAACTAATTGGAGAATTATTGAGAAGGAAGAGGAATGCCATTACATTTGAGAAGGTGGTGGTATTGTGAGATATTTAAATAAGTGGAGGAGAGAAAGGGGGAAAAGAGAAATAATATATTGATAATGAAAGAGCCATAAAGGCTGAGAAACAAGTGAATACTAGAGACTACATTGTGAATGATTTGTTTTTGTCTAATACAATATAATGAGTCCTATTTATAGGACTAATAACTTGGTGAACAAGAAAGGTAAAACTATGCTCAATAGGAAACAAAACTAATATAGAAATAAACTAGTATAATAAGGTAATAATATATTATAGTAATAATATATTTAACACCCCCCCTCAAACTCAAGTAGATCGGATGGAGAGAAACTTGAGTTTGAAATCTGAATCGTTGATGATGTGTCTTGAGCCTTGTTGATTGAGAAGCATGACAGATGAGTTGGCTTGGTGACAATGTTGATGTCGTGGTGTGACGGTGAGGTGGAGTGATGAAAACCGGAAACCAAAAACTGAATGTTGAACGAACTACCGAGATGAGACCATTTAACGGCCTAATGAGAGGATACCATTGAACGGCCTAACGAGACGAGACCATTGAACAGCCTAACGAGACGAGGCCATTGAAGGGTCAAACGAGACAGGACCATTAAAGGACCTAACGAGACGGGACCACTGAAGGGCCTAACGAGACGGGACCACTGAAGGGCCTAAGGAGACGGGACCACTGAAGGGCCTAACGAGACGGGACAACTGAAGGGCCTAACGAGACGGGACCACTGAAGGGCCTAACGAGATGGGACCACTGAAGGGCCTAACGAGACGGGACCACTGAAGGGTTTAACGAGACGAGACCACTGAAGGTCCTAACGAGACGAGACCACCGAAGGGTATAACGAGACGAGACCACTGAAGGGCCTAATGATACGAGACCACTGGAGGGCCTAACGAGATGAGACCACTGGAGGGCCTAACGAGACGAGACCACTGAATGGTCGAACGACTTGCGGAAGCGAGCGAAACGATAACGAGAAACCACTTTGGATTGTGGCTCTGATACCATGTGAGCTATTTAAATAAGTGGAAGAGAGAAAAGGGGAAAAGAGAAATAATATATTGATAATGAAAGAACCATAAAGGCTGAGAAACAAGTGAATACTAGAGACTACATTGTGAATGATTTGTTTTTGTCTAATACAATATAATGAGTCCTATTTATAGGACTAATAACTTGGTGAACAAGAAAGGTAAAACTATGCTCAATAAGAAACAAAACTAATATAGAAATAAACTAGTATAATAAGGTAATAATATATTATAGTAATAATATATTATGGTAATAATATATTATGGAATAATATATTTAACATGCCAGTCTCTAAATGTCAAAGAATACAACTTTGGTGTGTGAAATATTCATAATTCATAATAAAAATTCAACACATCTCATTGTGGAAAAATCTATGGATAATGATTGTCGAGTGAAAATGAGAACACCACTCAAACATAAATTTTATGATAAAAGTGATAAAATGTGCCTTATGATTAGGGCTTTAAACGAATCGAAACGAGTTAAACTTTAACTTTCTTGTGTTTGGGTTAGCAATATTTTAGTGAGTTTGAGCTTGGTTTGAGTTTGAAACGAATCGAGTCGAGCTGAACTTTAACTTTCTTGGGCTTGGTTCGTTAATTTTTTTCCAAACTTGAGTTCGACTCGATTTGGTTTGTTAAAGGCTCATTTGAATCTTGTTTATTTTTCTATGATATATATTTGTTTGGGGGATTTTTGCTAATTTAAAAGAAAATTAAGTAAAACTAATATACAATACATTACATAATTTGACTTGAAGAAAATAAAAGAAAAATACTTATTAGATATCGAATGTTTTACTTATGATTAATTACATATACAAAAGTTCTATGTAGTTTTGATTTTTTGTATCTATATAAATATAGATATATTGATAACTCTTAATTGAATATATCTACCAAGCCTATTAACGAGCTCTTAAATAACCCTTACCAAACTGTTCACGAGCTTAACAAGTCGATTTATATAAGTTTAAGCTTGTCTTGTTTAGTAAACGAGTTTGAATTTAAAGCTTGATTTTGGCTTTTTAACTAATGAGGCGAACTCAAACCCGAACTCTTGGTGCGAGTATCAACTCATTTGCAGCCTTACCTGTGACTACTTTAATAATGAACAATCTTCACAAAAAATAAAAGAGATAATGACCAAAAACAACCTAACATCTAGATAAATCCCATCTAATAATTGACCCAATTTTTTTACATAAAAGTTATTAGATATAAATTTTTTTCACATGATTTACCCATTAGACCTTCATATATTTTTTAATATAGTTTAAAACCCATATATTATTATTTTAATTTCATTGAAACACCCTCCCTCTTCTCCCTCTTCTAGGGCTGCAAACGAGCCAAGCCGAATACTAGATATACAGGCTTGTTTATTTAATTTCTCACGCTGAGCCGAGCTTAAATTTAAACGAGCCGGGCCGAGCCTAGCTCAAATTTAAACATGCTGAGACCGAGCTTCCTATGATCCAAATCAGAAATGTTAAAACTTGCTTGTTTAACTTATAGAACAAACTTTTTTAAAGCCGAGCACGATTTGCTCACGAACAATTTGTTTTTTATGGTTGAAATAGGACTTTCATGAACGGTTGGTATTTGATGGAGTGTGTGGCATGGAAATATGAAGAATACTATTAATGAAAAATAAATGTTTAAAGAAATAAAAAATATCCAAGTTGATATTGAAGGTTTAATAATATATTTATAAGTAGATAATATATTAATTTATAATTCATAATTTTAAACGAGCTTTCAAGCCAAACTCGAGCGGACTTGTTTACTTATCGAGCTTAAAATAGAGCTTGAGCTTGTTTATATTCGAGCCGATCTCAAACGAGCTTTTCTTCGAGCTGAGCTCGAGAGGCTCGCGAGCGGTTTGGTTCATTCACAGCCCTACCCTCTTTATAATTCTAACTCCTATAAAAAACCATTCAAGAACCACTACCATCATTTATGCACCACCACTTTTGCCTCCGCCACCTGACTTTCGCACCACCACCACCAACACTACATGCAGTACTACAATATACAACCACGACTTTGAGAACCAACATAACATCAATATGATTTTGAACCACCACACTCCAAATTCAAATCAATATTCCTTCTCCAGGGTATAACGCGCAAAACAAGGATTTTCTTTCTCCGACGAGTTTTGATACTATGGACTACTATTGGATTCTTTCATTTTTGCAGTTTTTTGGTTGGATTTTGGGTTGTTTCGTACATTTTTTTGGAAAGTTACGAACAACCACTATATTATTGTACAACAAGTGTTTTGATGGAATTCATATCATCAAAATGTGATTCGTGAATGCGATTTTTGATGGGATAATTCCCAAGTTGATAGGACAAATCCCATCAAACAGAGTATTATTCTCGGTCAGAGTTTTTGTAAAGTAATGAGGTAAACAAAAAGTAGAAATCTGATAGGATAAATCCTTTCAAACATAGTGGTGTTCTTGGCTAGAATTTTTGGAGAGTTAAAGAGAAAAAAAAGCAAAAATTTGATGGGATAAATCTCATCAAGCAAAATAGTGATTAGAGTTTTTGTAGAGTGCATAAATAACAGAAAAATTAATTTGGATAACACTAGATTTTGTTGCACCTCTATTAAATAGTTTTTTTTAAAATATTTTCTAAATTGATAAAATTGGACCGTGGAGATCTTATCTATTCAGCTAGTCAAAGAAGTAACGAGAAAACGGAAATTGGACAATACTAGATTTTGCTACATCATAGAAATACAACACATGTATATTCTGAAGGATGTTGTTTATGTTCATGTGAAACAATTGAAAATACAGAGTAAAACTAACAAAAATATATAATCATCCAAAGCCAAATCTATCAAGTTTGCTAAAAAAAGATATAAGTCGCGGATTCAATAAATCTCTTGTTCCAATTATTCGTAAAAATATTTCATTTAATACTTCTACACAGAGCGTCAATTAATTAATTTTTCTTTGATAACACTCTCTTAAACAATACAATTCATACAATACTCTATATATATTGTTAGAGTATTTAATGACATTGCAATTCAAAACAAATCACTAATATTTTTATTTTTCCAAATCGTTGAAATTACTATTTCTGAATTGTCAAAATATCTAACTATTATACAACCATTTCAATTTAGACAGGCAAAACCAAAGTTAGAAATACATTTGCCACAATCGTTTCATTTAAGTCGGCTAAAATAAGACTCTGACACAATAATTCTATCTAAGGCGACTAAAATAATTTTTTAATCCGGTTTATCAATACAAATCCAAAAAGCCATGTCATTACCGTCATTATCTTTCATAATTGCTAAATTTTTTAATGAGGAAAAATAATTAATTTTTTTTTTAGGAGGTTACAAATTTAAAACATGTTACTATGTTTTTCAAACATGTGTCAATGAAAGTTGAAACTATTAGTTTAACGAGGGTAAAATCCCAAATATAAATTTTCTTGAGGGAGCAAAGTTGAAATGAACCAAAAAGACTTTTCTCCCATAACCATCTAAAATGAAATATCTGACCGCACTTTAACAATCACCACCATCCAAACCGCGATCACCGGATTCCATCTCCGGTGACCGGAACCCCTTAAATTATACCCAAATTACCCTCCGAATACATGTATTGATATGGATTCAACTGAAAAAATAGAAGATAATGAGAAGAAGAAAAAGAAAAGGCCTAATTATTGCAAACAAATTGGATACTGTTTTGGATTACTCTTGTTTTCACTCTTAGCTTCGTTGCTTTGTTCATTTTTGTTTCTTTTTGCCTCCGATTTGCCTACCTGGAATCCCATCTCTGTTTCTTCTCAGTGCAAGATTCTCTCTGGCAGTAACTGTTCTGTCTCAATTTTTTTCCCAATTTTTTCTTTATAAGTTTGAGAATTAACTAATTTATTACTAACATAAGGTTCAGTTTACTATTATTTCGATCTTTTAGATACAGTAAGTGATTTCATTATATGTATATATTACAGGTGTGGACATTAGATCATCTAAAGTATGTGAACTAGGTGTATTTGATTATAAGCTAAACTTGTATTTCACCCCTCCGAAAGAAATAACTTCCGATGCCATTACGATTATTATTGGGCTTCCGTGTTTAAGGTAATTAATTAATAATTTCTTGTTTCTTAACTATTTACAATTATAAAATTCTTTCATCAATTTGCTTAATAGGTTGAATATATAGATCATTCGGGTCAAATTAGATTCGCATACACAGAAGCTCCAAATGAAGCACTTCCTAATCATTGTAGACCCAGTTTTAGCATTGCTTGGTTAACTAAAGATACATTCAAGGTAAAACAAATCAAATCCATTTCAACAATTACTCATAAAACTTACATTTTAATCCTTTTACCAGGTGAACGAAACTTATAATTGTTAGTATACACTTGGTATTTCAAAAGTGGATATATATAAAGATAATTTCTTCAAGTGTAAACCGAATTGTCCATCTATTACTGAATATTTTCTCCTGTAAGTATTAATTAAACAGTATTTTTTTTAATAGTGTTTGATTTAATGGTTAATTGTTGTGACAGGTGTATGAGGGTATTAAAGTCATTATATGTTAATGGATCATTATCAATGGTGAATTGGAGATGGGATGCATTAATAGGAGTAATAACTGGTTTTTCAACATCATTAATTTCGTTTACTGTAATTGGAGTATTACACCGATTAAAGTCACGTTTAGATCAAGTATGTGCATTGAGAATGGTTCGATTAAAGAGAACTTGTTTTTTTGTTGCGTATTTTTCGTTTATGAGTTGGCTTACTATACAGTATGTAAAAAGAATTGGTCTCCCAGATATTATGTAACTTTGCGTATTCTTGTGCAATTTCGATAATATAGTTTCTTTTTTGCAGAAGCTATATGTGTCAGTGTACATATGACTTGTTAAACTAATGAATGATACAATCAAGTTTTCATGCTATTTTTTTCGTACACTTATGTTTAGAGGATAGATTTTAGTGTAAATTCAAATACTTGGGAAGATTCACAGTGTTTTAATGGCAGAAATGAATATTGTATGAACTTAAAAGGACCAAAAGAAGTATTATACAAAAAGACATAAGCTGCGAGTGATTATTAGGTGCAATATATACAATCTTTATTTCCATTTGATGTCGCTTTATCTATTATCGTTTTTAGGCACAATTATATTAAACCCAAGTCATTATATTTTTATATTCACTTAGATAACTCAAAATGAACTCCACTATCCCTCTCTCCGGTTATATAGCTCGACAAAACCCACCATCACTACGAAATAACAACAAAATATATGGAGATTTTACCAGGCTTATCCTCAACCTCTGAACTACTCTTCTCTACTTTTAGAACCTTCAATTCCTATACTAGAGAAAGAACAAAGTCTTATGAATGATGAATGTTACAAGATGAGTACAATTTCTTATAAGTGAATAATACAATGATATTATCAAGCTAATGAAGATGAAGATTAGACAATGATTTTACTCGCTTGAGACCTCTTGAATGAAATCTGAAAGATATTCTTAAATGTTGAAGATGAAAAGGTGAATAAATTCTCAATTGAACATGGTATTTATAGCTCTCAAATGCCCAAACGTATTTTTCTAGGTGACATAAAAATTCTACAGATTTTGCTCACATCAACAATACCAGTTTGGGAAATGCAACATCTCAATTCATCCGACCAACATAATATCCCGTTGATGTCCTTGATCAAGAAATATATTCTTAAAAGGTTGTCGCATAATATCAAGTACACAGTATTTTTTTTTTCAAATCGACAACCTGATCATGGTCGACATACCAGTTTCGACATGGACGGAATACCGATTTGGGATTGTTAGTGCACTTAAGGATTTTGATTGGTAGCTCAAATTACAAAACTTCTTTCACAAAATCTATTCATACTTAAATTCTAAAAAATTAGTGGTTCACGAAATTTTTAAAGTTAGGATACATAGAAAATTATGACATAAAACATGTTAAAAATATGACAATACATATGTGTTTTAGTTTGGGAAGATATGCTTGTAAATGTTTTCTTCTAACATATGAAGTGTTTTAAATATGGATCTTGACAAGTTTGTAGTTGAACATTTTTTTGAAAACAATGCGATAAAGAGTCATGATTTAAAAAGTATTTAACTCATACAAATGATCATGTAGCAAAGAGTACTTTCTCGTATATCCAAAAGACTTACCTTGGTATCCTCCACCTGATCAATCTACAAGTCTTGTGGTTGCTCAACTTACACTACTCCCGCATTTACCTTTCGCGACTAACTTTCTAGCGACTACGCGCTGTAGTCGCTAAAGACCAGAGCCTCTAGCGACTACATCTATTTAACGACTACAAGTAATGTTTCTCGACTACAACGTAGTCGTTAGTAAGTTTCGCGTTTAACGACTACAAGAAGTAGTCGTTAATACGTATGACGTAGTCGCGAGTGATTTTTGTAATTTTTAATTAATTTCCCACCGCCATTAAGTAGTCGCTAGATATTAGAGTATTTAACGACTACTTTGTGTAGTCGTTAGTAGTCCTTTCTAACGACTACTTTTTATTCTTTAGCGACTACTCGTGTAGTCGCGAATAGTGGTAGCGTGTTTTCCAACAGTAACTTGCCAATTGCTTTACTCAATACACCATTATTATATAATTTCTCTTTCTTTCTCTCAAAACTCTCCCAATTTTTTTCCACAATACATCATTAAAAATTATTTTAACACTTGGAAAAGTTTGCCCGGGTCAATCATCACGTGGGACCGCCTCAATTATCAATTTTTCTTTCCAATTTTGCCCAAAAGTAGGTATTTTTTGTTCCATAAAACTCTTTCAAATTTCTTTTACTTTCATTCAATTGTGTAGTAAATGTTAAATAGTATCACTTATTAGGTATTTCAACACGTGGACAAGCTTTCCCGGGTCAAACATCAACGTGGGACCGCCTCAATCATCAATTTTTCCTTCCAAATTTGCCCAAAAGTAGGTATTTTTTATTCCATAAAACTCTTTCAAATTTCTTTTACTTTCATGCAATTATGTAGTAAATGGTAAATAGTATCACTTATTAGGTATTTCAACACGTGGACAAGCTTTCCCGGGTCAAACATCAACGTGGGACCGCCTCAATTATCAATTTTTCCTTCCAAATTTGCCCAAAAGTATGTGTCTTTTTCATCATTTCCTTATTTGATTACAATTGTATAGTTAATGCTAAATATATAATATCACTATGTATATATCTCTAATCATTTAATAATTTTATTTGAATTATAAATATTATATTAAGTATATATTAAGTGTATATATATATATATATATTTATATTTGTATGATATATTATTGTATGATGCTATATTTTGTATGCTTTTAATTTTTTATTTAGGTATTTATTTTGTGATGTTATATATTGTATGCTTTTAATTTTATATTTATGCATTTATTTGGTGATGTAATATTTTGTGTGCTTTTAATTTTATATTTATTTATTTAATCGGTGATGTAATAATTTTTTTCATTTTATGTTTATTTAATTAATCGGTGATGTAATAATTTTTTATTTATTTTTTATTCATTTATGTAATCGGTGATGTAATAATTTTTTTTTTCATTTTATTTATGTTGTATTCTTTCATATTGTAATAGTTGACTATGGCTTCGGGTATTGATAAGAGTTGGATTGGTACCGCTCATAAAGTTTCGCGTGAATTTATTAAGGGGATAGAAGCATTCCTTGCTTTTGCTGAAAAGAATAAACCTCCTGGTGAAGAAACAATTTTTGTCCGTGTAATGAGAGTTCGAATTATCGTCAGTATACGGTGGTCAAAGTTAGGTCACATCTGTTACTGCATGGGTTTTTGGAGACGTATGATATTTGGACAAAGCATGGTGAGCCCGAGGATATTCCCGAGACTCGATATGAAGAAAATGAAATGTTGGATGTATACGATGATTTGAGACCTAATTACGAGGTTGGTGGTCATTCCGGTGACACCGAGATGACAGACTCGAATAGTACAACCCGTGGCAAATTCGAAATGATGTTTTCCGATTTAGAGACCGAGTTATACCCTGGTTGTGATGTCATGAGTTCATTAAATTTCATTGCGAAGCTAATGCACGTGAAGGGGAGGAACAAGTGGTCTAACACGTCTTTCACCGAGTTGCTTGATCTTTTGTGCCGTGTGTTGCCCAAACCTCATACGTTGCCCGATTCATACGAGGCATGCAACAAAAAGTTAAAAAATTTAGGTATGGGTTACGATACCATCGATGTTTGCGTGAACGATTGTGCTTTGTTTTACAAGGAGAATGCCTCCCTCGAAAAGTGTCCAGTTTGTAATGAATCCAGATAGGACCCGAAGAAGGGTATGAAAGTAGCGCATACAAAACTCAGATATTTCCCGATTGCCCCTAGGCTGCAGCGACTTTATGCTTCGAGACACACTGCCGAAAATATGATCTGGCACCAAACAGGGAAGATTACAGATCCAGATTTGTTGCGTCATCCGGTTGACGGAGATAGTTGGAAGAGATTTGTTCAGTTACATCCCGAGTTTGCCAGTGAACCTCGGAACGTCTTCTTGGGTTTGGGCATCGATGGCTTTTGCCCATTCTCTATGCAGAACAACTCGTACAACATGTGGCCGGTTATATTGACCGTCTACAACTTACCACCGTGGGAGTGTATGAAGGAGACGACATTCCAGCTTTGTTTGTTGATTCTGGGACCCCGTTCACCCGGCAAGGACATGGACGTCTTTCTTCGTCCTGTTATAGATGAGTTGGACGAGTTGTGGGGTAAGGGTATTATTACTTATGATGCCCACAAGAAGGAAGAGTTTACTATGAAGGTTTGTTTGTTGTCTACGACTAACGATTTTCCCGCTAGGTCATACACCTCGGGATGGTCGGGTCAAGGTTACAAAGCTTGTCCAGAATGCATGGATTCTACTCCGTCATTGAGCGTGAAGAAAGGGGTTGCTTACTTCGACCATAGACGTTGGTTACCTATCAACCATCGTTTTAGAAACGAAAATGTTTTGTACAAGAAACCCGATGATAGGCGCCCACCGAAGAAATATAAACCTGCCGATATTCAGAGACAGTTAGATGGCCTTCCCATTGTGCTTACCGGGAAACACAAGGATTTTGGGGGAAAGATTGTGAGACAGACTGGTCCTCGTGTATTCAATTGGAAGAAAAAGAGTATCTTTTATCGTTTACCTTATTGGTCCGAAAACTTGTTGAAACATAACATTGATGTCATGCATTGCGAGAAAAACGTGTGTGATGCTCTTCTCGGCACAGTAATAGGTCTTGATGGGAAACTTAACAAAGACAACGTGAAAGCGAGAATTGATCTCAAGGAAATGAATATCAGGCCAGATTTGTGGTTGAAAGATAAAAATGGTAAACAAGTAATGTCTCGAGCTAATTATACGTTATCCACGGAAAAAAGGAAAGTATTTCTTGACTGGCTGAAGGCATAGAAGTTTCCCGATGGATTCACATCGAGTTTGAGAAATAACGTTCAAAGTGACTTGGGCAAGATTATAGGAATGAAATCTCACGACTGTCACGTGATGATGCAGTACCTTTTTGTGGCTAGTCTCCCAGGGCTTTTCGAAGACAAAGCGATTAGTGACGCGATTATCGGTCTAGCCAACGTTTTTAGAGCTGTGTATAATAAAAATCTGAGTAGGAAAGAGTTAGAAAAGGGGAAGAAGAAAGTGGTTGTGGGGGTAAAGCACTTAGTTTGTGCATGAGTCATACCATTGGCGATGGGCACACACTTTGTCAATTTATGAATGATTGGTCTACCATGGCACGTCAATCAAGTGTTAAGTTATCTCCTCAATTTAATGGAGCATCTATCTTACCCCCTATTGAGGATTCATCATTTGGTACATTTTTGGATTTTAAGCAAGGGAGTAAAGATTGCATTACAAGGAGCTTTGTGTTTGATTCTGATAAATTAAGTCAGCTCAAGGCCAAGGCAACCACGGAATCAGGAGGAATTTATAAACCCACCAGGGTTGAAGTCGTAAATGCACTTTTATACAAATGTGCCATGTCAGCATCCATGGTATCATCTGGATCATTCAAGCCATCCATTTTATTTTCAATGGTGAATCTCCGTCCCCTACTAGCATCTATGGTTACACAAAATTGTGTTGGAGATATTCTTACTTTCTATCCTGTATCAACAACTACTGAGAAAGAGACGAGTTTTCCTAGACTGGTTAAAGAATTACGGAGCAGAAAATTGCAAATCTATGAGAGGTACAAAAGGATGAACAAGAATGAACTCCTCTTAGCAACTCTTGAAGAGTTTGAAAATCTAAGAGCATTCAGATTAGGTGGGGATAATAACATTGATGAATATGGTTCTACTAGCTTATGCAGATTCCCAATACACCACGTAGATTTTGGATGGCGAAAGCCTATAAGAGTAAAGTTAGCAGCTAATACATATACGAATTTATTTATTTTGATGGATAATAACGACGTGGATGGTATAAGAGTATCGGTATCTTTGGAAGAGCAAGTCATGTCCGTTTTTCAGTCTGATCCCGAGTTTCTTCAATTTGCTTCCACTTCAAGTTCTTAGGAATTAAAAGTTGTATTTAAATAATTAATTACCTTCCAATCTCTCTATGAATTGCATTTTGTTTTTGCTTAGGTTGGAAAAGGCATGACGAACGAATGAAAGGTGTTTGTATAATTGAGTAGTCATGAGTTGTCCTGCTCATGCTCATGTTCTCTAAGTTTATTAAATAAATTATTATTGTTGACTAAGAAAATTTGATATATAATTTTATTTACATAATAAGCACCTCCATCTATAACCATTCTTCCCCTTCAAATATCTTTCCAAAATTGAATTGAGTGATAAATACATTTTTTTTCCAAGAGTAAATATATATATATATATATATTATGTATATATAAATACGGGAGATGAGACGGTATCTCATTTTTAAAAGTGAGTCATCGTATTTTACTATATATAGAGAAAAAAGAAAAGAAAAGAAAACAAGTTAACTAATTAAAAAAAAAAATCTCTCCTAGCAGAAAGAAACCCAATCGGCGGCCGCCATTGTTCATTATCCTCTCAGCTCTTTCTTCTTTTTCGGAACATATACATCACATATTTTAGTGAGTTAATTTCAGCATAACAATGTTCTTCTCCCTTCTTATATTTATGTTTCTCTCAGCTCTTCCTTTCATTTTGATTTTTCATTGCAGTGGTTTTTGCGATCCAATGAAATTCACAATTTTGGAATTCTAATGATGATTTGAGGGTCAGACTGGATACCAAGTATAAATTGGAATTTAATTGTAAATTTTGGCAGGGGTTTCGATGGGGACTGAAAATGACAATTACAGAAGCCCGGGCTGATTTAGGCAAGGAGGAAATAGATAAGGAAATGGTGTAGAAGTTTAGCTTTGATTAAGAGAAATCAGTTGTTAATGGTACATTTACCAATCCTCGCTACTCTCTTGATAATGCCTAGTCACTTCTCGACAGTATCTAGATTTTTAGTTTAATTTCACTATAGGTCCCTATACTATGCAAAGTTTTCACCATAGACCCTCTATTTGAATTTGCATTATAGGCCTTGTTACTTTTTTTTTACTAAACTACATTATAAGTTCCTGAATTATACAAAATAATCTATATTTTATTATCGAAAAACAAAATAATATAGTTCAATTTTTGCAAATTATAGGACCTATAGTGCATTTATGTATAGGGCTGCACAAAGAACCGCCCAACCCGCAAAACCGGCAAAAACCAACCCAACCCAACCCGAGAAAACCAACCCGCCCAGTCCATGGTTTGTTATGGGTTCAGAATATTATTTTTGGTGGATATGGGTTGGTTCTCGGTTTGGGAAAAGCCCAAACCACGGATAACCAACCCAACCCGCACATTTAGCCCAATATTTTTTTTATATATGTCGATATAAAAGGGGTGGTCAACATTTGTCCACCCCATTTTCACTCGTCTCACACACGCGAAAACACTCTCTTCTCTCTCTTACCCCAAAAGGGGCTAAAAAACCCTAGCCTGCACCCTCTCTCTTCGCTGCGATTCTGAAACCATCCCTTCTCAATCACCCATCACCGTCTCTTCTCCATCCCTCCATGGCTTCTTTTGTACTCCGCATTAATTATTATGCTCGTTTATACCAACCTTTGAGGTCCGCATTTATTGCTTCTGAGTTTCTAGCCTCCGATTTACGAGGTTACCACTTACCATGGTTAATCGATTAAGCCATGGTTAATACTTATTTTGATATGGTTAAGGGTTTTTCTGGTTTTGTATAAAAGGGCCGAGCTAGGGTTCGTGTTCTTCAAAACCCCTTTTAAAGGTATGAACCCTAATCTGCTTCTAATCCTCTACCGTTCTTCCTTTCCTCTAATTTCTGAATTAATTTGAAGTACTAAAAACATTGTAATGATTTTCGAAAATATATTTCAATTTTACTTTCATTTTTTGATATTACTAATTATTTTTTTGTTTTGTTTTTTGTGTTTTGCAGATTAATGAATATGGAAAATGATTCTTTTGATTCCATCATTGATTTTACTTTAGAAGATGAACAACCTAGTCAAGGTGTTGATCAAACACCTGTTGGTAACTCTTCTGATCCTCTTCTTAACACTCGCAATTCTAGTAGTAGTTTACCCCCTGCCCCTAAAAAAGCTAAAAAAGAAACTTCTGATTGTTGGAAACACTTTGATATTGTTACTTATGAAGATGGTAGTGTTAGATCAGTTTGTAAGTATTGTGAACATTCATATGCTGCTAATACTAGAAAACATGGTACTACCAATATGAATAATCATTTTAACCTTAAAAGATGCCCAAAATATCCCCATTATCCTCCAGCAGAAGATGGTCAATCTTTGTTAAAATTTACAAAAAATGATGAAGGGAAGAATGTTGTTGTTCCTTATGTGTTTTCTATTGAAGCTTGTACTAAAGCTTTCGCAGAAATTGTCATAATAGATGAATTGAGTTTTAGATTTGTGGAAGGCATAGGTTTTAAAAGATTTTGTAATGTAATGCAACCCAAATATAAAACCATACCATCTAGAATGACCATTATGCGAAAGTGTATGATTATTTATGAAGAAGAAAAGTTTAAGTTAAAGAAAGAGTTGAAAGATTTAACTATAAGTATGACCACTGATACATGGACCTCTAATCAAAACTTGAACTATATGTGTTTGACTGCCCATTATGTTGATTGTAATTGGTAGTTAAATAAAAGAATCATAGGTTTTTGTTCAGTTGAGGATCATAAAGGTGAAACAATTGGTAGAAAAGTAGAGTCAATACTTATGGATTGGAATATTCTTTCATACCTTACATTGACAGTTGATAATGCTTCTTCTAACACTGTGACTATTAAGTAGTTGGTGAAAGTTGCAGGGGATAAACCCTATTCTCTACTTAAACATGAATTTCTTCATGTTAGGTGTTGTGCTCACATCTTTAATCTTATTGTTAAGGAGGGTATGCTTGAATTAGATGCTTGTATCAAAAATATTAGAGAGGCAGTTAGATATGTTAGAGGTTCTCCAGCCAGATTTAGAGCATTTAAAGGATTTGTGGCTTTGTGTGGGGTTGAATGTAAGTCAAATTTGTGCCTTGATGTCCCTACAAGATGGAATTCCACTTATAAAATGTTGGAGTGTGCAGAAAAGTTTGAAAGTGTTTTTGCGAGAATGAAAGTTGATGATCCAGGATATGAAACACACTTTAATAATGCTTTAAGAAGTACACCAGACATTGTTGATTGGGAAAATGCTAGGTGTTTTGTTCAGTTTCTTAAGTTGTTCTATATTTCCACTAAGAAATTCAGTGGCACCTTATTTGTTACCACCAATTTGTTCTTTGATGAAATTGTTAGAATTTGGGAAAAGATTGTCGAGTTGTGTGCAAATGAGAATCCTGTGCTAAGTAAAATGGCTACTGATATGAAGAAAAAGTTCAACATATATTGGGGAATTAAAAGTATCAACATTATTCTTTATGTTGCAGTTGCTTTAGATCCAAGGAAAAAAATGCAGTACCTAGAATGTTATTTCAGTTTTATGTATACACCTTCTGAAAGTGAAGTATTGCTTAAAAGAGTTAAAGATGCTTTAACTAGAATGTTTGAAGTGTATGACAAAAGAGTTGCTCTACTAGTTCAACTGGTGGTGAAGTGGCTAGTTCCACTTCTGCTACAAGTTCAAATGATAGCCCTTGTGTTCTTGGTGGTAGGTTTCAATCATTTATGGCTAAAACACATCCCTCTAAAGCTACTGAACTGGATAAGTATCCAAAAGAGGACATTGAAGAGATGTCTACACAATTTGAAATTTTACATTGGTGGAAAAGTAATGCAATGAGGTTTAAAGTGTTGTCCCAATTAGCCAAACATGTTTTGACTATTCCAGTTTCAACTGTTGCTTCTGAAAGTGCTTTTAGCACTAGTGGGAGGGTGCTTGATCAGTTCAGAAGTTCATTGTCCCCTAAAACTGTTGAGGTTTTAATTTGTACTCAAAATAGGCTAAGATCTTCACTTCCAATTAATCTTGGAACATCTAAACAACTAGTGGAAGATTTGGAAGTTGAAATGGGTAAATTCAATACTTTTCTCCTTATTTTTTTCAATTTGCGAGGCTAAATTCAATACTACCTAACTTGAATTGTATCTATCTTTATTCTTTTGTAGGTTATTTTGGAATTGATGAATTAAGCATGAGTGAAACTTCACAATCCACTCTAATTGATTCAATGACTTAGCCAATAACCTAATGTGAGTTTCTGAGTTACAATTTAAACTTGCATTTCATTGACCATTTGCATTTAGACATTAGAAAGCAACTCATGAGCTTCCAATGATGCAAATAATATTGAATATGATGTGTACAGGTTTTTTTATATATGTAAATTAGCTGAGGAAGCCATTAGAGATGGCATTCTTTTGTCATGCATTTGTAGTTGAAAATTTGTAGGTATTTTTGTAAAACTCACCAAGTCCCTTGTCCCTCGGTTTATAAAGGCCTGTGATGAAAATTAAACTCCTTCTGAGGCCTAACTTCAATAGAAGTTGAACTACTTTTTCATTATTTTCAACAACATTAACATTTTAGTGACATGAAGAGCAATGTGGTGTTATTTCTGTTTAGAATGGTGAAAAAGAAGTTCAATGAGGCTAATTGCGAGTTCTATATGTCCCTTGTCCCTAAGATTTATCAAGGGCCTGTGATGAATTACTTAAGCTAATTCTGAGGCTCAACTTCAATAGTTTGTGGACTACTTTTGTCACCATTCGTAACAGCAATAACACTATGGTGACAAGAAATGCAATGTGGTGTTAATGTTGTTTTGAATGGTGGCAAAGTAGTCCATTGAACCTTATTGCGAGTTCTATTATATGTCTCTTGAAAAATGAACAATTTTATATCCAATGATTAAGTTTTAATATGAGGATAAAGACATGAATATTATGCTTCTTTTAACACTCGAAATGGAACTAACAAAGGGAGGACTTGAACAATTCTTATGAAATAGGATGGAAAAGATGCAGAAATGAAAAGAAGATAAGAAAGTTGTAGGTTTTGAGCAGTTGAATGTTTGTATCTTCAAACTTAACTTTTGGTAACTATGATCAAGGGTATAGTTTGTTTTTGGAAATGTTTTGTGGATGTATTCTTAATATCAAATGTAATTTTGTAACTTTTGAGTTGTAATAGCTAATTTGTTTGATGATCAATGTTGTAATAGATTTTTATGCAATGTAATTCAGTTTGTAAAGTTGAATTCATATTGTATTTGACTATTTGATGATCATTGTGGTTTATTCGGAATTTTGGATTATTTATGTGAAGTTTTTAGTTTGTTAGATTTTTAGGGACTAAATAATAAATACGCATTTTAAACCCGAAACCAACCCAAACCCGAACCAACCCGCATAAAACCGAACCCGAGCCCTTCAGTGAAAAACCAAGCGGATCCAACCCGAAACCATAAAAATAAAATGGTTTGACTCTCGGTTTTAGGAACCTGAAACCCGCAGGTGCGGGTTGGTTTGTGACTTAGGGGCCGCGGGTTGGATACCCGACCCGTGTGCAGCCCTATTTATGTATGCTAACCTCTGTTTTGATTTTTCACTGCAGGGGTTCTTGCAATCCAAAATAGTTTACATTCTTGGATTTCTAATGATGATTTGAGGGTGAGATTGGGTACCTATTATTTCTTGTTGGATGACATTATATTTTGATTTGAGAAGTCGAAAAAATACAATGTCTTGGTGGAACCGGAGGTGTTAATATTCTTGGTGTTGTTACATCTGCTCATCTTGGTATTATTCAAGTATAGAACATGATTATTCATACTTTTCAGGTCTTTTGGTGGGCATAGAAAAAGTTGTTGATGCAAGTAAACGTAAAAAGATAGAACCTGAAATAACCATCAAATCAGCACTAACAGCTGCTTATTCAAAGTATTCACACAGAATTGGTAAAATAAAACTATTGTGCAAGATGATAAAATCAAAGACCTAAAAGATTACAAATAAGAAAAGGAAGAATATTAACAACACGGCTGCTCTTTCCACATCAAATTGATTGTTCATCTATCATTACACATGCTCTCCTTACTTTCAAAGTTGTAGCAGTTGTTCCTACAGAATATTTCAGATCGTTTACAGCCCTAAACCAGTATTTTCTACATACATGATGTAAATTCCAATCTTTATATACATATATAGTATGAATATACATGTTTCATTTATAATAAATAGAATTTTTTATTCCAAATGTGTAAATACCTTATGCTTCTGTAGTATGCCGTAATTATTTTAAATTCTTCATTTATGATTGTACATAGTGATCTACGAACGTATCTGGGTTTTTCCTTTCAAATCAGACCTTGTTTCGTTAATGCATTCTGATCGTATATCCAACATCTTTCTTTTCAAATAATCTTGAAATGGAACATCTGACTTCGATATCATCAAATGCGGAGAGTAAAAATATGTCATTAGTTTAATAAGACTGGTAAAGATTTTTAATACGGATATTACTGTGAGGTTATTCATGGCTGCCACATGAAACCCAAAATTTTATTTTCATTCATGTAACATTTTATTCACCGTGATACTTTTTAGCAATATGACAATGTTAGCATAACCACAAAGACCAACAGTACACATGATAAGACTCATTTTTTCGCATAAGCAATATATATCTTTGGATGAAAAATTCCAATCATTTATTTCCTATACATGACTAACATCTACGGCAGATCAATAATAAAAGACCAAGTAAGCACCATTCTTTCTAAGAGTCGGTTTTTCTTCTTCAAACGTAATTCTTTTCTTTTCTCCCAATTCTACGACCCACAACTATTACACTTCTCGCAAACTGCACCCTTATTTACTTGATTTTGCAAATTAGCCCCTGCAAATGCGTTTCCAACTTCCCACCTCCTCTATTTTCTTGATTAGAGTTTTCAGCCCCTATTCTTCTGAATTTCGCATTATTAGATTTTATCAACTCAGCCCCTGCAATATTCTCGTCTTGATCGTAGTACATACAAGGTTCCATATCAGGAAGTAGGCAATGTGGTTCCTCCTCCCTTGTGTCAAGAAATTTATTTTTGTTTTACTCTTTTCGTAATATCTCTATTAGATTCAAAGAAAAATTAAATAATAAAAGACCATTTAGAATCAGTAAAGATCGTGTTGCAATGATTGGGATAGAATATTGTGCATCAAACGCTAAACCAGTAGCTATTCTGTAACACACCTAGTTCCAAAAGAGAGTTATACAACAACCACAATCTGCGAAAGCGCTAGGAAAATACAACAAAAAAGATTGGAAGGATATATGGAAATATAATATTCCAAAAAATAATCAGAATATTTATATGGAAAACATGCAATAACACATTGCCAGTGAAAAAATTATTTTTAAGAAAAAATGTGCGAATTCCAGTAATTGCTTGGTGCTTTGATAGCACAGAAACAGTTGAACATCTGATATTAAATTGTAATGTTAGAAAAACTATTTGCGCTGGCTCGCCTCTACAATTAAAGATTGAGAATGAAAAAATACAAGATTTAGGTAAGTAGATGAATAATATAATACAAGAATACATAGAAGGAAATTGGAATGAAAATAAAGTGCTAGATTATATTATGTTATGTTTATGGAATATATGGAAAGCAAAAATAAAAGCGCTGCATGAAAATCAAAAGATCGACGGAGAAACATAATCTACTCAACCAATAAGCTCATGATGGAATTACACGGTATTGACTGAAGGAAGATTAAGGAACAAATACAAGCACTTCTCAACATATTGCAGAATTAGAGGAGACATCTACAAATGATGAAACATATATTTTTTTCTCATGCGATGCATCTTTTAATAAAAAGTATAAAGAAACCGGAATAAGATAAGGAATCCGAAAACAAAATATGTCACAAAACCACAATTCTATGTGACACGGTTGAAGAAGGTGAAGCTTTAGCAATATTTAAAGCAACAGAAATATGCAAAGTTTTTTCACATAAAATAAAAACTATACTTTCAAATAACCTTGCTCTAATCCAAAGTATTAGGTGTGTGTCAGTCGCGAATTGGAAAACCCAACCGATCATGAGAAAGATCATCCAAATGGCTATTGAGTGGTGATTAGTTTTTCAAGTATATCAACAGGAAGCTCAACGGACAAGCGGATAAACTCGCAAAATAGGTTAGACACAAAGCCATTTGGAGTAACTTGGTTGGTAGCAATTGCCCGAGCTTATGACAAAATTTAGGAAGACTTGTATCAGATAAATACCATCATATCTTAGTTTTTTCTTTGTTTTGTTCCTTTCTATTATTTTGAGCCTCTATGCACTCTGCTAGTCCAAAAAAAAAAACTTATTTTTTGCTCGAACTCATAAATATATTCGATAGATAGTGCCAAAATATTATAAATTACCCTACCCCTATGGGTTTATTGTCACTAGATAAAATGTTAGCTAACTGGGTTGGAAAAAAATACAAGATTTAGGTAAGTGGATGAATAATATAATACAAGAATACATAGAAGGAAATTGGAATGAAAATAAAGTGCTAGATTATATTATGATATGTTTATTGAAATAAAAGCGCTGCATGAAAATCAAAAGATCGACGGAGAAACATAATCTACTCAACCAATAAGCTCATGATGGAATTACACGGTGTTGACTGAAGGAAGATGAAGGAACAGATACAAGCACTTCTCAACATATTGCAGAATTAGAGGAGACATCTACAAATGATGAAACAAATATTTTTTTCTCATGCGATGCATCTTTAATAAAAAGTATAAAGAAACCGGAATAAGATAAGGAATCCGAAAACAAAATATGTCACAAAACCACAGTTCTATGTGACATGGTTGAAGAAGGTGAAGCTTTAGCAATATTTAAAGTAACATAAATATGCAAAGTTTTTTCACATAAAATAAAAACTATACTTTCAAATAACCTTGGTCTAATCCAAAGTATTAGGTGTGTGTCAGTCGCGAATTGGAAAACCCAACCGATCATGAGAAAGATCATCCAAATGGCTATTGAGTGGTCTGATTAGTTTTTCAAGTATATCAACAGGAAGCTCAACGGACAAGCGGATAAACTCACAAAATAGGTTAGACACAGAGCCATTTGGAGTAACTTGGTTGGTAGCAATTGCCCGAGCTTATGACAAAATTTAGGAAGACTTGTATCAGATAAATACCATCATATCTTATTTTTTTCTTTATTTTGTTCCTTTCTATTATTTTGAGCCTCTATGCACTCTGCTAGTCCAAAAAAAAACTTTTTTTTTGCTCGAAATCATAAATATATTAGATAGATAGTGCCAAAATATTACAAATTACCCTACCCCTATGGGTTCATTGTAACTAGATAAAATGTTAGCTAACTGGGTTGGAATTCGTGAACTTCAATTGGCAAACAAAGTGCTTAAGAGCTCCTATTTGGCAACCGAGTCAGCTGCATGATTAGTGCACCTAGAAATAGAAGCAAAACACGAGTTTGAAAGTTCCGCAAATCCATAAATATTACAAACAACTTTTTAATTAAAGAACAATTAATAACTTGATTTGTTAAGAGCGGGTGCATAATATTTTCCGCATCGTTCTCAATAATCACACTTCTCTAAAGGGTAGTTGCTAGCCATTTCCGTTGTCTTCAAAACGCCAGTCGCTTCGGCCTCCAAAGAGGATTCTGCTCTTATTTTCTAACTTCTCCTGATACAAAGTCACCATCAAAATTCTTACTATACATGCTACTGCAGCTCTTTTTTCAGAAAAAGTTGTATCATAGTTAATTATATATTTGTGAAGAGAAGGGTTCTTTCATTTGACTTTAAATTTAATTCTTGAGATAGTATCTGGTGGGGGAAAATGTGTGATAAATAAATAGATAAATAAAGATAATAATAAAGGACACACCCTTGACTACCACGAGAAACTCACTGCAAGTATTACAGATCATTTGCAAGTTTGTTGATAAGAAAAGTGTGTTCGCAGAGATTTAATTTGTTAGATCTACTTGTATTAAATAAGTGTAGATGAATTTAGATGTTTAGATAAAAATAGGATAAGATGAATAATTATCTAAAGAGAATAAATATATAATTAGAACAAATAAATAAATATGAATGTAAGTCAGATAAATTAGGATTACTAATATGAGTCTATCTTACTAAGTCGTTATTCTAATCTTAAGGGTGAATTGAGAATTATATATTAACCGGGATTCTAAATTCTACCTAACCCCCTTCAGGGTGGACTTAGGAGCAACCTCTCCACTGCCAGGGGACTTGGGTAAGGGGACCCTGAGTAATGATCGGTGGCTAAATCAAACCTTTATGGCTATCTAGTTAGGCAAGCCCGTCAGGATCACTACCGCGCACTAGACGATTATGTGGTGTTGTCAATAATTGAATCCCCCTTCCGGGTTTTAACTCAATTACTAAGGATAGTCATAAGATTGGACAAATCTAGGGCTGTAAACAATAAGTCAAAGCACACAATACCAATATACGCCTAGCTCAAATCAATAATAACCCAACAATGAATAGTAAAACTTACAAAATAACAGTTTAGAAGTATGGTGAAGCCACAAATCTATAACTAATTACCCTAAATATAGAGAAGGAGAGATGTAGAAGAGGAGTTTGTCACTCTCCAACTTCTTGCTTTTTGTCTTCCTCTACAGGTCATCTTGTTTCTTGGATGAATAGCTTGATACTAAGGATTAATATTCAAGTAAAGACTAATATATGGCTTAGAACTGAGTAAGGACATGTTACAATGGTTTAAGGGTGTCTTTATAGGTGTTTAGGAAGCCCTAACACGTTTTCTTGGAGTGGAAGACAAGTAAATGGACTTTTAACCCAACTCTAATTCGTAACCCTAAAATATAGAAAAGATAATAAAGTGTTGTTGTTTTGTTTTGACCGTAACTTCTTCAATACTGTTCCGATTGACGCGTTCTCTATATTGAAACTGATCGTCTCGGAAAGCTCTACACTTTTTCTTCAGACCCTTATTCCAAATTCCCAACTAATCTTGAGTTATGATAACTTTTATGGACGTAACTGGTGAAATTCAGATTTACTTGACAACTGTATCTATCTATACTTATCTTTATCATCATTTATCTCCAATTTCCATCTTTATCTTCTTTCCGTTATCTCTTGGAATTGATTCGGCATCTAATTAATTACCATATATCTTTAAAACTTCACAATTAACAAACAATTAAATCAAATATGCTTTAAAAATAATAAATCATAAAATCAAGACAAGAAATGAAGAAATAGAAAAATATAATAATTTAAGTATAAATCGCGTAATAGACTTCCAATAATCTTAAAGATGATATCTCCAACTAAAATTAAATCATTACAATTAGAGAGACATCAAGTATCCTTTCTAATATTATCATTAGTGGTGTTACTATAAATTTTTTTGTTCACCATACTAATTAGAGGAAATTACAAATAGAATCCTAAATTATCCAAAAGTTATTTTTAAAGTCCTACTTAGTTAGGACTTCTTATTAAGTCCTTAGTCAGATTTTTAGTTACTTAACATTACCTTCTTACCCATGAGGATAGTTACCTTCGTCATGGGTACGCGCACATCGGGGTTTAACTGGGTACAGACCCATTTTACGCGTAACTTATTTTCATTCAGATGTGTGTATATATTTAATGTATTAAATTTTATTAAGTCCTTCAATGGGCTGTCCAGGTAAAAGTCTATACAACAACTAGATGGGTACGTGTACAATAGGAAATACGGTATCATGGGAACGCATACAATAGGAAATACGATATCATGGGAACTCGTACAATAGGAAATACGATATCATGGGAACATGTACAATAGGAAATTCAGTCTCATGGGAACGTGCACATTGCGACATACGGTGGAAC
Source organism: Nemophila menziesii (assembly GCA_029959085.1). Taxonomy (NCBI): domain Eukaryota; kingdom Viridiplantae; phylum Streptophyta; class Magnoliopsida; order Boraginales; family Hydrophyllaceae; genus Nemophila; species Nemophila menziesii. Next base: position 26,903,812 of record JARWIR010000001.1, on the reverse strand, counting down.
GGGTACGTGCACAGAAGCAATAACAAAGGATTTCTAAGTCGCTCATGGGAACGTGCACATTGCCCGATCTAGATGGGGTTGTACACAGATGCGATTTTTGGACTGTGAAGGGGCTGTGCCCAGTGGGGGTTCAACGATTCTGCGAAAGACAACAAATATATTAAATTAAAAAGAACATTCAAAAATAAAAAAGAAAACAAAACCTAAATGCATCACCTAACAAATCTGGATCTAGATCCAGATTTGCTGTAGAAGTTGTGGAGGTGTGCAGCAGTGTCGCTGGATCGGAGCTTTCATGGAGTGCAGCGGCGAGATCCGGCAGCAGCGACGGCGGAGATGCAGCGCTCGAGATGATGCAGTTCGTGTTCGAGTTCAAAGGTCTTGGCAGCAGCAGCCATTGTTTGACTCGATCTCGGAGGCCTCGCTGAAGGAGATGACGTGAGGTTCTGGATCTAGTTCGCGCAGCAGCAGCAAACTCCGGCAGCACTCCACCTTGTCGAAGCGCAGCAGCAGTGGCTTTGCAGCAGGGCTTCTGGATCTTGGCACGTGGTGGATCTGCCTCGTCGTGGTGGCCTGTTTCTCGAAGGTCAGCTGGTGGCTATGGCTTCTGGATCTGGTGCACGAACTGGAGAAGATCTGGTGGTCCTGCAAAGCCCACATCACAGATTCGTATGATGGTGTGGTGGTGGTGATTAGGAGGGGGTGCTATGCTGTGGTGCGGTGCTGTAGTGTGGAAGGGGTGCGGTGGCGTGAGGAGAGAGAAAGATGGGGGAGGGGAGTGAGGATGGGGGCGCTCGTGGAGAGAGAAGAGAGGATGAAGGAGGAGAGAGAATGGGGTGGGAGAACAAAATGGTGGATTGGTTATTCCCGTAACCTATATGGGTTGGGAATTTGTTTTTTGGGTTTCCATTGTTACAATAGTGAGTAGGGGGGCTTTTTGGGTATTGATTGTAGTTTAGTTGATATGCAACTAGTAATTAATAGGAAGGCCTTTTATCCATAACCCACATATTGTTTGGGCTCTTATTTATAATTGCCCCTAGCCAAAATGCCCTTAAACTTACAACACTATACGCAACATGTGCACCACCCGCATGCTATTTGAAACTACTGACTTTTTTTTCTTCGAAAACTCTATTGATTTAACGGAACCGTAATAAAATGGCATAAAGTGGCACACAACTTTTAAGTTGAAATTAAGGGACATCTCTTTATAACAGCCCCACAACTTGTTGATTAACAAAATACAGCCCACACCCAAAACCCAGTTCAGACCCAACTAAGGAGACCCAAAAGCCCTAATATACCCTTTGCTCTCTATGTAATCACAGTGAACCCATTTTACCCAAACCAAAAACCAAAACCCCTATAGGGTTTGTGTCAACCCAAAACCATTTCTCTCTCTGTGCTTCCTTGTGACCCATCTCTCTCCATACTCACGCCAGCCCTTTCCTCCTGCATCTTCCCCTTCCTTCTTCACCCCACCCATGGCCTACCCTTCCTTCTTCACCCCACCATCATCTGCTGCGTCTCTGTACCACGCCGATGCGCCACTGTACCACCATCAACATCGCTGCGCCGCTACTCTGCTGTACCACCGTCACCATCATCAAACCCGCCTGTGTGGAGCATCAGAAAACGCCACCATCCTGTAGATCTACACCACCATCTACTCCTGCGCCATATAAAGACCACCATCAACTTTTCCGCCTCCATCTGCCACGTGAAGGAGACCACCGGCGCTCTACAAGAAGACCATCGGCGCTGCAAGTTAGAAGACCATCGGCGCTGCACCGAGCCTTCCACCACAACCACTCTTCTCGTGCAGGAAAGCCGCCACACACCACCACTCTGCACCGCCCCGTATCTCACCATCTCCTCCATTTCCATGCGAACCAGATCTGAACAGTTATTAGTTTTTTTTCGTGTGTGTGTCTTTGGGTATGGATCAGATCTCCATTTCCAGCTTGGTCCAACCCATTTTGGTAATAGGTCCAGCTTGTGTGTGATAATGGGTCAGTCCAATTTGGGTCCAGATCTACTAAAGGGTACAGCTTTTGTTTGGGTGCAGCTTCAGCTTATTTATTGTTTTAAACGGGTTCTGGCCCTTAGGGTCCATTCCTTAGTGTCCAGCACTTAGGGTCTGGCCCGTTGGGTCCATCAAGTATAAGAATGTTATCTAATATTTGATTAAACATAAAATTCCTAACATCGAACTGTCTGAGAAGGTTGTTTAGCCCTCTCACATCGCATGCTGCTATAATCATGTGTTAGGTGGCCTAGTACCCTCTTTCTCACCACCTTGATCAATAAATCTCAAAATATCATTTTCTATAGATTGCCCAAATTCAAATTGTATAGTATCAAATGAGTTGTTACATGAGATCCCATTGGATGTTGTAGCTCTATCACTTGAACTCTGATTTACATTACTGTGTTTCTTGTCATTCTTCTTGTTACTGACTACACTCCATTGATTCTCATCTACTATTTCTTTACCCTTCTTAGTTTTATTGTTAGCACTAGCCTTTGGTACCTAAGCTTTTATCATGTTTGGACATTTATTCTCTAAGTGACCAACCCTATTACACTTTAGACATACTCTAGGCTTCCAATCATAAGCAACCTTCACAACCTGTAGTTCATCCATTCCTATGTCCACAAACAACTCATCAGGCAGCTCATCTTTAGTATCAATTTCAATACAAACTCGTGCAAACCCAAGTCTTGTTCTCGATTCTGTCACTGAATCCATTTGAAGTGGGTTGTCAATACCACTAGCTATGTAACTTAACCCCTTATTTTCCATAAAGCCATTGGAATAATAATTAATATCACCCAGATCGGAATCTTAGTAGCGTCAATCTTTTCAAACTGCATACCCAAACTCCATGGCCTTAACAACAATGGAGCTCCATTAATATGCCACATTTGCTCCATTACTTTACTACGCATTTGATCGTTTTAAAAGTTAAAGATAAACATACCATTATTACTTTAACAACAATTTTACCATATGATGTCTCCTCATTTGTGATAGATTTATGTTAAGATGAGACATCATTTTTAGTGTTTTAGAAGTCAATAATGTCGATTTTCTTGAGTTTTAGTGCACTTTCCTGTTTTGTGTCTTGATTTGTAGAATTATTGTTTTTAAGAGCATATTGGGTTTAATTGTTTATTTAGTGTGTAGCTTTAAAGATAATTATGGAGATTAATTAGAGTCCAAGTCAAATACAACAACTTATGGAAGGAGATATGCATGGTAATTGGAGATAAGGAAGGAATTGCTAAAAAGATGGAAAAGGAAAAGCTGCCTAAATCTGGGATTCTGCAAAGATAGGCGTTTTTACCTAATAAAGAGGCCGAATTTGGTAGATTACTCCTAAAGGGCGTAGGAAATTCTGTTGCGATTCTTTTGGTATCTTGTGGAGCAAAATCGGACCAATAATAAAGAAGTTATGACCAAAACAACGCAGCAGTGTTTATCTTTATTTCCATACGAATTTGAGTTGGGCTAGAAGTCCATTACCTTAACTCTTCCTCAAGAAAACGAATTAGGTCTTCTAAACACCTATAAATACACCCTTATATCACTTGTAAATCATCCTTGCCTCATAGTAATTAGTTCTTAAGGTTTTATTCTTCCAGTTTATTGTAGAGAGCAAGATGATGTCTTTTATTATTTCTTTTAGTTTATTTCCTTCAGGTATGAACTAAACCTCCCATAGCTTGGGTTTTGCATATGTATAATCTATGAATTCTAATTCTTCTATCTAAGTTTCTTTGGGAATTATATGTTTTAATCTGATATTAGCTACTTACTTTATATTTGCTTATGTGTTTTGATTTAATGTCTTTCCTAGAATTGATCACTTTAGGATTGTTTTAAGAGTAGTTAGATGGTCTCCTTGACAGGGTGTTTAACTATTGAACCACCACATAATGTCTAGTGTCGATAGCAGTTCTGACAAAACATACTTCTAACTAGATAGTCATTAAGGTTTGTTTTAACCACAGTATCACCAAGACTTGCAGTATTTGCTTAGGGCCTTAGTAGCGTTTGATAACCCTATTTTAAATCACTTCTTGGTTGTGACGTAGCCCCCTTAGTCGCTCTCAAGGTCTAAGGTAGTGGAATTTAGAATCCTGACTAAGTATTACCAAGAGCTAATATTCTCCCTTATGAACTAGATCTATAGATAGAATTAGAATGATTAGTGCATACTAGCAAAACCTAAGCTATACTTCTCATCTCATATTCTTAATCTTTTACTTTATTGTCTTTATTTTCTTAGTTTTAATTTAGTTTTAATTCATAAATTCGAAAAACCAAATATTTATTTACTGTTTTCTAGTTATTTACTTTTACTCGTTATCTGTTCCTACGCGTTTAACACACTTAAGTCCCTGAGAACGAACTCTACTTATCATTAAAACTTGCATACGTCCTGTAATACTTGCAGTACTGTGCCTGTCTAGGGTGAGAGTGCATAGTTTTCCATACTTAATTTGATCTTATTTTTATCACACCCTAGGCGACACCAAGTTTTTGGCGCCGCTGCCGGGGACTTGTGTCTCGTTAGCGTGTGGGTTATCTATTTCGAGTTTTAGTTTTTAATTAGTTTTTACTTTTCAGTTTTAGTTTAGTTTTAGTTTTTATTTTTCCAGATTTACGCTTTGGTTTGCTTTAGTCCTTTTCAGGTTTTCACAGTGTTTAATTCTTGGCCTCCCTTACCGGAGCCTGAGAGGAGCTTCAGAGCTTATAACAAAAGAATTCGTAAGGAAAGAGCCTTAAGAAGAACTATGGCAGACATTCAAGACAATGATCCGGAGTTAGTTTACTTTGCACCAGGAGGACCTCCTGCGTTTGTTCCACCTGGTGTACAACTGCCAGTAGGAGAAGGTAATGGGCAGAATAATCAACAAAACCGAGTTGAACAAGATCTACCTGGCCTTAACATACCATTCCATGTTCAACCCATCGGTTACCGCCCTCCTGAGATTCCGAATATCAAATTTAGACCCGATCCGGGTATGCTTAGTCAATTTCAAAGTTTCGGACTCTATACTGGTACTGCAATTCAAGATCCGGTAAAAGCGATTCAGAAGTTTATGCAGATTTGTGATGCCTACATTACTCCTGGCATTACACGCGAGCAACTGTATTGTCATATGTTTTCGTTTTTCTTGACCGGAAGAGCTAGCGATTGGCTAGAAAGACAACCACATGGAACCATTCACTCTTGGAGAGAGCTTCAAGCCGCATTCTTTAACCGATTTTATCCGAAGAGCATGAGACTTAAAGATCAAACCGAGCTTGCAAGATTTTCTCAAGAAGATGGAGAAACAGTGGGAGAAGCATGGACAAGGTTTCAACAAAAATTAGCTAGATGTCCGCTCCATGGTTATACACCTGCTCTACAACTTGCTATATTCTATGAAGGTCTTGATGACAAGGGTAGAGACAAGGTGGATAACATTGGAAAGGGTAATTTTGTGTCCATGAATCACAATGAAGCTTCCGAGGTGTTAGAAAATATTATGGAACAAGAAAGAAGTTGGCCTTCAACGCGAGCTTCTGCAGCAAAGACCCGAGGAACGCTTCGTTTAGATGCAGAAACCGCGAACTCAGCTCAAATATCCTCGTTAGAAAATCAAATCAAGGAGCTGAGAATCGCGATGGAGAAGAATTTAGCTGCTACAAAGGTAGTTCAAGAGGCACAAGGTTGTCAACAATGTGGAGTTAACGATCATTCATGGGAAGAGTGTGAATCAAATCCGCAATCTGTTTACTTCATATCTAACCGATGGGGCAACCGCAACCATCCGGGTATGCAGTATTCAAATCCACAAGGGGCCGCTAATCCTAGTCAATATCAATCGCGACCCCAGAACAACTCTTACCAACAGAGAGGTCAGTACCAAAACCAATATCAGAATCGACCTACTCCTCCACAACAACCTGCTCAAGACGCCTATACCGATACTTTAGACCAAAAAGCTTTACCTCAGTATCCGCAAGAAGGATCTATGGACAATACACAGATAGTACAAGCTCTAGAACGTTTGAACACCACTGTAAACGCTCAAGAAGAAAAGGTCAGAGGACACGATGCCATACTTCAGATGCTAAATACTCAATTAGCCCAAATAAACAAGCATCTAACAGAACAAAAGGAAGTAAAGGCAATCGAAGGAGGTGAAAACAATGTTGTGTTCGAAGCTTGCAAGGCTATATGCCTTGAAATCGAAAAAGAAAAGGAGGAAGCACCACATGCTGCCATTAGTGCCGTGGAAGTTCCCAGTCTTGAAGAAGAGCCAACCGAGTCTAACCCCGAGGAGTCCGACTGTCTAGAAGTTTATCATCTGGAAAGCGATGAAGAGAGAGACGAGTTCATAGAGCTACTGAAAAAGGTGCAAGAGGAGATGCGATCAATGGTAGAGTATGCAGCGGAGTTAGCAAGAGAGAAAGAGGAAGAAGCCTCAAAAGAAGAATCGAAAGAAGATGAAGTGGCACCTGCTGTGCTAGAGGAGAAAGAAGAAGAGAAGGTGGAATCGCCACCTAGTGTTCAACCAGTGTCATCAACTATTCCTGATACAAATCCTAAAGATGACACTATTCTCAAGACATTTGTAGAGGCGTACCAACCTGAAAATATCAACGCCCAAATGCTTGAGATTGCGAAGAGAGGACTTACACCGCAACAAGTTTTTACGCAAGTTATTCCTGAGAAAGAAGAGAGTGTAGAGATCCCGAGAGAGAACCTGAGGGTTTCGAGAAGAAGTGAGAAAGAGCTACCGACTAAGCTTAAAGATCCGGGAAGTTTTAACCTTCCCATTCAATTGCATGGTAGGCTCAAGGTGAAAGCAATGTACGATGTGGGTTCTGGTGTGAATCTTATGCCTAAGTCCGTGTTCGAGAGACTTGGACTTCAAAAATCAGAGAAAACTCCAGTGAAGTTGCAGTTTGCTGACAACTCAGTGAAGAGGACGTGGGGAACAGTGGAGGACGTCTTAGTCCGTGCAGGTAATATCGCCATCCCTACTGACTTTGTTATTCTTGAGTTTGATGCAGATAAGCAGGTTCCGATCATACTTGGACGGCCTTTCATGGCCACAAGTCAAAGTGTGATCAACTTCCAAGATGGGACCATCACCCTTCATGCTAAAAATGTATCCGAGACCTTCTATGTCTTGGGTAAGAAACCGAGGAAGTTGGATCCCACCGTACCTATCATCCACAGCCTTTCACATCACAAAGTCCCTCCTGAGGAGATCCACTTAAAACCTGTGGATACTGAGCCAAACATTGAGTTTGGGGTTGGCCATGAAGTCCTATGGAAAGCCCACAAACGCGAGAACAGGCCACGAAGTTTCAAAGACTCGTGGATGGGACCATTCATTGTCACTAAAGTTGTTTCAGCCAAGGTGATAGAAATTCGCCCCAAAACTGGGGTCAAGCGCAGATTAGTTGACGTTCATAGCCTTACTCGTTGTTGGGGAGGCTATATTCGCAAATCTTGACAGAGGTAACACGTCTAACTTTGAAAGACGTTAAACAAAAGTGCTGTTCGGGAGACAACCCGAAGTTTTTTTTATGTTTTCATGTCTTTTACATTCTTAGTTTAAGTTTATTTTAGTTGTTTTTAGTTGATAATGCATATTTGAGAAAGGTATTAGTGTTTTTGGTGTGTAGGAATCGGAGAAATCAAGTTAGGGAACGCGAGGAAAATTTTTGGAGCGCAAGAAAGCACCCCGCGGACTACCCTCACGGACTACCCCATGGTCCGCAGGGATGGTCCGCGAGGTCAAAACCCGTACCACGGGTAGCTACCGCGGGTTTAGGTCAGAAACACGAAAAAATTCCACGGACCACCCCGCGGTGCACCGTGCCATGGTCCGCGCCCCAGAAACCCGTACCACGGGTTGACTACCACGGGTATTTTGACGGAGCAGCTACAGAAGCCGCGGTGTACCCCGCGGTACACCGGACCCTAGTCCGCGACCCAAAAAAACCCGTACCACGGGGTCCTACCACGGGTTTAAGTCAGTAAGCAAAAATTTTCGAGCATCAGATGTCACGGACTACCCCGCGGTGCACCCCATGGTCCGCAGGGGTAGTCCGCAGCGCCGCCAGAGGAGAGAGAAAGTTACGGGATTGAGTTATAAAGGAGGTATTGAAGCTATTATTCCGAATTTATTAAACCTTAACCCTCTCTTTCTACTGCACAACTCTCCTAACTCCATTGAAGCTCATCAAAACCTTCACCAATCACCAAAACACTACCCAATCATCAAGGAAAACACATCAAACCTTCTCTCCACATCATTACAAGAGAGAATCAAGCTACCAATCATCACCAAATTCATTCAAATTGAAGAATCAAAGAGCCAAATTTCACAAATTCATCATACAATTTCTAAAATCCAAGCCTACCCATTACAAATCATCCTCACCCACATAGAGATTCATCACCAATTCACCCATCCTAGGACAAATCAAGCTTGTTCATCCATTAATTCAAGAGTTTAATTTTCAAGGGTTGCTAAAGCTTTGAGTTGGGGGTTAATTGAAGATGACTAATAGAACATCAATCTTATCTAGCAAGAGGGAGGTGAAGAGTAACAAGGGATTGGATTTAAACAAGAAGAAATCAATTGACAAAGGAGATAGTTCTAAATCAAAGGGTAAAGATAAATTGAAAAGTGGGAAACCTTCGTATGATAGTAATGGTAAAAAGCTTTATTTTTATGCAAAGGAAAGAACACTACCTCAACAAAATCCTATACCTATAGAGAAAGTGGATACTTCAAAGGCCTTGAAGATTTCTGCAGAGAAACAATTAAAAGAACTACCTTTTGCCTATGAGAAAGTATTCAAGGAGGAAATTAGAGATGGAGAATACAAGAGATTCTTTGAGCTTGGTGAAAAGTTGGGTTGGTCTACGTTCATGGTAAGCCGTTATGAATTATGTCCTAAATTAGTTTTGGAGTTCTATCTAGGCCTCTTTAGCCGAGATAGTGATTGTGTTCCGATTAGAGGAAAGTTAGTTCCTTTCACAGTTGAGGAGATTAGGAACCACTTCAAGTTTAAGAAACTGAAAGGTTTTTGCAAATTTGAGGAAGCAGTTGCTAAACGAAAAATCTGTGATAAGGAATTACTTTTTGAGCATGTTTTAGACAAGGAGAAAGTGCAATTACATACGGGAGAATTGAAGGCACCTTGGCCTTACAAATATCTTCAAGCAGATGCTAGAATTTGGCACAATTTCCTTATCCCTAATGTCTTTGGAAACACACGAACTTTGGAGGTGACCATGAAGAACGCGCTACTGTTGGACTGTATTTTGAGAGGAGAAGAAGTTGATGTGGCACAGTTGATCTATGAGGAGGTGATACGATTCTCGGTCTCTCCTAAATCGGTTTATAACGTTAAATTTCCAACTATGATCACGTGTCTTGTGCGAAAAGCGAATGTAGTATTGGGTGAAGAAGAGAAACTCGAGTTTAAGACGAGTTATATTGATAATGCTTGGATCAAAGAAAGTCTTCGAAGAGCGGGTTCTACTCAAGTTTCGAAGGAAGAAAAGGAGCAATCTTGGCAAGAGAAGATGGAGGAGCGTTTAACGAAATTTGAAGCAGCTCAAACTTCCTTAGTCAATGATGTGGCACATATCAACGCTAATCAAGTGCACATCATGAAACTCCTTGAGCAATTAACGAAAGGTCCAGCAATTCCAACCTTGGATATCAATGATGCAAGGCAATAGCCTCGAGAGTATGTTCTCTTTCTTCCTTACCATTTCTGTAAATATGCCTATCTGCTAATTTTAATTTCTGTTTTCGAGTCTTTTTCGAGTCGTGGGGACACGGCTCATTTTTGAGTTGGGGGTGTGGGGATTCGTTGTCTCTCATCTCCATTTTTCTGTTTTTGGGTGAAATTAAATTTTTTGATGCATGGGAATTAGATGTAGAGTGTGTTTAATAGCTTGAAAGCATGAGCTCAGTAGATTAATGATAGTAAGCGATATGTTTATGAGCTATATATTTGTATGCTTTGAGTATTTGCAGGAAAACACACATTGATAGTAAAGAAAAGATTAGTGAGCAATGCGATAGAAAGTATGTTCGATCTCAGGGAACCTTGAAAAGTGTGTAGGCCGTGAGATCCAAGCTAGTTGAAAAACCATTTGATAAAAGTGCTAAAGGTAAGAAATTTTCTGAATTACATAGTGTAGAAAGTGATCAAGGCGGTTCTTTCATATTTTTAAGCCTTTGAAGCCTTTTTATACCTTCTCACCTTGTGATTTTTGAGTTTAAAAGTTATATCCTTCTTAGCCCCTTCTAGCCTTTCTAAAGCCTTTTTATTGAAACACATTATAAGCCATATCCTTTAGATTTTTAGGACTTTTCCATATGACCCGCACTCGAATCGCGATGCTTAGACAGTTGTTTTAGAGCTTGAGTTTGGGGTGGTGGGTCCACCATTATGGGAGTTATTATGTTGGGATTTTTGAGCTTATAAATTGTGCTTTGTACTTTATATTGATGATGATTCACAGAATTGTATTGTAACCCTTTGCCGGGGTAATAGTGAAGGAAAAAGAAGCTTCGAGCTAATTTTGCCAACAAGGGCATTAAAAGAAAAAATATATATGAAAAAAAATTAGCGTGATATCTCAACATTAAAAGAGAGTCATAGCTATAGAAAAGAGAATTGATTTGAAAAGAAAAGAAAATATATATATTCGGACCGGCAAAGTGGATTTTTATGTGAACATCTTAAGCTTAATTGGGTTATTGGGGATGCTAAATTGTGCATCAAGGAATTCATTGGGTTGAGTGAGAAACGTTTTATGAGAGTAACTCAAGCTCTAGGGCAATTAGTTGATGGCTAGTGAGGAGAGAGCCAAAAGCTCACTCCAAATTATCCAAATATACTATGATACCGTCCCTAAGCCTACATTACAACCTTAAAGACCTTGTGATTCTTTGCTATGTAATTGAGAAGTGATTGAGCCATTAGAGATTAGTTAAGTGGATTCTTGGATAATAGTAAGGTTTGATGAACAATCTATAGCTCTCAAGGGGAACTGAGTAAAGTCCCAATCCTTCTTACATTGCGAAACTAATCTGATCTTGAATTCAAGCCGTGTTGACTGTGGTATGAGAGTGTACAGGTATGTAGTTTACAAATATTATTGCATGAAATTTTCTGAGTTATGTGCTTTAGGTTTATTCTATATATTCTGCTATGTTTTTCCCTTGTGTTGAGAATTTTATAAGTGTGTATTTCTAGACTTCCCTATGTTTTTATCTTTTATTGTATCGGGACGATACAACTTTGAGTTGGGGGTCTTGATGTCTCCTCATTTGTGATAGATTTATGTTAAGATGAGACATCATTTTTAGTGTTTTAGAAGTCAATAATGTCGATTTTCTTGAGTTTTAGTGCACTTTCCTGTTTTGTGTCTTGATTTGTAGAATTATTGTTTTTAAGAGCATATTGGGTTTAATTGTTTATTTAGTGTGTAGCTTTAAAGATAATTATGGAGATTAATTAGAGTCCAAGTCAAATACAACAACTTATGGAAGGAGATATGCATGGTAATTGGAGATAAGGAAGGAATTGCTAAAAAGATGGAAAAGGAAAAGCTGCCTAAATCTGGGATTCTGCAAAGATAGGCGTTTTTACCTAATAAAGAGGCCGAATTTGGTAGATTACTCCTAAAGGGCGTAGGAAATTCTGTTGCGATTCTTTTGGTATCTTGTGGAGCAAAATCGGACCAATAATAAAGAAGTTATGACCAAAACAACGCAGCAGTGTTTATCTTTATTTCCATACGAATTTGAGTTGGGCTAGAAGTCCATTACCTTAACTCTTCCTCAAGAAAACGAATTAGGTCTTCTAAACACCTATAAATACACCCTTATATCACTTGTAAATCATCCTTGCCTCATAGTAATTAGTTCTTAAGGTTTTATTCTTCCAGTTTATTGTAGAGAGCAAGATGATGTCTTTTATTATTTCTTTTAGTTTATTTCCTTCAGGTATGAACTAAACCTCCCATAGCTTGGGTTTTGCATATGTATAATCTATGAATTCTAATTCTTCTATCTAAGTTTCTTTGGGAATTATATGTTTTAATCTGATATTAGCTACTTACTTTATATTTGCTTATGTGTTTTGATTTAATGTCTTTCCTAGAATTGATCACTTTAGGATTGTTTTAAGAGTAGTTAGATGGTCTCCTTGACAGGGTGTTTAACTATTGAACCACCACATAATGTCTAGTGTCGATAGCAGTTCTGACAAAACATACTTCTAACTAGATAGTCATTAAGGTTTGTTTTAACCACAGTATCACCAAGACTTGCAGTATTTGCTTAGGGCCTTAGTAGCGTTTGATAACCCTATTTTAAATCACTTCTTGGTTGTGACGTAGCCCCCTTAGTCGCTCTCAAGGTCTAAGGTAGTGGAATTTAGAATCCTGACTAAGTATTACCAAGAGCTAATATTCTCCCTTATGAACTAGATCTATAGATAGAATTAGAATGATTAGTGCATACTAGCAAAACCTAAGCTATACTTCTCATCTCATATTCTTAATCTTTTACTTTATTGTCTTTATTTTCTTAGTTTTAATTTAGTTTTAATTCATAAATTCGAAAAACCAAATATTTATTTACTGTTTTCTAGTTATTTACTTTTACTCGTTATCTGTTCCTACGCGTTTAACACACTTAAGTCCCTGAGAACGAACTCTACTTATCATTAAAACTTGCATACGTCCTGTAATACTTGCAGTACTGTGCCTGTCTAGGGTGAGAGTGCATAGTTTTCCATACTTAATTTGATCTTATTTTTATCACACCCTAGGCGACACCACCATATTTCGGCCATTGAAATTTAACAAAACTGACAATATTGTAAAACATTGGAGGATAATCTAAAAATTGACCGATTTAACAGTGTTCCCATCGAGTCGAACCCTCTTCAACGAAATCTTTAGCATGAGTAATGATTCTCTTACCTCCTTGACGAATTGGTTTGTGACATTCCAGATTGAGAGCTAGGTTTTCACTAACTCAGAATAATTTCGACCATCTCTATGGTTTCTCCATAGAAATCGAATCAATCTTCTCATTGTCAGTTGATTTGTTCTGATTGATGTCCTTGAATTTGATTACTTCATCATCACTACTTAAACCCTTATTGTTTACACTCGTCGGAGGTGTGATTTCAACAATTTCTGTGGTTTCACTTTCCGGTGAGAACATTAGCTTCGTGATATTTGTGTATTTCGTTTTACTCCTTGATTTTGATGAAGCATTGACGCGAGCAGAGTTGAGAATTTTAGTCATTGTTAGTCAAAGAGAGTGAACGGTGAACTGGAAAAAGTAAAAAGGAAAAGGAATGGTGAAGGAAGGAAGAAGAAGGATGAGGTGTATGTTGGTGAGATGGTTGAGCGTGGAAGGTAGGTTGAAAGTTTTTTAAATAGTTGTTAGATCCCAGAAAATAAGAAATAACACCTAATCTAAAGAAAATAAAAGCTGAAAATGTGGAAAAAGAGGTGTAAAGAGGTAAGTGGATAAGGATTTTCTAGAGAGAATTTTTTTTGTTGACTCTCATTTGACTTTCCTCTGTATTGTGATATCTTTTCTTTTTCATAATGTGTGTTTCAATTGCTCAGATATCTATATAATACAAACCCAAATGAATAGTAAGAAACTTTTCTAATACACACTTCTAGTATGACTTTCAGAAAATAATGCAAAGATATACATTGTTACGGTGGTTTATACAAAATATTTATTTCGACAAATATCTTTAAATTTAGTAAATTTCTTTAGAATTTACTTAGACCATAATTCGCCTATTATGTCAATTTTGTACCACAAGGTAACATAACTTTTGGGCATTCAAATTTTTAATTAGATCGATCAAATGGTTTAGCATACGAGAGGTATGTGACCAGTATATAGTTCCACTATATTAATAACATTCATGATTATCATTTTGTGATAACTTATATTCAGTGAACTTTCACTTGCGTGATATTTTTTTTATTCTACGTTTGGTTGTAATTTTTTTATTTGTAGTATTCAGACTACTAATAATCAAGAATTAATTCTTTAATGTCCGTGCCTCGACTGGAGTTCAGACCATCTCGACGTTAATTTTTTATTTTTTTTTCACATAAAAATGGAAGATGTTTTTTCTTTCAAAACACACTTTTATTCATTTCAAGGAATAAACTTTTATTTACTTCAGGTTATTTAGTCAAAAGATATAAACCATAACCTTATTGCAATACCAAAACGAAATAAATCATAAACTGATTACGACATAGAATATAAATCATAAATTAAATACAATACCAAATCAAGATATAAAATAAATTTTTGCTTCTTTCTCTTATATATTGGAAGACTTTGTATTTTCTTCCGAAAACGCAATTTCATTCCCTCCAGAGAATGACTTTTAGTTAGGAAATACAAGATGAATCCACTCAATCTTAACCACCACCACATCTATATACATAGATATCAAAAATTGATATTCACTTTAAGGAATGTAATATATTCTTTCCGGGGAATAAAAATTAGTCTGTGGAATGTGAATCGTTATTTTAAATCAGCGATTCATTATTTTCTCGCATACAAAAAAATATATTTTAACCCATCATATTGGGAAATTATTTTGCTCACGATATTATTACTCAATGAATACGATCGTGGCTTAAAATGTTAGGGTAAAAATTCCTTATCCCGTATTACTTTTGGAATACTTATCCATATACATATTAAACAAATGTTATTTTTTTTTAGTCGAAAATAAAATATCATAAAAGTCACAAAATATTACAAGTTAGCCAATTCCCGTAGGTTCAAAGTCAAAGTAGCTAATTGGGAAGGAGGGTGGCTACTCCAAAGGCCAAACAAGTCTCCTTTAAGTTTATGTTTGGCCACCCAATCCGCTATCCTATTCTTTTCTCTCCTAACAAAGGAGATTTTCAAGTTATAAAGATCTTTACAAAACATAATGTTTTTAACCAAAACCTTAGTCAAGCTAGATAAATTACATTTAGCATTAATTTGATCAACTAATATAGAGTTATCACATTCAATATGGACACTTCCACAAGGATATCTCGATGCCATCTCACAAGCTGCCAAAACACCAAAACCTCCAGCTTCCTCTATTGAATATGTAAAAGAGCTTCTCGCAAAACCTTCCACCAACTGTCCTCTATCATTCCTTAGAACACAAGCAAAAGAACATTTGTTAGCTTTACGTAAAACTGACGCATCAGTATTAATTTTAAACTTCCCATTAGGAGGAGGGTCCCATTTGAGGTTATCAGAAGAATTAACCTCAATTGAATCATTGAAGTTGGGTACTTCTATATTGACATTTCTAGTATTCAAAACTTCAAAAATATTATCAGAGATAATATTTTGAGTAGCCTCAGAGATGTTAAAATTTGCATTTTTGTACTCATCATAGGCCTGATTGCATTTCATTAGAGTAAGTAAAGGATCAGGATGTACTCCTTTAAACAAAAATTCATTTCTGCCTTTCCAAATAAACCAGCAAATGTTCATAGTTACTTCACTAAGATCAGTGAGTATATCTGTTCTGTCAATGGAGCAAAGTCTCAAAAAAGAGATCCATTTAATAAAGTTATTCGAGGTCTCAGCTGTTGAAATAAAAGACAAAGGACTAGCAAGCCAAACAGCTCTAGCCCAGGAGCAATGAAAGAGCAAATGTTCAACAGTTTCATCAAAACATCCACAAAGTTCACATTTTGGGGAAGGAGAGGACCTCCTCTTAAACCTGTTAGCATTAGTAGCAAGACCATCGCCACAGCATTTCCATATAAAATTTCTAATTTTTGGTGATACTTTTAACTGCCAAATGAAATTCCAGTCAATAGTTTCCAGTCTAAAAGAGGTGGATCCTTTTTTACTATTTTTTCTAACTTCAAGGACTTGTTGAGCCTTCCAAATCTGGTTATAACAATCCTTCACTTTAACATCACCACTTATGGAACCAGTCCAAAAAGGAGTGTCAATACAGTAAAATGAAGGTATGTTAATAGCACAGATGGTTGTTACAACTGAGTCCTCAAATAAAGATTGTAAGAGAGGGACATTTCATACCTTAGATGGAAGAATTAAATCTGAGACAACTTCAAAATCACAGCCTAAAGGTTTAATGATATAAGGTTCTGAAGGGATCCATTTATCTCTCCATATTGATATTCTTTCACCATTTCCAATAGACCAATGAATATTGTCAAGAAAACAGTTTCTCCCCTCTATTAGGCTTTTCCAGCCCCAAGAGCAGTTGCATTTCAAAGATGCCTCAATAAAATCAGTTTCAGGAAAATATTTTCCTTTGAAAACTTTATGAATAAGAGAGTTTTCATTATTGAGAAACTTCCATGCATTAGAAGACAACAAAGCAAGGTTTTGAGTATGGAAATCTTTAAACCCCAGGCCACCATCTTCTTTTGCAGTCATTAATGTTTGCCATTTAATCCAGTGACATCTAGATTCACCTTGATTGTTCCAATAGAAGTTAGAAACCAGAGATGTAAGATGAGATGTCAATTTCTTAGGAATCAAGAAGACTGACATAATGTAGTTAGGTATAGAGCCTATAATGGCTTTTATAAGTATCTCTTTCCCACTTTTAGATAATAATTTAGTTTCCCAATTATCCATTCTCTTCATAATCATTTCAATAAGCCATTCCAATGATTTAACTTTATAAATTCCCCAAGAAGAGGGAATGCCTAGGTATTTACCAAGGTCTTGTAATTGATTCATCCTAAGCAAGGAGCTTAGTTTATTTTTAACCTCAGGAGGGGTGTTTTTACTAAACAGAACACCACTCTTATTCAAGTTTAACTTTTGACCAGAAGCAAAGCAATACCAATTAAGAATTGTAACAAACATCTCTATATTATATTCCTCAGCATCTAAAAAGAAAAGACTATCATCTGCAAAGAGCAAATGAGTTAACATTGGAGCTTTAATTGCAATTTTAACACCTTTAAGAAGATCCATTTGAACATAATATTCAATAAGATAGGATAAAGCTTGTGTCACAATACAAAATAAGTAAGGAGATATAGGATCTCCTTGTCTAATACCTTTTTGAGGTTCATTAATTGAGTGAAGTTCCCCATTAATTTTCACTTTATAAGAAACTGATGAGATACAATTTTCAATCCAATGAATCCAAATTTGATGAAAGCCCATATATCTCATTAAATCTAACAAAAAATCCCATTCAATGTTCTCATAGGCCTTGGACATATCTGCCTTAATGGCTAATGAATAATTTTTAGTAGTTCTTTTGTTTTTAAGAAAATGACTAACTTCTTGGGCAATCAAGATATTTTCAAAAATAGATCTACCTGGAATGAAAGCAGTCTGAGTTTCAGAAACAATTTTATCCATCCAAGGCTGTAATCTTGTTGATAAAATTTTAGAGATAATTTTATAAATAAAATTTGCACAGCTAATAGGCCTGAATGAAGCAACAAAATCAGGAGATCTAATTTTAGGGATAAGCGCAATAATAGTACAATTAATATCTTTCAAAGACGTATTATTAGACATGAAGTCATCCACCAGTGAAAAGACATCAAATTTACTTTCATTCCAAAATTTTCTAAAGAAAAAGCCTCCAAAACCATCAGGGCCTGAAGATTTATCAGATTCCATGGCCCAAACCGCATTTTTAACCTCTTCCATAGTAACCTTACAAGTTAAGCATTTATTCATTTCTTCTGTAACATTATTTTTGACCCTATGAAGAATAGGTTCATAATATCTATTTCCATCTGATTTAAATACTTTATTGTAATAAGATTTTACCTCAGTAATTATCTCATGTTTTTCATATAGCCAATCTCCATTCTCATTTTTAATTTGAGAAATGCGATTAATATTTCTTTTTGCCTTAGTAATAGCATGATAGTACTTTGTGTTTTTTTCACCCAACTTAAGCCACAAATTTCTAGATCTCAATTGCCAGTACATTTCCTCTTTTTTCCAATGAGATTCCAATTCAAAATTAAGCTTTTCCAGCTTAGTTTTGTTAATATCCGAGTAGGGACCATTAAATAGCTTCTCAATCTGAGCTAAGGAAGATTTTATGAGTAGTCTATTATTAAGAACCCTCTTCCTAGCCCAGAGAGAAACATATTTATTAATGTGTTTGAGTTTCAGATCAAATTTGAAAACACCTGAGAAAGAATCAAACATTTTTGTACTCCATTTTTCTGTAATAAGATTACAGAATGATTCATCAACCAACCAACTTTTATCAATCATGAATAGCTTCTTAGAAGAGTTAGAGATACCATGATTTAACAATATAGGAGAATGATCTGAGCCCACAGGAGGTAACACTGAGCACCAAGAGTTTGGGAATTTTGAGTTCCATTCCTCATTAACAAGAATCCTATCAAGCTTTTGTTTAATGAGTTGGTTGCCACTTCTCTTGTTAGACCAAGAGTAGTTACACCCCTTATCTGCCAACTCAATAAGATTGTTAGAACAAATAGTAGAATTAAATAAATCCATTAAATTCTTATGTGAATTACAAATTTCACCTCCCAACTTTTCTGATGGAAATCTAATGATATTGAAATCTCCCAAAAGGCATCTACACAAAGCAGTTTGAGGTAGAAGATTAATATTTTCCAAAAACAAAGATTTATCAGCATCAACTGGAGGGCCATACACAAAAACCATTTCACACTTTCCCATCATATAGAAATCATATAGGCAGTGAATTAAGTTCTTATCAGAACTTATAATATTAAATTTATCTGGTATTTTAGCAAAAACAGCCAAACCACCTAATAGACCTAAAGGGTCAATAAATTCAACTAAACTTAAACCAAGTTTAGAACTAATTTTATAAAGAAAATGAGATTTATTTTTAGTTTCAGAGAGAAAAAGTACCTCAATTTGGTGAGCCTTAACCATATCAACTAGGCTCAGTTCTGTCAAGGTTGTTGCTACACCTTGACAGTTCCAAGCTAGAATCATCTTGTGTCTTGGGGTTGATTTGGGTCAACCCCGTAAACCACTTCAGAGTCAGAAGCTTCCAAAATACCTACATCCTCCCACTTTACTTCAACATCTTCAGTTTCATCAATAGCAAAATCCAAAGCATCTGCCATCTCATCATCTTCTCCCTTGAGGGGAGAAGAGAGAGTTGCAGGAACTTGAGACACTTCTTCATCATCAATAGGGAGACCAAGATCAGATCTCACTTGAAGAGTGCGGTTTTTGTTTCTTTCCAGAGAGCCAAATCAGATATTCTTATCTGAGTTAAGGGTAATAGAGGGATCAATAAAAACTTTAGGGCTGTAACATAAGGCTTTTTTGGACTGAGGCCCACAGAGAGAATTAACCTCTCCTGGGCTAAGAGGCCTAATGTCAGTTTTAAAAGCGACCCCTCCTGATATATTGAGGCCCAACTCAGTTTTGGGCATGACAATGATAGATTGAACCAAATTTCCTTGCTCAATTTTAACTTTCTCCTCAAAATTCTCAGTCTTACTCATATTAACCTTATTTTTGTTTTTCAAAGGCCTTTTAGTCCTCTTTTTACCAGACTGTCCTTTATTCTCAGCTTTGAATACAAATTCCTTAGCTTTATTCTCATTTTCTGAAAACCTGATCCAATTACCAAGTTTGTTGATGAGCTTTGTAGGATTATCACAATTCTTTTCTTCATGAGATAAGATACCACATATATGACAGAAGTCAAAGAGTTTTTTGAATTTAAAGGAGATCCACACTGATTGACCACTTGAGATTTTAAACATAAACCCATATGAGAGTGGGTTTTTAATAGCAACATTGACACGAGCTCTAACTGTTTTATCATCTTTAAATTTGTTAGGGTCAGGTAATTCAACCGCAGTAACTTCCCCCAATCTTGAGGCTATCTTAGCAACATTAGCTTCTTTAATGAAGAGTGGAGGGATACCATAAATACGAATCCAAAATGAAGTTTCATTAAGAACTAAAGGGTTCTGTAAACATTCATCGAATTTTTGCACAAGAACATGAAATCCAAATACGTGAAAGGGTCTATTATGCCAGACAATATCTAGATCCTCTTGTTTCTCAAAGCTAATCACACAGAGATTAGATCCATGTTTATCTAAAGAAATCTTACCGGGAATACCCCAATATTGGATAATAACTTTCTTCAAATAGTTGAGATTGATGTTTCCAGAAGCAATAACTCTAACAAACAGTTTTGACTCCTCAAAAGCAGCATAAATAGCTTCTCTATCAGGCGAGAGAGTAAAGTCTTCCTCTGACCCATTCATCCCATCATCTTTAATGAGCGCCATAAAGACGGAGAGAGGGAGGATCAAGATCAGAAGATAAAAGTGAAAGTAAAGTCTACAAAGAGAGAGATTGAAACCCTAATAAATATGATATTAGCAAAAGTAATATAGATTAAATCAAACTTCATAGATCGGGGAAAAGAGTAAGAGAGGACTGAAAGGAGAGAGGTGGAGTAGGGGTTAGAGGACGGAGGTTTTACTGGTGGTAATGGGTTTTACGGCGGTGAAAACGATGGAAATGGTAGGGCGGGTTGGCATCTTGGGATGCGGGTCAGAGAGCGTTTTTTTAATTCACCATAGATAAATAAGCTTACCTTTTTATTTCGTGACATGTATTAACCTTTTTCATAGCTTCTGGCGTATAAGAAAACGTCTGTATCCTTTTTATTTTTTTAACTATCGCTGGAAATTATTCATTCATTTCTTTTTTTAGTAAGAAAAAACATGCATCAAATGTTTATATAGGGAAAGAATCATCCACTAGTGGAGTTCCCTACTAGTTTCTTGTCTTACATTTAGGCACATAAATTTATATGGTCTTTTAAAAAAAATATATGCATGATGTAAGTTTTTGTTGATTTTTTTCTCTTTTTTCTATAGTTTTTGGTTTTTAAATTTTTCTGTCTAATTAATAATTCTAATATATAATTTTTGTAGAATTATTATTGATAATTGTAATGTGTTTATTCTTTTTAACTATTGATTAATAATTATTTTGATATTATTTGGTTCTTATATTCGATATGATATGATTTAATCTTAAAGATATGTCATGGTTATTTTTCTATTAATTGTGATATAGTTTTCATTAAATAAATAAATAATTACGGTTCATAATTAAGATGATAAACAAACTAAGTCGAGTCGAATTAATTGTTCAGGTTTATTTGTTTAAATTCAAACTTGGAATGAGATGAGATTAAATTTTTATAAAGTATTTTTATTAGAGTTTGAACTTGTTTATTCATATAAAAAATCGAGTTTGAACAAGATTTTTCTTGGTCGAGTTCAAATTATTTATGAACTACTTGGTTGACTTACATCCATATAGAAAATGTATTGATACGGAAAATAATAATGACATATAGAGGGTGGAATGTCTTAATAATAAGGTGTACGAAATATTAAACTAAGATATGGATGTGTCGATGATACTTGAGCTGCAAATCTATCCTCGACTGATCATACTCCGCTAAATCCTAATTAAGTACGAGTTATATTTTTAATACCTAAAATTCTACTTTTTTTTTGTATTATTGGATTTTAATGATATTTTAATAGTAGATTTTTTCAGTTAATAGGTTTTAAGTAGTTTTTTTAGTTAGTGTTTAAATGTTGTATTACTATTTTTCTGTTAATGAAAATGAATTTTATGCATTATTTATTTTTAGGTCAGGTTTTTTTGTTGATTATTCAGTGTTTTGTATAAGTACTCAGTAATTTTTATATCACACTCAAAGAATTCAAGGAGCATACTCATTAAAATTTAGAGTATACTCAGAGATTTTGTTGAGTATACTCGGTTTTTCATACTCAACGAATTTTTCTGAGTACTCAGTAAAATATCAAAGCACTCAATAAAATATCTGAGGACTCATACTTAATTAGGATTTAGCGGAGTACGACCAATCGATAGATTTGCATCTCAAGTATCATCGACACATCCACACCTCAGTTCAATAATTCTTACAACTTATTGCTGAGACATTCCACGCTCTATCAGTCATTACAATTTTTTGTATCAGTACATTTTCCATATAGGTGTAAATCAACCAAATAGTTCAAAATAGTTTGAACTCGACCAAGAAAAATCTCGTTCATACTTGATTTTTTATTTAAATAAACAAGTTCAATCTCTAATAAAAACCTCTATACAAATTTAATCTTGACTCATTCAAAGTTTGAAGTTAAACAAGTAAACTTGAACAATTAATATTGGACTCGTCTTAGTTCGTTTATCATTTTAATTATGAACAATATATATTTATTGATTTAATGAAAACCATATCACAATTAATAGAAAAATAACCATGACATATTTTAAAAATTATAACATATGATATCGTATATAAGAGTCAAATAGTATAAAAATAATTCTTAATCAATAATTAAATAGAATAAATACATTGAAATTCTCAGTTAATAGTTAAATAAAAAAATACATTAGAATTATTAATTAAACAAAGATTTAAAAAAAAAGGTAAACTTAGAAATAAAAGAAAAAAATCAACAAAAACTAAATAACATGCGTGTATAAAAAAGAAAAAGAACCATAATTTACGTAGTTAAATAAAGCTAAGTAATTCACTATTAGAAGACTAGTAGAGAAATCTATTAGTAGAGGATCCTTTCCCGTTTATATAGATCAAAAGAAAAATGGGCCAGTCATGCCTTATGCACCATGGCATGGGCACGTAAGTACTATGGCTATCAACCTTTTTTTTCTTTAGAAAATGGATCAATTTTATTTTTTGAAAAAGAAAACTGTTTACTTTTTCTTTTTACCTCCGCGTCATCCGACTCCTAGTCTTGTAAAACTTCCTATAAGCGTGTTTGTAGAAGAGGCGCTCTTGTTGGGTTTGTGTCTAGCCTTTTTTGTAAGAATGTCGGCATAACCATTGAACCTTCTCGACAGATGACAAAAGGTTATGTGGCCCGATTCCTCTACCATCCTCTCGATTCTTCGGATTATCTGTTGAATCATCCATCTTGCGGCTGACAGTTCCCTGATACCTTGTATAATAGCAAGGTTATCTGTGTATATTGGATGGAATAATTTTCCATTTTTATAATCTGCAAAGTCATTTTTGTAATTATCCTTATTCTTTTAAATTTTCGTCGTATACGTTAATAATAAGATAATGTACAACTCTTTCTCCAAAAATATATTCATATTTCTAAATTTATTCATTTTAAAAATAAATATTTTTAATAATTTGTACTTACTTCATCTATATTTAAATTGTAAAATTTACATTTTAATAAGTCTTTACAATATCAAACCAATTTATGAAGGTTAACTTAAAATCTTGAGTTTAATAAATAAAATTGTTTAGTTTGTGTGAAAAAAAAATTATTTTTCTTTTGAAGACGTAAGGAGTATTAAGGTTGCCAAACTTTATTAGTGTTGGAAAACGAGAAAAGGGAAAATAAAAAAAAGAAATAAGTATATATTAATATGAGAATAATCTCGGCTTAAGAATTATAAATCTTCAATGATTATATTGTGAATAGTTGTTGTGTAATACAATAACATAAGAGTGTAATTAACGTAATAACTTGATAAACAAAAAATTAAGAATATACTAATTAAAAAATAAATATCATATAAAATTAATTTCTAATCTAATAAAACAAATGTATATTACTGTAAATACAAGGTATTGCTTGTTCCGGAGATTACTACGTAAATTTAAAATCTACATAATCATTCATTTATTTTTAAAGACAATTATTGAAACTTGAATATCTATAAGAATAGTTGACAATGTATCATGTAAAGTCTAAACTTTCCAATTTAATGATCTTTATCCCTTTTAAATTATTAATTATTTAGGAAAAGACCAAAATTTTATATAAAACTACAAAATTTATATGGCAAGAAACAAAATACAGATCGAATTTGATACCAATTTTCTCTTAAAAAGATTTAAAAAATCACATTTGCATAATATATTACGTAGCACATCTAAATCCTTGTGATGTTGGACAGTATAAAAAGGATATTAGAAATTAAAAAAAAGAGTAATGCTGGATATCACCCCAAATTGCACCACCTTTATATCACCCCTTATGTGGACCAATCATAAAAGAGAGAGAAAATGATAAATTAAGAAAGAGAAATCACATGATTGGTGCATTTAAAATCCATGTAGGAAACCAGATGGGATTAGCTCACTGGCCAGGACCTTGGTCTACCAATCTAGTGGTGCAGGTTCGAACCGAGTCAATGACTCCGAGTCCAAAGTGGCTCTCCTATGTAACCAAAAAAAATCCACGTAGGAAACGATATAAAGATGCTACAATTGGGGTGATATCCAACATTACTCTAAAACATAATACTTCTATGTGGATTTAAGTATTCCAGAATATCCGAAAAGTATTTTATAGCTATGTGTTGATGAATCGAAACGTACTGATTTGTATGGCAGAGTAACCAAAAAAGCATAATTTTGAATTCCAAACCTATCAATTTCACACACTCAACAACTACAAATCATAAAAAGGTCAAATGGAATTGTCAGAAAATTGTGGCGGAGTAACAAAACAAAATCAAACAATAGAGAATGACCTGGTATATAGATAAATAACCCATACACAATTAAATATCTAAAATCATGTATAAGAAGTAACACGTAAACTCAAAATCCCTCATCTCACTCAAATTATTCCATGAAAACAAATCATGATGAAGCACCAAGATATGAAGCAAGACACAATAAATCATTAAATATTTGGAACTATAGTTAAACCTCTATAAATGAATATCTTAGAATTAGGAAACAATATTTGTTTAACGAGATTATTTATTTATCGATAAATGAATATATTATTCATTTATCGATAAATGAATTTTTATTCATCTAGATAGTATTTGCACATTATTATATTCTCGTATGAATAATGTACAAATGTACCTACTAGGTAATAATTTTATTTCAAGAGATTATATATATATATATATGTGTGTGTGTGTGTGTATGTGTGTGTGTGTGTGTGTGTGTGTGTCTTTCTGTATATTGAAAATTGAAGAGATTATATTAGTAATACATGAACCATATATGTATGTGGACTAAGTAGAAGTTGATAAATTAGAAGAAGATATCGCAGGAATAACATATGTCATTTCTAAGTTACACTATAAAAATGTGATGGACGTCGAACATCTTTTGAATTATCCTAATGAGAATGATGTCGTTATGGAATTGTCTACCGACGATGAAATTATTTAGTATGTACTAAATGATGAGAATGATCTGAAATCAGATGATGGTAGCGTCACATCAAATGTGCCATCAAAAGAAGCATATCAAGCAGTTTTCACCTTACATAACTACTTTCTATATCATGAGCTGAATACTTCTGAAAGTTTGTTTGCGCTAGAAAAAATCAAGGATGTGAAGATTTTTGGTGGGAAAAAAACAAAAAACTATAGACTTCTTTTTTCATAAAAGAATGACTTATTGTATGATCATTGTCGATTGAAAAAAAATATTTTTTTAATATGTATATATATATATATACATAATGAATTCTGATGATTATTCATTTATATTCACATAGGATCATTAAGGATTTCAAGAAAATTATTCATTAATACATTTAGCGAGATTGTTCATTAGCCTCTTAGCCCAAGTCGTAACCAGCGAAAATTATTCATTTGTTGAGATTATTCAATTATCGAGGTTTAACTGTATGTCTAAGGTCTATTTAGACCTATGTATGCTTGCAATTTAATAGTTAATTTTACAATTTGCAAATCATATTAAACTAATCATCAATAATAAAATATTTAGAACAATATCTAAATTAATTGATGTGAACATATTGGATCTTCTTCATGTTAGAATTTGTACTTTGGCTCAATTGCAAGAGTTGAGTTTGCAATTGTTCTATGACTATAGTGAGTCGCATCACATTTTTCTCTAAAAGTTGATTATGTTGCTTCAGATCTTGATTCTGTTGTCGGCTTTGCACTACTGATGCATCGATCTTTGACTCAAGTCTGTTCATATTGTCCTTTGAGAAGTTTATAAATTGACTAATAGTCTCTTTTAACTCAATGATATCTTCTTGAGGACGTGATGGATCTTGACTTCCATTGTATGCATTGTAGCCTGGTGGTTGATTAGCTTGATTTTCATAGGCTTGTTCTTGCAGGTATAACTGTTGAGGTGGCACTTGGATGCTTTTCTCAACTGTTATAGTGAGTTGTTTTATTTGTTTTTGAAAGCTTGAAAACCTCGCCTCTGTATCAATTTTAGTGACAGGAGTTTGTGATTGTGGCCAACTCATGTTGGTCTCGATAATTCTTTCCATACCACTCTTTGCTTCTTTCGGGTCCATAGAGAAAAAACTACCACGACCCATATCATCTACTCTCAGCCTTGACTCTGCATTGAGTCCTTGATAGAACATGGCTAATTGTAATTCTGGCATGTATCCGCGTAGTGGACATCTCGCCAACTTCTTTTGGAATCTAGTCCATGCTTCTCCAACACTCTCTCCGACTTCTTGTAAGAAATTTATAAGCTCCAATTGTTCCTTTACTCGCAGACTTGTAGGATAAAATTGATCAAGAAATCTTGCTTGAAGCTTGTCCTAATTTGTTATTAGCTCGGGAGGTTGATCATATAACCAATCGCTTGCTTTCCCAGTCAAGAAAAATTGAAACATTAAATAATACATCTGTTCTTGCATAACACCTTCAGTAATGTAGGATTCATTGAATTGCATGAATTTCTGAACAGATCGGACCGGATCTTGATGTGTAGCACCACTATATTTCCCATTGCTCGCGAATTGATTAATCATGTCAGGATCGGGCTTGAATCAAATGGATTGAATAGTTGGAGGGCGAATCCCAATCGGTTGCACCCGGAATGGACCAGGAAAACCTAACTCTAACTGGTTGATTAACCATCTAAAACCTGAAATAGATAAAAACAAAAATAAACGTGTAAAACTGAAAACAAATAAAAACTTCTACACTAAATATACACACATAGACTAACTTAAAGATAAATTCCCGGCAACGGGGCCAAAAACTTGGTGGGGGCAAAGTTGTGATAAATAAACTGATAAATATGATAATAATAAAGGACACACACCCTTGACTACCATGAGAAACTTACTGCAAGTATTACAGATTGTTTGCAATTTTAGTTGATACGTAAAGATCTTTCGCAGGGATTTAATCTGATAGATATACTTGTATTCAATAAGCGTAGATGAATTTAGATATTTAGAATAAAATATAATAAGATGAATAATATATAAGCATACTGATAATTAAATTTGGATGTAAGTCAGATAAATTACAGTTTCTAATATGAGTCTATCTTACTAAGTTGTTATTTTAATCTTAAGGGTGAATTGAGCATTATATATTAACCGGGATTCTAAATTCTTCCTAACCCTCGTCATGGTGGACTTAGAAGCAACCTCTCCACTACCAGGGGACTTGGGTAAGGAAACCTTGCGTAATGATCGGTGGTTAAATCAAACCTTTATGGATATCTAGTTGAGCAAGCCCATCACGATCACTACCGTATACTAGACGATTATGTGGTGTTGACAATAATTGAATCCCAATTCCGGGTGTTAACTCAATTACTAAGTATACTCCTAAGATTGGCCAAATCTAGGGCTGGAACAATAAGTCAAAACACACAATACCAATATACGCCAAGCTCAAGTAAATTAAAATAACAAATAGTATTATGAAATTTAGACAAAATAATAACCCAACAATTAATAGTAAAACTTACAATAGAAAAGCTTAGAAATATGGTGAAGCCACAAATCTAAATCTAATTACCGTAAATATAGAGAAGGAGAGATGTAGAAGAGGAGTTTTTCACTCTCCTTCGTTTTGCTTCTTGTCTTCCTCTATAGGCCAGCTTGCTTCTTGGATGATAAACTTGATACTAAGGATTAATATTCAAGAGAAGACTAATATATGTCTTAGAACTGAGCAAGGACATGTTTATAATGAATAAAGGGTGTATTTATAGGTGTTTAGGAAGACATATTTCGGATTTCTTGGAGTCAGAGGAAAGTTATCGGACTCTTTTCCAAATCAATTTCGTTTCCTAAAATATAGGAGATAGGATAAACAGCTACTGTCTTGTTCCGGTCGTAACTTATTTGTTATTGGTCCAATATTCGGGTAATTTATATTGAAATGACCACGTCAAAAAGACTTACACATTTCCTTTATATTGTTCTTCTAAATTCCTAGCCTATTTCGAGTTGTCTTCACTTTAGTGGACGTGGCTGCAGGATTTCAGATTTACTTGGCAATTTTCCTTTCCTATTCTATCTCTACTTCCTTTTATCTGCAATTTCCATCCATATCTTCTTTTCTTATCTCTTTAGAATTGATTTGACATTTAATTAATTTTCATATATATATATATATATATATATTTAAAGCTTTACACTAAATAAATAAATTAAACCCAATATGCTCTAAAAATAATAAAACACTAAATCAAGCCAAGAAATAGGAATTTATCAAAATACGAAAAAAAATATATAATAAATGGTGTCGCCTAGGGTGTGATAAAAATAAGATAAAATTAAGTCAAGAAACTACGCACTCTCACCCTAGACAGGCACAGTACTGCAAGTATTACAGGACGTATGCAAGTTTTAATGATAAGTTAAGTTCGTTCTCAGGGACTTAAGTGTGTTATACGCGTGAGTAGGAATAACGAGTAAAAGTAAATAATTAAAAGACAGTAAATTAAAGGGAACAGATTTTCGAATTTAAGAATTAAAACTAAGAAAATAAAAGACAATAAAGTAAAAGATAAGAAATATGAGATGAGAAGTATAGCTCAGGTTTTGCTAGTATGCATTAATCCTTCTAATTCTATCTATAAATCTAGTTAATAAGGGAAAATATAAGCTCTTGGTATACTTAGTCAGGATTCTAAATTCCCATACCTTAAACCTTGAGAGCGACTAAGGGGGCTACGACACAACCAAGACGTGGTTTAGAATAGGGTTATCAAACGCTACTAAGGCCCTAAGCAATCGCAACAATCAATTGGTTGTGGTTAAAACAAACCCTAATGACTATCTAGTTAGAATCATGTTTTGTCAGAACTAATATCGACACTAGACATTATGTGGTGGTTCAATAGTTAAACACCCTGTCAAGGAGACCATCTAACTACTATTAGAACAATCCTAAAGTGATCAGTTCTAGGAAAGACAATAAATCAAAACACATAAACAAATATTAAGTAAGTAGCTAATATCAAATTAAAACATATAATTCCCAAAGAAACTTAGATAGACGAATTAGAATTCATAGATTATACATTATGAAAAACCCAAGCTATGGGGAGTTTAGTTCATACCTGATGGAAATAAACTAAAAGAAATTACAAAAGACATCATCTTGCTCTCTACAATGACTAAGGAATAATTATAAGGTTTTCAACTAAGAAAGGATGATTCTACAAGTGATATAAGGGTGTATTTATAGGTGTTTAGAAGACCTAATTCGTTTTCTTGAGGAAGAGATAAAGTATTGGACTTCTAACCCAACTCAAATTCGTATGGAAATAAAGGTAAACACTGCTGGACCGTTTTGAGCATATCTTCTTCGTTATTGGTCGGTTTGAGCTCCATAAGATACCAAAAGAATCGTAACAGAATTATCTTTGTCCCTATGAAAGGAAATTACCAAAATCGGCCTATTTCTTGGGGTAAATAGCACATCTTTAGGCGTGTACTGCAGAATCCCAGATTTAGGCAGCTTTTCCTTTTCCATCTTTTTAGCTTTTGTTTCCTTATCTCCAATTACCATGCAAATCTCTTTCCATAAGTTGTAGTCTTTGACTTGGACTCTAATTAAGCTCCATAATTATCTTTAAAGCTACACACTAAATAAACAACTAAACCCAATATGCTCTAAAAATATTATTCTACTAAATCAAGACTCAAAATAGGAAAGTGCACCATTTCTCAAGAAACTTGACATTTATGACTTCTATATCACTAAAAATGATGTCTCATCCTAACATTAATCTATCACAAATGAGGAGACATCAAGACCCCCAACTCAAAGTTGTATCGTCCCGATACAATAAAGATAAAAACAAAGGGAAGTCTATAAATACACACTTATAAAATTCTTAACACAACGGGAAGAATATAGCAGAATATATAGAATAATCCTAAAGAACATAACTCAGAAAATTTCATGCAATAATATTTATAAACTACATACCTGTACACTTCTCATATCTACAGTCAACACGGCTTGAATTCAAGATCAGATTAGTTTCGCAATGTAAGAAGGATTGGGACTTTACTCAGTTCTCCAAGAGAGCTATAGATTGTTCATCGATTTTTACTAGTATCCAAGGATCCACTCAACTAATCTCTAATGGCTCAATCACTTCTCAATTACATAGCAAAGAATCAAAAGGTCTTTAAGGTTGTAATTTAGGCTTAGGGACGGTATGATATATTTGGATAATTTGGAGTGAGCTTTTGGCTCTCTCCTCACTAGCCATCAACGAATCGCCCTAGAGCTTGAGTTACTCTCATAAAACGTTTCTCACTCAACCCAATGAATTCCTTGATGCACAATTTAGCATCCCCAATAACCCAATTAAAGCTTAAGATGTTCACATAAAAATCCACTTTGCCGATCCGAATATATATATATTTTCTTTTCTTTTCAAATCAATTTTTTTATAGCTATGACTCTCTTTTAATGTTGAGATATCACGCTAATTTTCTCATATATATAATTATTTCTTTTAATGCCCTTGTTGGCAAAATTAGCTTGTAGCTTCTTTTTCATTCACTATTACCCCGGCAAAGGGTTACAATAAAAAAATCTGTGAAACATCATCAATATAAAGCACAATTAATAAGCTCAAAAATCCCAACCCAATAACAATTCCCATAACGGTGGACCCACCACCCCAAACTCAAGCTCTAAAACAACTGTCTATGCATCGCGATTCGAGTGCGGGTCATATGGAAAAGTCCTAAAATCTAAAGGGGTATGGCTTATAACGTGTTTCAATAAAAAGCTTTAGAAAGGCTAGAAGGGGCTGAGAAGGATATAGCATATAAAATCAAAATCACAAGGTGAGAAGGTATAAAAAGGCTTCAAATATGAAAGAACCGCCTTAATCACTCTCTACACTATGTAATTTCGTTATTTTCTTACCTTTAGAACTTTCATCAAATGGTTTTTCAACTAGCTTGGATCTCACGGCCTACACACTTCCCAAGGTTCCCTGAGATCGAACATACTTTCTATCACATTGCTCACTAATCTTTTCTTTACTATCAACGTGTGTTTTCCTACAAATACTCAAAGCATAAACATAAAACAGCTCATAAACATATTACTTACTATCATTAATCTACTGAGCTTATGATTTCAAGCTATTAAACACACTCTGCATCTAATTCCCATGTATCAAAAAATTTAATTTCTACCAAAAAACAAAAAAATGGAGATGAGAGACAACGATTTTAATTTCTACCAAAAAACAGAAAAATGGAGATGAGAGACAACGAATCCCCACACCCCCAACTCAAAAATGAGTCATGTCCCCACGACTCAAAAAAGACTCGAAAAACAGCAATTAAAATTAGCAGATAAACATATTTACAGAAATGGTAAGGAAGAAAGAGAACATACTCTCGAGGCTATTGCCTCGCATCATTGACATCCAAGGTAGGATTTGTTGGACCTCTCGTTAATTGCTCAAGGAGTTTCATGATGTGCACTTGATTAGCATTGATTTGTGCCACATCATTGACTAAAGAAGTTTGAGCTGCTTCAAATTTCGTTAAATGCTCCTCCATCTTCTCTTGCCAACTTTGCTCCTTTTCTTCTTTTGAGACTTGCGTAGAACCCGCTCTTCGAAAGATATCCTTGATCCAAGCATTATCAATGTAACTCGTTTTAAACTCGAGTTTCTCTTCTTCACCCAATGTAACATTCGCTTTTCGCACAAGACACGTGATCATAGTTGGAAATTTAACATTATAAACTGATTTAGGAGAGACCGAAAATCGCATCACCTCCTCATAGATCAACTGTGCCACATCAACTTCTTCTCCTCTCAAAATACAGTCCAAAAGTATAGCGTACTTCATAGTCACATCCAAAGTTCGTGTGTTCCCAAAGATATTAGGAACAAGGAAATTGTGCCAAATTCTTGCATCCGATTGAAGATATTTGTAAGGCCAAGGTGCCTTCAATTCTCCCTTATGTGATTGCACTTTCTCCTTGTCTAATACATGCTCAAAAAGTAATTCCTCATCAAAGATTTTTCGCTTAGCAATCGCTTCTTCAAATTTGCAACAACCTTTCAATTTCTTAAACTTGAAGTGGTTCCTAATCTCCTCAACTGTGAAAGGAACTAGCTTTCCTCTAATCGGAACACAATTACTATCTCGGCTAAAGAGGCCTAAATAAAATTCCAAAACTAACTCATGACATAATTCAGAACGTCTTACCATGAACGTAGACCAACCCAGTTTCTCACCAAGCTCTAAGAATCTCGCGTATTCTCATGTACCAACTTCTTCCTTGAATACTTTCTCATAAGCAAAAGGTAGTTCTTTCAATTGTTTCTCTGCAGAAGTCTTCAGGGCCCTTGAAGTTTCCTCTTTCTCTTTCGTTGCAAGACCTTGTGGAGGTTGTGTTTTCTCCTTTGCATAAAAGTAAAGCTTTTTACCATTACGATCAAACAAAGGTATTCCACTCTTCTCAACTTTATCTTTACCCTTTGATTTAGAACTAGAACCTTTGTCAATTGATTTCTTCTTGATTAAATCCAATCCCTTGTTACTCTTCACCTCCCGCTTGTTAGCTAAAATTGATGTTCTATTAGTCATCTTCAATTAACCCCCAACTCAAAGCTTTAGCAACCCTTGAAATTTGAACTTGTGAATTATTGATGAACAAGCTTGATTTGGCTTAGGATAGGTGAATTGATGATGATTTTCTATGTGGGTGAGGTGGATTTGTAATGGGTTGGCTTGGATTTAAGAAGTTGTAGGATGAATTTTGAAAAATTTGGCTCTTTGATTCTTCAATTTGAATGGATTGTGAAGATTGGGTGTTTGATTCTCTCTTGTAATGATGTGGAGAGAAGGTTTGATGTGTTTTTCTTGATGATTGGGTAGTGTTTTGGTGATTGGTGAAGGTTTTGATGAGCTTCAATGGAGTTAGGAGAGTTTTGGAGAAGAGAAAGAGGCTTTAGGTTTATAAAATTCGGAATAATGGCTTAACACCTACTTTATACACTCAAATCCCGTTCTTTTCTCTCTCTGGCGGCGCGTGCGGACCATGCCTGCGGACCATGTACCGCAGGGTACACCGCAGCATCTGATGCTCGAAAATTTTTACCCACTGGATAATACCCGTGGTACAACCCGTGGCACGCGTTTTTGGCTCTGCGGACCATGGCGCGGACTAGGGGGTATACCGCAGGGGTACTCCGCGCCTTCTTCGTCAAAATACCTGTGGATCTACCCCGTGGCACAGGTTTTAACCGTGCGGACCAGGGCACGGTGTAGGGGGGGAGTCCGCGGGGTCAAACTTTCTTGGTTCTGGATAGGACCCGTGGTGCAACCCGTGGTACGGGTTTTTACCCTGCGGACCATGGCTGCGGTATATGGGTATACCGCGGGGGTAGTCCGCGCAGGGCTTCCTTCCGCTCCGAAAAATTTGCTCGCGTCCCTAACTCGATTTCTCCAATTCCTACACACCAAAAACACTAATACCTTTCTCAAATATGCATTATAAACTAAAAACAACTAAATTAAACTTAAACTAAGAACGTAAAAGACATAAAAACTAAAAAACTACGGGTTGTCTCCCGTACAGCACTTTTGTTTAACGTCTTTCAAAGTTAGACGTGTTAGCTCTGTCAAGATTTGCGAATATAGCCTCCCCAACAACGAGTGAGGCTATGAACGTCTACTAATCTGCACTTGACCCCAGTTTTGGGGCGAATTTCTATCACCTTGGCTGAAACAACCTTAGTGACAATGAATGGTCCCATCCACGAGTCTTTGAAACTTCGTGGCCTATTCTCGCATTTGTGAGCTTTCCATAGAACTTCATGGCCAACCCCAAACTCAATGTTTGGCTCAGTATCCACAGGCTTTAAGTGGATCTCCTCAGGAGGGACTTTGTGATGTGAAAGGCTGTAGATGACAGGAACGGTGGGATCTAACTTCCTTGGTTTCTTACCCAAGACATAGAAGGTCTCGGATACGTTCTTTGCATGAAGGGTGATGGTCCCTTCTTGGAAGTTGATGATACTTTGACTTGTGGCCATGAAAGGCCATCCAAGTATGATTGGAACCTGCTTATCTGCATCAAACTCAAGTATAACAAAGTCAGTAGGGATGGCGATATTACCTGCACGGACTAAGACGTCCTCCACTGTTCCCCATGTCCTTTTAACTGAGTTGACAGCAAACTGCAACTTCACTGGAGTTTTCTCTGATTTCTGAAGTCCAAGTCTCTCGAACACGGACTTAGGCATAAGATTCACACCAGAACCCACATCGTACATAGCTTTCACCATGAGCATACCATGTAATTGAATAGGAAGGTTGAAACTTCCCGGATCTTTAAGCTTTGTTGGTAGCTCTCTTTCACTTCTTATTGAAATCCTCAGGTTCTTTCTTGGAACCTCTACACTCGCCTCTTTTTCAGGAATAACTTGCGTATAAACTTGTTGCAGTGTAAGTCATCTCTTTGCAATCTCAAGCATTTGGGCGTTAATATTTTCAGGTTGATACGCCTCTACAAATGTCTTGAGTACAGTGTCATCTTTAGGATTTGTATCAGTAATAGTTGATGACACTGGTTGAACAATAGGTGGTGATTCCACCTTCTCTTCTTCTTTCTCTTCATGCACAGCAGGTGAAACTTCATCTTCTGACCTCTCTTTTGAGGCTTCTTCCTCTTTCTCTTTAGCCAGCTCAGCTGCATAATCCACTACCGATCGAATTTCCTCTTGCATCTTCCTCAGTAGTTGTATAAATTCGGCTTTCTCTTGATCGTCCTCCACATAAACCTCAGAACAGTCAGATTCCACGGGGCTAGACTTGGTTGGTTCTTCTTCGGTACTCGGAACTTCCACGACACTAACGGCAGCATGTAGTACTTCCTCTTTTGCTTCTTCAATTTCAAGGCATATAGCCTTGCAAGCTTCGAACCCAACATTGTTTTCACCTCCTTCGATTGCCTTTACTTCCTTTTGTTCTATTAAATTTGTTAAAACTTTGTTTAGCTGTTCTACTTGAGTACCTAATATCTGAAGTATGGCATCTTGTCCTCTGACCTTTTCTTCCTGAGCATTCATAGTCGTGGTCAAACGGTCTAGAGCTTGTGCTATCTGTTGATTGTCCATAGATCCTTCTTGAGGATACCGAGGTAAAGCTTTCTGATCTAATGAATCGGTATAGGCATCTTGAGCAGGTTGTTGAGGGGGAGCATGTCTATTTTGATGTTGATTTTGATACTGACCTCTCGGTTGGAAAGGGTTGTTCTGGGGTCGCGGTTGATAATGACCAGGATTAGCGGCCCCTTGTGGATTTGAATACTGCATACTCGGATGGTTTCGGTTACCCCATTGATAACCTCCGTGATTGGATATAAAGTAAACAGATTGCGGATTTGATTCACACTCTTCCCATGTATGATTGTTAACCCCACATTGTTGACAACCTTGTGCTTCTTGTACTACGTTTGCAGCGGCTAAATTCTTTTGCATCTCTATTTTCAGCTCTTCGATTTGATTTTCTAACGCGGATATTTGAGCTGAATTTGCAGTTTCTGCATCTAAACGAAGCGTTCCTCGGGTCTTTGCCACAGAAGCTCGCGTTGAAGGCCAACTTCTCTCTTGTTCCATAATATTTCCTAACACCTCGGAAGCTTCATTATGATTCATGGACACGAAATTACCCTT
Organism: Nemophila menziesii; assembly: GCA_029959085.1. Lineage (NCBI taxonomy): Eukaryota > Viridiplantae > Streptophyta > Magnoliopsida > Boraginales > Hydrophyllaceae > Nemophila > Nemophila menziesii. The sequence goes on along the minus strand of JARWIR010000001.1, from coordinate 26,867,712 downwards.
TCCAATGTTATCCACCTTCTCTCTACCTTTATCATTAAGACCTTCATAAAATATAGCAAGTTGTAGAGCAGGGGTATAACCATGGAGCGGACATCTAGCTATTTTTTGTTGAAACCTTGTCCATTCTTCTCCCACTGTTTATCCATCTTCTTGGCAAAATCTTGCAAGCTCGGTTTGATCTTTGAGTCTCATGCTCTTCGGATAAAATCGGTTAAAGAACGCGGCTTGAAGTTCTCTCCAAGAATGAATGGTTCCATGTGGTTGTCTCTCTAGCCAATCGCTAGCTCTACCGGTCAAGAAGAACGAAAACATATGACAATACAGTTGCTCGCGTGTAATGCCTGGAGTAATGTAGGCATCACAAATCTGCATGAACTTCTGAATCGATCTTACCGGATCTTGAATTGTTGTACCAGTATAGAGTCCAAAACTTTGAAATTGACTGAGCATACCCGGATCGGGTCTAAATTTAATATGCAGAAACTCTGGAGGGCGGTAATCGATTGGTTGAACATGGAATGGTACATGAAGGCCAGGAAGGTTTTGTTCAACTCGGTTCTGTTGATTATTCTGGTTATTCTACCCATTACCTCCTCCTACTGGTCGTTGTACACCTGGTGGTGGATCTTGTTGTTGGATCCCTGGTTGATTTTGCTGTAGTCCACCAGGTGGTTGTGGACCTCTCAGATTGAGTTGGTCACCAAGTGGTGGATCTTGGGCTGCCATTACTTTTCTCAAGGCTCTTTCCTCATGAACTCGTTTGTTGTAAGGTCTGAAGCTCCTCTCAGGCTCCGATAAAGGAGGCCAAGAATTAAACACTGTGAAACCTGAAAAAGACTAAAGCAAACCACAAGCGTAAATCTGGAAAAATAAAACTAAAAACTGAAAAATAAAAACTAATTAAATACTACTACTCGAAATAGATAACCCACACGCTAACGAAACACAAGTCTCCGGCAGCGGCGCCAAAAACTTGGTGTCGCCTAGGGTGTGATAAAAATAAGATAAAATTAAGTCAAGAAACTACGCACTCTCACCCTAGACAGGCACAGTACTGCAAGTATTACATGACGTATGCAAGTTTTAATGATAAGCTATGCTGTAGATCTCCCCGCCTAGGCGCGTCTAGGCGCCGCCTAAGCGTCAACTCCCCCCTCAACCGCTTACGCCTAGTTAAAATTCTAGGCATTTTTGCCTAGTGTCTTAGTCGCTGTGGAATAGGCGCCTAACCCGTCTAGGCGCCGATTAATGGAAAATAATGGCCGCCTAGGCGCCGATTAATGACAAAAAATGCCCGCATAGACCTTCAAGTTATTTTTTTTATTCTCGAGAATTCTTTAATTGATATTATAACTTAATTTTTTATATTTTTATATTTACTATAATGTTGTTAGATGAATTTTATGACCTAAATAGTTAAAATTGCTATAATTACTATATATATTACTAAATATACAAATTTACACATAAAGATTCAAAACCGTATAATTCCGCCTAGGCCCCGTGTAATCCTGCCTAGGCGCTAGGCCCCGGTCGACCGCCTAGGCCACAAAACCGAGTTCTACAGCATAGATGATAAGTTAATTTCGTTCTCAGGGACTTAAGTGTGTTATACGCGTGAGTAGGAATAACGAGTAAAAGTAAATAATTAAAAGACAGTAAATTAGAGGGAACAGATTTTCGAATTAAAAAATTAAAACTAAGAAAATAAAAGACAATAAAGTAAAAGATAAGAAATATGAGATGAGAAGTATAGCTCAGGTTTTGCTAGTATGCACTAATCCTTCTAATTCTATCTATAAATCTAGTTAATAAGGGAGAATATTAGCTCTTGGTATACTTAGTCAGGATTCTAAATTCACATACCTTAGACCTTGAGAGCGACTAAGGGGGCTACGGCACAATTAAGACATGGTTTAGAATAGGGTTATCAAACGCTACTAAGGCCATAAGCAATCGCAACAATCAATTGGTGATATGGTGGTTAAAACAAACCCTAATGACTATCTAGTTAGAATCATGTTTTGTCAGAACTAATATCGACACTAGACATTATGTGGTGGTTCAATAGTTAAACACCCTGTCAAGGAGACCATCTAACTACTATTAAAGCAATCCTAAAGTGATCAGTTCTAGGAAAGACAATAAATCAAAACACATAAACAAATATTAAGTAAGTAGCTAATATCAAATTAAAACATAGAATTCCCAAAGAAACTTAGATAGAAGAATTAGAATTCATAGATTATACATTATGCAAAACCCAAGCTATGGGGAGTTTAGTTCATACCTGATGGAAATAAACTAAAAGAAAATACAAAAGACATCATCTTTCTCTCTACAATGACTAAGGAATAATTATAAGGTTTTCAACTAAGCAAGGATGATTTTACAAGTGATATAAGGGTGTATTTATAGGTGTTTAGAAGACCTAATTCGTTTTCTTGAGGAAGAGATAAAGTATTGGACTTCTAGCCTAACTCAAATTCGTATGGAAATAAAGATAAACACTGCTGGACCGTTTTGAGCATATCTTCTTCGTTATTGGTCGGTTTGAGCTCCATAAGATACCAAAAGAATCGTAACATAATTATCTTTGTCCCTATGAAAGGAAATTACCAAAATCGGCCTATTTATTGGGGGCAAATAGCACATCTTTAGGCGTGTACTGTAGAATCCCAGATTTAGGCAGCTTTTCCTTTTCCATCTTTTTAGCTTTTGTTTCCTTATCTCGAATTAACATGCAAATCTCTTTCCATAAGTTGTAGTCTTTGACTTGGACTCTAATTAAGCTCCATAATTATCTTTAAAGCTACACACTAAATAAACAATTAAACCCAATATGCTCTAAAAATATTATTTTACTAAATCAAGACTCAAAATAGGAAAGTGCACTATTTCTCAAGAAAATCGACATTTATGACTTCTAAATCACTAAAAATGATGTCTCATCCTAACATTAATCTATCACAAATGAGGAGACATCAATAAATTAACCAAATACACCTAAAATGATATCTCCAACCTAGATTATTATATCACAAATAGGGAGACATCAGTATGGAACACATAAGAAGGGAGATGTTATGACCTGATAGATCATAAAATATTACGTGAAGGATCAGGACAGATTCATCCTCGGGAATAAACTTATAAAACTAGAAGTAAAAGAGGTGAAGTTAATTCTTGGTATATAAGACGGGAGATGCCAAAGTACAAGCAGGATGCTTTAGACCTAAAAATGTCGTGGAGGCTCAAACATTTTGGAGCAAACACACAAAAATATCAACCACAAAGATAAAAAGATCATCGAACAGATCTTGAGTTTAGACCACAAGCACCTTGAAGCAAAATCATACTTTCCAAAGCTAATGACGCTATACGCGTATGTTACTATTTTCCTATGCTCAAGTGGTGATATGGAAAAGAAGAAAGCACATAAATGTGGTTGGAGATATAGAGAATCTGAGGAATGCTAAAGTCATCAGATACGCACCTGTATTGGTGGTAAGTTGAGAGTGTATATATGTTCGTAGATCTTTGTATTTGTATAGTATAAATTCTTATAGTATAGTTTAGATAATAATACTAATCATGTATATTTTACGGGTGTGGTTTACAAGCACATGAGGATAGTTGTATCATGAAAGGATAAAAAATTCCCAAAGTGCTTGAGATGGATATTTAATAAAAGGCCCATAGGCTTTGAATTGAGAACCATTGACAAGATATAAAGTAAACATGTAAAAAGAAATTGTAGATTTATTGAAATCGTGTTCTACAGTAATATGCAAAACATTGACTTATGTATTGTTGTAAAACACAAAGTACTGAAATAATTGATATTTTTTATGAAAAAATAACAAAGTCAATAAATTATTGCGGATACAGTTAGGAGAAAGTTGAAGCTCAACAACAATTATAAAAATAATTGAAGTATGGAATCATGTTCAAGAGAGCAACCGAGGTGGTGACAGAAGAAGTGACGTGAAAGGTAGTTACAGGAAAATTGAGGTTGACTGGCCCAAAACAATATGAAAATGAAGCAGACAAACAGGATGAGTATTTGACGATGAGTTAAAAATCTGAAAGACGGGTATGAAAAAGAAGAAAGGGATGACAAAGAAGAATGAGATGATAATTAGAGGGATGAGGAAGAAATTCATGATGATGATCACCTGAGAAGAACAAACGAGAGTAGAAGAGACTACGAGCAAGGTAAAATTAAAAAGTCAAATTTATGTTTTTGTGTATTACAAATGAAGATGATGATTTGTGAGTTCTAGTAATAAACAAAATCATGACTTTGTGGGTTCTAGTAACACTCACAATAATAAATTTATGTGTTCTAGTGATACACATAATAATGAATATGTGAATTCTAGTAACACACAAAAACTTGAGTTTGAGTGTTTAAACACACAAATTCATTATTTTGTGTATTATTAGAAAATGGAATTTCATGATGTTGTGTGTTACTAGAACACACAAATTCATGGAATGGTGTATTCCCAGAATACATAATTTAAATAATAAATAGAAAATGGGAGAAGCAAAAACTGCTGAGAGAGAGAGAGAGAGAGAGAGAGAGAGAGAGGGGGGGGGATAATGACAAGGAGGATTGGGGGAAAGATGATAAAGGTAACAATGACAAAGATTACAAGAAAAACAGGGAAAATAATTGGAACCAGATAAAATGGGGGAGGGGAGAAGGATTTGAACAACTATGGGAGGAGGTCTAATAGGAAAAATGAAGATAAATGAGAAGGAAAGAGTAAACAAAATGGTAGAAAAAGGAGAAAATGTGGGTGAGGAAAATGATGTAATCAAACCAAGAAGAACTTTGAGGGTAGCTGGAAGAATGAAACTCGACAAAACTAAACCGAGAAAACAGATTTACATAGACAGTAATAAGTAAAATTAAGTCAAGAAGTTAACTTTTGGAAGAAAACTGAGTATCGAGTTGAAGGATTTGACAAGAAAAGAGTAAGTTAAATAATACAATTACAATTTATTTTATTTATTTATATTGATAAACACCTACAACTTTATTTAATCATTTCAAGAAGTCCTTTTGGAAGTTGGGTGATGCGTTTGTAACTTATCTTGAATTTAACGATCTAGACGATGGAAAATAATCAACATGGAGGTAATGTATGTGTACATATAAATATGTGATTTTGATTCATAAAACATAAATAAGTTATTCATGGATATTGTGTGACATTGTGCACAAGTATACTTTTTGTGTTACAGAAACATATAAAAATTGCAAAGAAAAATGTATCATCATCATTGTATCTTGTGTATTACTATAGAACACAAAACTTAGGTTTATGTTCTTCACATACACAAAATCATGGGAGCTTACTATGTGATTTTTGTGTGTTCGTGTACTACATAAATCTTTGTTTTGTAACACATAAAAATCAAAGATAAAGACAAAAATGGAAGTGTTTGATTTACAATTATTAGTTAGACGGGTTAAAAAATTAGACTAAATGTATTGATTATCAGATGATGGAGGAATAATTTCACGTATTGCAATTTGAGCATGACACTATCAATCATTTAGACGATCTGCACAGATCTAAAGAAGTGAAAGTTGCAATCACGGACTCAGAACACTTTACTCCCGACTGCATGGTACAAAATTGTTGGATATGTGATATATATATAATGTAGTTACTAATAAAGTATACTAACTAATATAAAAATGTTGTGCAATATCACGTGTTATCCAAAGATAAGAAAAAAGAAATGAAAACTGTGTACTAAGGTTACATGCAATTTGTTGAAAAGGTCAAACTATCATTTCTTATGTTTTTTATACACATAGTAAGTGAAAATGATAAGGGTAACCCAAGCATGAAACACTGGTCACTGTTTGTGTGTGATCTAAAAAAGAACGTCTGGGCAAACTACAACCCGATAAAATATAATGGACCAGATTATATCCAGGATGTGGGTAACAAAAACAGACAACTTTTATATTCACGTATCTACAAAACTGCAAAAAGGTTGATAAAAAATTTGCAGGTGGAACCAAAAGCAGAAGAAAAATGAGATTTTGGGGGCTCTTGTATTGATGTATGCCCAGATTTGTTTAATAAATGGGAAGGATGCAACACAAAAAAGACAGCATATGCATGATTTCAGGTTGAGATGAGAAAAAGTCTTGTCAAATATAAAAAATATTAAGTTAAAGATTATCACCAGATTGAAGAATTTGTAGTTTTTGTAGTTTGTTGGTTTGTTTTAATGAATGTTGAATGTTGAAGATTTTAGCTTACTTTGTTGAATATTTTAATTGTTTAAAAACTTATGGATTTAGGTTCGATTCATGTTATAAATATGGAACTGATTAATAATTTGTGTTTCTTTTTCTATAAGTAATCAAAGTTGAGTGAAGAAATTTTCTTATATTTTACTGTGTAATACTTGCATTGTTACTAAATTTGAATATAGTGATGTTAATATTCTTTTATGTGTGCAATAATACACAAACACGTAAATTTATGTATTACAAGAATACATAAATGTGCATAAAGACATGAGAAAAGTAAAATAATAAGTAGAATAGAGAGTGATTGTTGTGAGTAAACAGTTTCATATAAATGTGTTTGGAAAAGTAAAAATTATAGTTTGTAACTAATCTATGATATCGTGTATTACTATAATACAAATAGTATAAAAAACTATGTCTTGTGTATTACATGAACCCACAAAATTATAATAATTGGCTAAAATGTGAAGGAAATGGACATAAATTCCCTAAGACCCTAAACACTAACCCTATATATCCTAAACCTTAAACCTAAAGACAATAAAAACTATAAACCCTAAGAACTAAACCTGAATCCTAAATCCTAAGTAATAAACCCTAACCATAAACCCTAAAAACCCTAAAACCTAAACTCTATAACCTAAAAACCTAATTAATAAATCTAATACCTAAACACTAAAACCCTTAAATCCTAAACTCTAAAAAAGAAAACCTAAACACTAAAACCCCATAAAAACTAACCATAAACCCTAACCCATAAACCCTAAACAATAAACCATAAACCCTAACGGAAAGCCCTGAACCATAGCCATAAACCCTAAATATAAATCCTTAACACATAAAACCTAAACACTAAACCTAAACCCTAACCATAAAACCTAAAACCCAACCTTAAATAATAAACCTGAACACTGACCAGAAACCCTAAACCCTAATATTACACCCTAAAACCTAAACACTAAAGCTAAACCCTAACTGAAACCCTAAACTCTAAACACTAAAAATACTAAGCGCTAAACCCTAATCATAAACACTATATATAAACCCTAACCCTAAACATTGATCACTTAAAACCCTAAACTAAACCTAAACCCTAATCTCTAACCCTAAACACTAAAAAAACCCTAACCATTAACACTAGAAACAGTAACCATAAACTCCAAACCTTAAAAACCTTAAACCTTAAATCCTGACCTTAAACCTTAACCCGTAACCTTAAACACTAAACACTAAACCTAACCATAAACATTAACCATAGACCCTAGCTAGAAATCCTACACCGTAATCATAAACCCTAACCCTAAACCCTAACCTAAACCCTAACTTTTTACCCTAAACCTTAATCCAAACGCTAAATATTGAACACTGAACCTAAACCCTAACTAGAAACCCTAAACCATAAACCTAAACCCTAACTTAAACCCTATCCCAAAATTCAAAACCTAAACCTTAACCTTAACCCCTAAACCTTAAAACCTAACCTTAAACCTCCAACCCTGACCATAAACACTAACCATAAACCCTAAACCATAACATTAAACCCTTAACCTAAACTCTAGCCAGCATCCCTAAACCCTAGCCAGAACCCCTAAACCCTAACTGTAAATTTTAAACAGTAAACACTAAACCTAAACCCTACCCAGAAACTCTAAACCCTAATGAAAACCTAAAACCTAACCTAAACCATAAACCCTAAACACTCAAAAAACCTAATCACAATCCCTAAACACAACAAAACCCTAATACTAATAATCCTATCCTTAAACCCTAATAAACCTAAACCTTAAACCCTAAATCTTAAAACATTAAACTTGAACCCTAAACCATAAACTTTAACCATAAACACTAGCTCTAAATCCTAACCTCATAACCTAACCCTAAATCCTACATTAAACCCTTAACATAAACTCTAAACATTAAACATTAAAAACCCAAAACATAAACCCAAACCATAAACACTAACCATAAACCCTAATCAGAAATCCTAAACCGTAACCTTAAACCCTAAACCCTAACCATTATGCTTAGTCCCTAACACCTAAACCCTAACCTTTAACCCTAAACTTTTAACCCTAACCTTTAACCCTAACCCCTAACCCCTAAACACTAAATTCTAACCATAAACCCTAAACACTAAAACCCTAACATTACACCTTAAACCCTAACACTTAAACCCTAAATACTAAACCTTAAACACTATTACCTAAAACTAAAACCTTAAACCCTAACCATCAAATTCAGATTAAAAAGATCCATTACATGAAGTAAATAAGTTCAAAGAAACGTGACAAAGATCATTTCAAAGAATATTTACATAAACATCATAAAATTTATAAGTAATCAATAAGTAAGAAGGAAATTATAACTGCCCACTGTATGCCTTTCTGTTGTAGTGAACAATTTGCTTACATCGACCAAACCTCATACGTCTAAGCATAGTCTCACCCTGAGAGTGAATATGTTTAGTATGTGGTCTTCTGATTGAACCTTGCAGACGAGATGAAGTAGAATAAAATCATCCATATAGTCCAGCATAGGAGTATCAAATGTTGACATTGAGGAAGGTTAAATAGATAACAACTTCTGTATTTGTTGACATAAAAAAATATCTCAATGTATTGATAACGAACCGAATGAAGTTAGATATTTGATAAAACTTTAATAGCATGAGTACGGGGGAATCCTTTAGTATACAAGTGACCGCAAGAGCATTTTCCAAGTATGATATCAACTTTCATGTGGGGGATTCAAGTTAACCTATTACACACTATCTAAAGAACGATGATAAATACATGAAGATCCTAAAGTGTTGTTTTTCTTGTAATTCAAAACCTTCTTCAGACAAAGAGTATCTTCCCAATTTTTAGATTCAGCTAAACTCTTAGAAATTAGGCCCATCTACGTGAATAAGGTTGACAAGCTCCACAAACCATAACATTTAACAATTCAGTAGGATTGGAGGTCATTTTACCATAACGCTTATCCTTAAAATAGACATTGGCATAATTCTTTTGGGATGATTATCTAAGAATTTTACATCTCTTTAATCAGACTCTTTTAGAACAAATGCAATAGATGGCCCGTAATGATGGATTGTAAGTGTGTCAAGCCTTGAGCATACCGACCATCGTCTCTATGTAAGGACCATCACCTTTTTGTTCAATGCATACCTCAAATTTCTAGCTATATGATACATGCAAAATGAATGATTAATATAGAAATTCACTGTATACTGATTTTATAATGCACGGGTGATGACTTGAGATTAACTTCAATTCCTCTCACAGATTAATGGCATCAAGAACTGAAGGATAGTCGTCCAATTTTTAGTGTCCTTTTAACAAGTCTATAGCAGATACAATGGTGGTAAATGCCTGAACATAGATGGGATAAAGATAAAGAAAGAAAATAATTGTTCAAACAAAAATAAAGAAAAGTAAAAAATACATTTTTATGTAGTATTGTAATAAAAAAAAAACTTTTTAATTGATATATCAATACATAAAAAATGACACACGCATAGGTAGCATTCAAAACAACAAAACACAGTTATTCGTATTACTAGGACACATACGAACCAAATTTATGTGGTTACGGTAACACAAAATAATACAAAAAGCAAAAAAAAATTGAGTAAACTAAGTGAATTAAAATGAAAAGAACACATACTGTTATGACCGTCCTTTGCAGTTAGAAAAGGAAACGAACTTTGTACATGTTAGTTAGGAAAGTAGCATCCAAAAAGACCATTGGATGACACAATATTAAACCTTGTAAACAAGCACTGAAATCTATAAAGTAAGATTCAAGCTGACATGTGACTAGGTTACAATGGAAATAGTAATCAATGGAGGGATCGACAGCCTTGATATTCACTAGATATGAGCATAATATATTATAAGATAAATCCTCATCTACGTAAATTACATCCTTGGATTTATTTAAACCTATCCATGCAACTTTGTAAGTAATTTTGTAACCATAACTAGTCCTAATCTCGACCATGACCTCGTTTACTGACATGGAGTTACGCAACCTCACTTCTTATATAACAAGGTGGGAAACCAACTCGGAGGACATGTACTTATTGGTTGGTGATTTTATAAGTGAATCTAAAGTATGCTCTGATACGAATTTCTTTAAGTAAAAGTAACCATTTGCCTTTTGCAAAGATGGACAACTCTCCATAAACAACCAAAGAATTCCAAATGAATACAATGTGCACCTATTCCTTCGACATTAGTACATTCATAAGTGAACTCAAAATCGAATTCACAATCGTATTTCCAAAGAGTGTAGCAGAATTATTTGAATCCTCCATAAAAGCATTGACCCATGGAGTGTAAAGCAGTATCATGTCCCTTACTTTTCAGAATGACTATGTTAAGCTGTGAAGTTAGATCATCATGAGAACAAATTTGGTCAAGGAGGATTCACTTGAACAAGGTTGAGGACGTCCAAATTCAATGACCGCAATGGATGAGGAAGAAACAAAAATTCACATAGCTATATTTAGTAATAGAAATATCAAAATCTGAAGTTGAGATAATGGTGATATTACGAGCATATTGCAAAAAGCCTCATCCTCGTCCAACAACAAGCCTCCCGAATATCCGATTGAGTAATGAAAGGAGATATAATCTGTATCCAAACAAGACCATTTCTAGGTAATAAAACTAACAACGAACCTAGACTAGTGAAAAGATCCCGTCGTTGAATAGATGGATTGTGGTTGAGTTTAAAGACAACCATGACCAAAGGAGACACCTACAACAAAAAAAGGAAAAACAAATATTAGAAGACGAGAGTTTGAGATTCGAAAGTAAAGAACATCTCAAAATATAGATCTATGTATTATAGATTATATAAATAAGTGAAAATTACATAATACTGGTTTTGTGCATGCTTGTAACACACAAAATCACATAGATGCACAGACTAAAAAAGAAATCACATAAGCTTAATTACACTATAGGTCCATGTGTTATGCAGTAACAAATCATTACAAAACTTTAAGATGAAAAAATTATATTATATGCCCCTGTATTCGGTATCTCGCTAAGAAAATGCAAAAAAAATACAATTCGTGATTATTGACTAAAGAACTTGTAAACATAGTATAATCAAGAAAAATACAATACGTATATAGCGAGTTCATATAATCATAATGTAAGATTAATTTATGCATACCTATAACACAAAGAATCAAATCAATTGAGCAATTTGTGTTAAGCGGACAACTAATAGACACTTTTTCATGCACAAATACATTGTGAGAACGTGTAACTTCAGATATATAAACATAATGAAACACATGAACGATTCATGTATTGGTAGAACACACAGAATCATAGAGATCAAAACAGCAAATCAAAATTAATCAGAAAGTTGAAAAAGTAGAAATTAAAGCAGATAAAATAAGTCGTGATAAAATTACGGAGAATTTATTTTTGTTATTGATTACAAACTGAGGAAACATTAAGAGTAAAATATTAATAAAAAAAATCAAAATCAAACATAAGAAATTTGAAAAAATTAAACAAAAGACAGAAGGAAAAAAATTACATGGAATCCATGATATTAAGCTTGTATAGGAATCGAATACGTGTAATTGATGATATTAGTTGAAAATCAGAACAATTTCAAGCAAAAAAATGAAAAAAATGGAAGAAGAAGTAGGATCGTATGGAATAAGTGTGAAACGTGAGTTTGAGTGTATGAAGAATGTATGTGCGTGCATGTATGCATAATATAAGAGGCACCAAATTAAGTAGAGAGAAAAACAATATAATTTTGGGGAAAGATATGAAAAAGGAAAAAAGACTAATTAAAAGTATTTTAATTAGGTAGTATATATAAATGAAAAAACTGGAAATTAATTAGGGAAATATTATTTATTGAGAATTAGTTTTAATGTGTGATTAAGTAAGAAGTAATATACCCATTTCCACTAATTGTGAATAAAATATGTGATTTATTATGAAGTGGACATTCTCCCAATATATAAGTGAAAATGTTACTATCAGATTTAATAAATAATTCCTTACAGAAACAATACTTGGCATTTGTAAAGAACATAACAATAATGTTTCTCCATTTCACTACTACAGTTTCTATCAACAGGGGTGACGTGTATCGTCGCTAGTGATATTCTATTTCTTCGCTAATGTGAGGTTTTTTATCTTTAGCGACGATATATAGTTGCTAGTTTTTTTATCATTCAAGATCGTTTTTACCTACGAAACATGTCATTTCATATCTAATGATGAAGTTGTTATTTGAGATGACACCCATTCACCATCTCTATTTTTTTAACTTTTGTTATTACACAATGGTCCCTATATTATTTTTAAAATACAAAATTACACAAAAATTCTCTAAATTCTAGATTTTATGTAAATTACACTAAAATCTGTAAATTGACAATATATAGCTAATGTTATTTGTCAAATGCATTTCTTCTTATTATCAAGGTAAAAGACTCCAAAAATTAAATATGAAAGGATACCTAAATATGGAATTTTTTATGCTTAGCATAAAAACTGTAAGTTTACTGTATAGTAAACCCCTAAACTGCTAAAACTAATTATCACAATAAACTCTAACCTCAAATAATTTACACAATTTTATGCACAACTAAGGGAGTGTGTTCAAATCAGATTTTAAAAGATTTTATTAGATTTTTTATAATCCATAGACTTTAGAAATTTCACAGATTGTTCAGAATCTATATAGAATTTGACCGATTTTTTGACAGATTCTTAACCAAGATTTTAATAGACTTTACTGGATTCTGATCCTTTTCCTGAAAAGAAACTTCCATTCATATAATTAAACAACACACCATTTGGTGACGTTAGTAGAGAGATAATAAAATCGAGTAAACAAGTTTTTTCTATTGTTTCTTCCTATGTTGATGTAAAGTTTATAAAACCATGGCCAAATGACCCAAATAATCATCCTAGGTTTTGCGGTAGATTAAGATAGCATCAAAAAATTAAACGAATTTTCACAAAAATAATTTGAATACCTTTTTTCAGAGCTTGGAAGATTGTCAGAGCATTAGCTAAACCAAATGGAGTCACTAAATATGCATCATGACCATCATGATTCCGAAATGTTGTTTTATGAGTATATGAAGTGCAAACTCGTATGTGATGATTGTCGACTAATATGCCAATTGAAAAATTATATTTATTTCCTTTGGTGTGGAGAAGACATAATCATATTTTCCTATAATTGCAGCTAAATCAGGTTGTTTGTCAACTAAACCAGGTTGCTCCATATACAACATCTCTGACCCAAATTATACTCGATCTTATATAGAAGAAGATTAAATTAGTTTAGCATAACAACCCTGAGTGTGTTCAAATTCCAGCAGTGCAAATCAAGTTACAAGGGTTTCAGTAAACTTTTTCCAAGTCCTAAATTGTGCAATCAATGTTATACCATTGAAGAGCCAATCCATGTGAAAAAATGCAACAATCAACCTTTGAACATCATATGTACCATAATTGTTCCGCCTTGGTAACTCAACCAATGGCGTCACACCCATCAAAACGAGGAAGACCCAAATGGATATCAAGGACAAGCTAAAAGTGTGGAGTTGTGTTGACTAATGAACGGACTGAGAAATTTGAAAAAACATTTTGGACCGAATAACCTGGTCAATCTTAATATCCAATGTGGTGAGTTGTATGTCCAGTTGCTCCACGAGTTGTAATGCCAGTCGCTTCAGTATCAAAAAGGTGAGCTTGTTGTTTCAAGGATTCATCAATACCTTCCATAACGACTTCATCTGCCATATTTTAATAAAATGAAAAACTTATTAGAAAATATGCTGGAGCAAAAATACCATTATTAGCAAATATTTCATAAAATAAAATAAAAGGTGGATAATTATAATAAAATTCTATTAATTGAAAGGCAAAATAAAATTTCATTGGAACTCGAATTATAAGAGGACACGTAGGAGAAGAAGAACTCAATAAATTTTAACTTTATCGTCTAACACTCGAATCATAAGTAGCAGGTCTTTCCAGTGAAATCACAAAAAACTCTTTATAAAATATAAAATAGTTTATGAGTTTTCTTACCTTAGGCGTTGCTTTTGTTTGGATTTTACATAATCTCCACTTTTGCTTAGAGATTTGTAGAAAGCAAGTTTATTATTATTCAAATCTGTATTGGAAAGTCCAATAATTTTTGAAACCCAAAATTTTTAATGGATTTGAAAGAGTTTTAATTGAATACATCGAGATTTTAAAAGATTTTTAAAATGCCAATTGAATATCTCAATATTTTAATATAGTTTTTAAAATGGTCTTTGAATACATGTCTATTTATAAAATCCAATTTTTTTTACTGATTTTAATTGAATACACTCCCGATCCCGAGTAATATAATAACTTTTAGAAAGAATTTTTTTTATTTAAGTCGTGGTAAAAGAGTACACAATATTCTTATAAATACATATAACGCATGACCTATGTTCTCCAGATCTACATAACTCCCAACTCATGAAATTAAAGTACAACTAGTTTCGTATTTATTCAAAAAGAGACATGCATAACAACGGCTTTAGAGACCATTCATCTTGAGAAATTAGTAAGCAACACGGGTACATCAATACGCCATTTTTCATTACATTTCTCGATTAATTTAGAAGTCATAGATGGACTAAAAAAAACCTAGTAAGTCAGTAAGTCCATCATATATACATGGTAACACAGTAATTAGATAATTTCAATATTCACAAAATATGCCAAAATTACACAAAAAAGTCCCTAAATTAAAAAACTGGGTATTATATTTTTCATCATTGCATTATACTATTCAAAATTATACTTAATCACTTAACCAATATAATATTCCAAATTACACAATTTAATCTTTAAAATATAAATTAGGCTAAGTTTCACAAAATCCACAACTAATCGCTATATTAATTCGAAAATGTATAAATTAATGTATTTCTACCATAAAAATAATAAATCAATCTTAAAGAACAATATGTATATATATATATATATATAAATGAATAATTGATCATAAGTAAACAAAAAAATTAACATTATATATAGCATATTAATCTTACTAGTGTGGTTAGGATGTGTGGAGTGGATGTAAATAATCAGCGGCAATGAGCTAGAATCGCATAACAGTGGAGGGATGTGTGTTATGACGGAATGAAATGAGTAAAATGGGTGTTGTGTTTTATACAAAAATTATCATAATGGACGGCATAAACTTTATGTCATGCCTAAAAACCTAATTGTCATCCTTAAAGGCAATTAAATGAAAAAACACACACCCATTTAACCATCTTATTTTTGCATCAAAAACTGAATTATGGTCAATAGAGACGAAATAAGTCGTCTCTAATGAGAACTAGTCTCATTAGACACAAATTGATTTCGTCTTTAAAGATAATTGTCCAACCGTATATTAAGTTTAACAAAAATTGTCATATTATCATTAGTGATGAGTTATTGTTGATGAACTCGTCTCTGGTAACCTAAATTTTGCCTCTAAAGATCATTAAAGACGAAAAAAATCGTCCTTAATGATAACAAAATGTGTCTCTAGTAACGTTATCAATAAAGACAACACACGTCATCTCTAATGATAATAAATTTCGTCTCTAGTAACTTTATTAGAGACGAAACCAAATTATTGGTAGTAAAGCCTATCAATAGCAACAAAAGAAGTAGCTCACTCCTAATAGTGTATCATTAGGGACGAATTTACATTGTCTCTAGTGATGTCACCTCTAAAGACAAGATATGTTGTATTGTTTGATGTGTGAGATTGAAATTCTAAAAAATTTCGGGTCAAACTTTTAACTATTTTTACCTTGGACGGAGTTAGGCATATCTCAAGAAATCCACCCCCCCCCCCCCCCAAAATGCCCTTCTCCTCCCCAACCCCCAAAAAAACCCTACCCCTCCCTCCCATTATTTTTTACCAAATATATACCTTTGACCTCCTTTGATATTTTCTTAATCTTTACTTAATCCTTCCAATTATATATTGAGATTTTTACCCAACGGGTCTTGGAGAATCCTCTTATACACCCAAACACCCCTACCCAATCCACTCTTCTTACTAAGGACACAAATAAAATTTAACAATATATACCCATTTTCCACTATCCATTATACCCACATTTGTTATTCAAACACTATATATACTAAAACATACACTTTTCTAATTAACACAAAAACACAACCTTCCGTCTCTCATCTCCCCTCTCCCCACAACAGCCTTCCCAACCCTAAAAAGATACAACAACTTTTGATAGCATCCATTGAAGCAAAACGAGCAATCAGAGCTTGTCATTTTTGGCATAAATGGCAGAAATGAGTTACTTTAATGGAGCTTAGAAGATTCAGAGTGAAGCTTCACGATAATAGTGTTTGATCTCGTTGTGTTTAGCATTAATGGCATATTAAAGCTTCACGGTGTTTGCATGGAGCTTAGCGGCAGCTGAACAAATCTTCACGATTTGTAACAATTATTGAATAGAGCTTAGAAACGGACAAAGCGGGAAGCTTCGTGGTTCGTGAGTTGGCTCAAAGATTTGTGCTTCGGGAGATCTACTTCACGGTTGACAGCAACTTCGTGGCATCGGTGAGTTGGATCACCACTGTTTCCAGATTGCGGCACCTTCATGGCTCGTTCGTGGTCACTGTTCTCCATCATGGCTTCTTCCGTCCATTTTCTTCACTACCCGTTCGTGTTCAAGCAACTCGCCAGTAGTGAAGCTTCCATGGAGCAGTGTAATTCGTGTCCAAGTAGCTCGTCGACAATTAGGTATATGAACCACGATTCTTACTTAATTGAGTGATGAAGGCGACAAAATCTTTTCTTTTCCTTTTTATTTTTCTTTTTCGAATATCAACAACTTTATGAGTTTTCTTTTTCTTTTCGAATTATTCTTTAGTTGATGTAGTTCATTTATCATAAAATTATAATATATGTCATTGATTCCTTTATTGTTTTGTTTAATTTTAATTATTAAGTCTACTCAGCATTTTGGCAATGAGTACTTAGTGTTTTTGGACCATAATCAGTGAATTCACTGAGCATACTCAGTGTTACGCCGATACTTAGTGAAATTTTCTGAATACTCAGTGAAATTTTTCCGAATGCTTAGTGAATTTCCCCCGATACTTGGTGAATTTTCTCCCGCTATTTAGTAAATTTTCTATATTCTCAGTTACCTTTTCAGATACTTAATAAAATCTTTGAGCACTCAGTAAAATATCCAGCGGCGGAGATCGGTGGGTGGTGGTCGGAGCTGAAAAGTGTCGATACTCAATGACTCACTGATTCGATGATCTATACTTATTGCCACATATTTTTTGTCTTTATGTGTTTTTTGTTTTATTTGAAAGTATTTTAGTATTTGATCACACATAAGAGTGGGTCGTAACTTCTTTGAAGAAGAATCTAACCACATGTTCTATATATGTCTCTTAATTTGTTTACAAGATCTCATAGGTCAGTCACCCTTATATATTTAGGTTTTAATTTATTTTAACTGAATGAATTTTTGATTTTTTATATACTAAAAAGTTAATTGCTTAAATGGTCCAAAAACATGTTTTCTTTGTCTTAAGAAGTCCAATTTTTTTTCTTTCCAAAAGGTCCCATTATTAACTGGTTTTTACGTATTTTTTAACAGGTTGTGTGTGCCTTTTGAACGAGGTGTGTATTTTTTAATGGGTTTTGATTGTTCAATTGGTATAGACCTTATTAAGCAATAATTATTTTTACATGAACCCTTTGGATCAATTCCTCTATAATAAAATATGAATTATATTGTGTATAATATTTATAATCTTATAAATTCAAAAAAATTAATATCAAAACTCATAATATTTTTTTTAATAATATAAAAATCTATAATGTAATTTTTGCCTAATATAGAGAATCCATAGGAAAATAAACTCGATTTAATCTTAGGACAAAGTTCTGACCATATTGGAAAAGATCAAATACGTATGTAATTTGTTTTAAATATAAAAGTATCTTAATTATAGTATGAAATAAGAAACATCCTTCTTAAATTTGAGAAGCTTCTTCACCTAAATCTTGAGTCATTGATCACCTTCTAATATTTAGGTGGTGTGAATTCTTAAAACAGTAGTAGGAAAAAAGAACGGAAGAAAGTCTATTGGGTCTATACCAGATTCACATATACTGAATTTTGGGGTAGCAATATGATCTGTTGCAGTATTAAATTGTCTTCTAAAGGTAGCAACCTCCACCATTAATAATAGTAAGACTAAGACCTATATTGGCTCTTTCACCAACTGTCAACGCTCTGAATTGCCTGCTGTTGTATAGACGGGACGATTTAGGAAACCCAACGGATACTGAAATTCAATTCAGTAATGTTTTTGCCTTGAGAGGGGAGATCTGATATATTTTCTTTACTACTAACAATTTTTATCTAAAAAATGTTCAGTAAATTCTCTCTGCGTAGATCCTAGATGGTAGTTTACCCAACCTCCTTGAATCCGTCCATTTCCCTACCTAGTTCAGATTTGTAACATTACTATTCAGTACTGTTTCTGGATCAATCCGTCTATTAAAATTACAATAGTTTGACTTGACACGTACTGCATATAGTAGGTATGGGTAATTAATGTTTCTTTAATATATTATTAAAAGACTTACCAAATCAGTAGAGTTAACAATTAATGTTGTTCTAAAGTTGATTTCATTTTGAATATTTGTCCGAGGAAAATACTTTTAAAGACCTCAAAAAACCTACTTTTATAAACAAAGCCCTAACTAGAAAAAATTACTATTAAAGCCAACTTCTAACTTTCTAGTTGGCTTTTTTGACCGTTTTACCCTTATCAAGCCACTATTCTTCGACGGTACAGACCCACGACCCTAATTAAATTTTCAACCTGTTGTTTTTTTCTTGTTAATATGGTCTGTACCCACAAACACTTTCTTCACATTTTTTGTTCACCGTGGGTACGAACCCATGTTTTACGTTTTTATAATAAGTCATTAAATTGTTTTGTTAAGTCAATAAATTAGTAGGCTGTACCCATGAACACCAAACACATTTGGAGCAGAATACAAAATTCAACACCCATTAAACAACAATCAGGAAAAAAAAAATCAACATGGAACAAATGCATAAAATGATATATGGGCTGCCACATGATATATAACAGGATATTGGGCTGGCCCCAATACCCATTCTGATAAAACAAAAAAAAATTACATTTTTTACATTATAATGGGCCAGCCCCAGTACCAACAAAACACTACATTGGGCTGGCCACATACGCCCAAAACCTTCTTGGGCCGTACCCTTAACGACCAAAAAATAAACAATATGGGCTATACCCATCTCGGATTTTGTCTTCCTGGGGCTGGACCCATCTCGGATTTTGTCTTCCTGGGGCTGGACCCATCTCGGATTTGGGCTTTTGGGGCTGGACCTTTGACGGCTTGCGCTGGACCCATTCATGGGGCTGGACCTTTGACGGGAGGGGTAGGGCTTGAGATGGGTCATTGATATCACGACGGAGGCGAGTCTTGGTGGTGGTGCGGGGGGATTGCTTCTTCAATGAATGGAGAATGAAAGGTCAGATCGGGGGGTTCTGTTGGTGATGGTTGGGGTCCAAATCGCGGCTTCGGATCCCACGCGGCGGTGTGTTTGGTGGTCCAGTTCGGAGGCGGTGGTGGTGCTTCTCTGTACGGTGGTTTCGCTGGATCGAGCAGGTTGATGATGAACACGGAGGAGAGGGGCCACGATCTGGATCTCGATGGAGGGAAGGGGAGCAGCAGCGATGATGGTGGTGGTTTCGCTGTACGGTGGTGGTTTCGCTGGTTAGAGAGAGCAGCAGCGAAGGAGCAGCAGTGGAGTTGCAGCGGCGGCGGCTTCAGCGAGCTTCACGGTCCTTCTTCTGCAGTTGCTCGATGGAGTGGTGGTGGATCTTCAGGGCGGCGGTGCTCGATGGTGGTTCGCTGCTGTTGTTGGTGGGTCTTCTGCAGCAGAGAGAGAGCAGGAAGGTAATGGTGATGAAGTGTTCGGTGGGCTCAGATCTGATGGATCATTGTTGGTGCAGCAGTGGCGGTTGGTGGAGCAGTGGCGGTTGTGGATGGTGGATCTCGGAGGGGAGGTTTGGTGGTGGTGTGGTTCACGAACGGGGGTGGTGGTGGTTCTCGATGGGTTTGGTGGAACAGCATCTCGGCAGTGATGTTGGTGGTTATCGGCAGTGAGATGGGGCTGGACGGTGGCAGCAGAGAGAGAGAGCAGATCTGGGTGAGGGACGGTGGTGACGGTGTAGAAGAAGGTGGTGGTGGTGAGTGATGGTCAGTGGTGGCCATGGTGTTGTTGGTGGGGGGCGGTGGTTCGAGAGGAGAGAGAACGATGGAGGAGAGAGGGAGTGCAGAGAGAGTGAGTAATGGGGGTGGGGGGAAAATGCGTTCTGAAGGGGGTGGGGGATTGGTTAATAGGGTAATGATTTTTGGTTTTTTAGTTTTTGTATATGGATAGAAGGGGGGAGGGCTTTTTAGGTATTTTTGGGCTATTAGTTGTGTTGTAATGGGTTTAGTTACCTTTGGGCGTTTTTTATAAACGGTAAGGCCTTTAGGCCGTTTTAAATAAAGAGCCCTATTTGTCCCTCCTCTTTGCTGTTTGTACACCACTGACTAATAGTACAAACAGTTAAGCTTATGCGTAACATTTACATATTTACATACACAATCACTTTTAGGAAAGAAGTAAGTTTATAATTATTAAGAAATATGGGAGATTGCCATGTAAATATGGCGGAAGAAGAACCCGCAAGCCCAGCAACAAGATTGTTCCATTCATCAAAATTAAATAGTTTCATCATTGCAATTGTAGGCCTTAAAGAAAAGCTTGACATTGAACATACCAAAAAAGTTGGTTTTAATGATATTCTCTTGAATTTTCCGCGTTTTACTAGCGTCATGGTGAGTGAACACTCTTACTTTAGTCTTTTAATCTCGTAATGTAACTCAGATAAATATTTAATTATACAATATTGCTGGTATGGTGAGTTATGCGAGATAACTCTATAACCTATAGATAATGTTTATTGATAAAAAGTTAGGATAATATTTGGATAGTGTAATACAAGCATGCATTTGTAGATATTTCGTTTATTCACAAAATTCTCAGTGGCTATTTAAATTATCGGTATAAATTAATTATCCTAATTTTTTTTTTGTCTTTTGCATCAAATTTTATAGGTCAAGGATGATAAACATGGAATGAGGTGGATTCCGAAAAAAGTGATTATGGAGGACCATATAATCGGCCTGGATTTAGACGACTATGATACAAAATCAGGGGATAAATTCCTGGAAGAATACATTGCAGGTCTTACGGGAAACCCTATGGATCTAAGTAAACCTCTGTGGGAAGCGCACCTTCTCAATGTCAAGACATCTGATGCAAATGCTATAGTGGTATTTCGTATACACCATTCATTAGGTGATGGTATATCTCTTATCTCCGGTCTAGTCAAATGTTTGCGGAAATCCTCGGACCCTGAAAGTTTGCCCACCATTCCTAGCAAAAATTCAAATGGTGCGATCACGAAAAATCCAATCAGGCACTGTTTTTACGCGATCTGGAGTATCGTTATGTTGATTATCAACACATTGGTGGATATTACTGTCTTTTTTGCGACATTCTTGTTTTTGAAAGACACGGAAACTCCAATAAAAGGAGAACCAGGGACTGAGCGGACTCAGAAGCGTATTATGCATAGAACAGTAAGTTTAAATGACATAAAGCTAATCAAAACTGCTATGAATGTGGTAAGAACTTAAATCTATTCGTTAATTGAATTATTTTTTTTTTTTAAATAATTTTTTTGTGATAAATTAGACAAGTTTGAAAATTTAATGAAGTTTGGTTTACTACCTTTGTATAGACCATTAATGATGTTGTTCTTGGAGTAACAGAAGCGGGTCTCTCTCGTTATCTTAACAGGAGATATTGTAAGAATTTATTCCACTGATTACATTGTTGCATCGTTTCAATTTCAATCATCCATAGAAGATGTAAGGTTTTAGAATTCAAGAAAATATATGGATCCTTGATTCCTTTCTGATTGTCTTTTTTTTTTTTTTTTTACCGGTAAAGAAAATAAACTTTTGGTTGGAAATTCTTGTCCTAACTGAAGTAAGACTATAAGACACCCATGTGTTAGCTCATTTAGTTTTACTAAACCATTCGGTTAAAATCGAACCAAATCTGGATCTGTCAAACCGGTCAGGTTCGAATCTAAAACTGAAATTTTTCCGGGTAGCTTCTTCATATATGCCTTTTTTGTGCCAAAAATTGGAGAAACCCGAAACCGGAGCGGGGCCGAAGCAGTAAAACTGATACCAAACCAGATTTTTTCTTCTTGTTACTATTTTCCGATTGTGCCAACACGTGTAATTAAGCCCTTCCACCCTTTTCATTTTTTACTTCCAAAAACCCTTCCAGCCATTAACAATCCGACCAGGCGTTTGCCAAGTTAAGTGATCGTAGTCGATTAATTTTTTTATCTATATTAATACTATTTTTTTTCTAAAAGATTATCATTTATATTAAAATAGTGGGTTGTAAAAATTGTTATTTTAAAAAAACCAAAACACATTTTCATTTTTTATACCATTTTTACTCTTTAATTAATATATATTTTCAAAAGATATTTAAAATATCAAGATACTTTATAAAAAATATTTTAACAATTATATAAATAATAAATGACATTTCTTATATATTTTGTATGAAATATAAAGACGAGAACCTTTTATAAAATAGAAGGAGTATATATAAAAATAGTTGGGTTAACTCTACTTCCTCGGTTTCAAAATGGCGTCACTTATATTAAAAATAATTGTTCTAAAAAAGTTGTCATTTTAGAAAATCAAGACATTTTTTTTTCAATTTATACCACTTTTACCCCTAATTAAATATTATAATATATGTTCCTAATAAATATTTAAGATATCAAAACACTTTATGAAGGGTATTTTAGTAATTACATGAATAATAAATAACATTTATTAATTTGTGTGAAAAAACAAATATGACAATCTAAAAAGAATAATTAATAACTAAAGAAATCAAATATCATGCATTTACACATGAGGAGGTTTTCTAAAGGTTTCTCTTTTTTTTATTTGTGTCATAAAAATGTTATTTACCAAAATGTACCCATATTCTAAAATAAATTATTTATTTAATATGTTTGGATATGTTTTCCTTCATTTTATCAAACCTAATTTCCAATAAAAAAACAACTTATCAAATCTTCATTATATTATTTTAAAAAATATTTAATCTCATATTTTATATCTACTATTTAACTATTATTATCATTTATCTCAATGTCATAATTAAAAATTTAAAACAGAATTCAGTAATATGTAAATTGAAATATATTTAATATATTGATATAATATTCGTTTAAAAATATAATGACCTATTATAAACTCAAAATAAGTTATTTAAAGGATTGATAATCGAAAATAGATTCATTTTTCCATTAATGGGGTTTCACAAAAGTCTCACTAAACTTGTCTGTAAAAGGTAGCAATGGGTAATTTTTTTTTACCTATGTTTGTCCAATTTTGCCTTTACATTTGATTTTAAACCATTATTAATCAACAAATCAATCGCTATTAATATGATCTTTGCCTGACCATAATAACATGTAATTGTGTGTCTTAGTTGATTAAGTCGTATTCAAATATGAAGAACATATAACACAAATTGCCTACATCAAGAAATCTATTCAACATTTTTGAGTTGTATTAGTGTGTTTAATCTTTTGTAATTTTTTGTGGTGTGTACGGTCTCTTGTAATTGTGTATAAGATAGATGACAAAATTGGTATTTTTCTATTTTAAAAAAAACTAGATTATCAAAATTTTCCCATAAATCAATTTTTCTTAGTAGATGAAGAATACAATGAGTTATGAAGTTTTTCTCATAACTTAGACAAACGGTTTTGTTAATAAAAATCAACCATTTTTAGATGTATTAATGTATTTAAACTTTCTTATTTGTTGTTATGTTTCAATACTTCATTTTATATACAAATTTGATTACAATAATGATATTTTCCTATATTTTGGGAAAAAAATAGAATTACGTGAATTTTTTCATAGCTCAATTTGTGAGTTATGAAAATTTTCCCCTAACTCAACAACAACATTAAAGTTGGTTTAGTTTATTGAGTCATGGAAAAAAAAAATTGTAACTCAACAACAACATTTTTGTGTTTGGTATTTACTTGTCTTCTTCTTAATTTATGTCTGTATAACAACATATCAAATGAAAATCTCCAACAAAATTAATTCCTTTAAAATAAATTTGATTTGTTTGGATTTTTGTAGCAAATTAATAAGTAGTGGCGGACTTATGAGGGGTTCCAGGGGACTCAAGCTCACCGGTCTCCGAGATTTTTAAAAATGTATATGTAATTTTGTTTGAAAAAAATAAATAGTCCCTTGAGCATTAAGTAATATTCAATGTTCAAAACAAATAATTAGCTTTGTAAGTCTAGTTGTAACCTATTTGTATAAGTTATTGAGAAATATAGGTTTAAGTCTCGGGGTAAGCAACTTTTTTATAGTTCTATATATGTTAAAATTGGCCTCTCTCGAACTAAACTCTTAAATTTGCCGTTGTTAATGAAGAAAATTTTGTTAGACTAAATACATAATGAAGCAATAATTAAGTTTTCCTTAGGCTAACTCATGTTTCCCGTAAGTGATGCAATAATTAAGTTTGTTTGATTTTCCATAAGTATAGTGGTAATATAATAAGAAAATTAATTAAAATGTAGCATGCTTAATATGCCAACGTTAGTCTCATTTTATCCCTCTATTAATCATTTACCCGTTTTAGATCTAATATTATATTATATAATTAAGTAATTAAAAAACTAATTTATTAAAAGGAAAAAATGTTCTTTCCTTTTACATATGTGTGGTTAAAAGAAAGAAAGAAAAAAAATTTACTTATACAAATAACTATGTTTTATAAAGTAATCGACCATAAAGTTTATTTTTATCTAGCCTCTTGGATTTGCATAAGTAGTAAATACAATTATTTTCTTGTATCCCACCTTTATGTTGTAGTTCTCGGTTTTGCGGCCTATGCGGTCGACCAGGATCTAACGCCTAGGCGGGATTACACAGGCGGGGATTAGACGATTTTGGATCCCCCTGTGTAATTTTGTATATTTAGTAATGTATACGTAGTAATTATAACAATTTGAACTATTTAAATCATAAAAATGATCTAACAACACTGTAGTAAATTTAAAATACTAAAATTTGAGTTATAATATTAATTCAAGAATTCTCGAGAATAAGAAAAATAAAAATGAGGCATATGCGTCTATTTTTTGTCATTAATCGGCGCCTATGAGGTAATTTTTTGCCATTAATCGTGGGCTAGGTGCCTCTTCTGTGCTGACTAAGGAGTTAGGCAAAAACACCTATAATTTTTACTAGGCGCAAGTGGTTGATAGGGGAGTTGACGCCTAGGTGGCGATTTCTACAGGATAGATCTCGCCTAAGGTTATAAATGAGTCAAGTCGAATACTAGATGCACACACTTGTTTGTTAAATTTATCAAACAAATTCGAATGAACTTCTTAGAGTTGAGCTCAAATTGTCTTCCTGTAGTTTTTTTATGGAGAAGCGCAAATTACATGAACTAGTAAACTCGGTAAATGTAACTTACAACTAAATAATACAATACCTAATCATAATAATTGATTATTGACTTAAAACTTATGCAACCTAAAATATTTATCCCATAAGAGTCCAATTATTTTTTCTCACCAAAAGGTCCATTAAATAATGGTGTTTTAATGGATTGATTTTTAATGGGTCATATCAGTTTCTTTAATGTGTTGCATATTATTTAATAGGTGTTGCGCGTTTGTGTTTTCTAATATTTTTTAATGGGTCACATGTGTTTCTTGATCCGAAATGCGGTTCTTAGAATGTCTTTAGCTCAGGTTCTTAATTGGGAGTACCCCAAATTTAAAGTCTATCTTTGAAAACATTACTGCCCCTTCAAGTTAGTCAAGCAAATCATTGAATCGAGAAGATTGATATATATTCATTATAGTGACTTTGCTCAACTCTTCGTAGAGTCTCAAACACCCACTTTTCTTTTACAAACAATACAGGTGCACCTCATAGGGATACACCCAGACGGATCCGACCCTTGTTTAGTAGTTCCCACGATTGAATATTGAGTTCTTTAAATTATGTCCGAGCCATTCTATATGGTTCTTTTGATCTAGGTTGAGTGCCCAGAATTAATTCAATTTAAAAATCAACTTCTCCGTGTGGCGGCAAGCTTGGAATATCTCCTGGAAAGACAACCTAGAACTCTTTCACTACTGCAATCTCTTATATTTTTTGTTCTTTTGGTCCAGACCCCACTTTTTTTAGTCAAAGGGACTTATATTAATAAAACGAGTATAAGGAGGTTCATCCCACTCCAATAGTAACAAAACCATCAACGTCATTACATGCAAAATATCAAGTTATAGGGGAATATTACAAAACCAACTAGGGGGTAAAATAGATATAGAAAAAGTTTTGGCAAGCCAATCTGCAACCTTGTTGGTTGTTCTTCTAATCCCACAAATATGAATGTGTTGGTGGGCTTTGGTCATATTCTTGATATCATCAAGGATAGTCATGTCCTTTGATGGATAGTTTGTGCTCGATGAATATATGACGTAACGAACAGCTTCAGCATCAATTTCAATAATGGTGCATAAGGGGGATTTGTTAATGAAAAATATGAGCGATTGCTTCTACACCAAAACTGGAAGTAGCATGAATATCCATGGCAAACCTAGAGATAATCTTCCTATTCCAATCACAGATTGCAGTTGGTGCACTTGCATTTTCTAATTTGAATGAGGCATCCACGTTGATTTTGTAATAATTTATGGTGGTCGGGACCAATTCAGTGAAATAGATAACCAAGGAGGGGGATAACTGGTTGGGTGTGAGGGGGGATTCAACTATTGTAAAGCATCAACTACGGTAGCATGGCCTGCATAAATTATTCAAAATAACGAAACACGAATCTTAATTAATAGGGACATCATTAAATATCATTCTGTTACTAATAAACCAAAAATTATCTTCAGCAAAGATATAATATGAGGCATGAGTAAGTCTCTTCCTTGAACCTCAAACTCGATTAAACCTAAAAAACTAAATATCA